>JAYESA010000014.1:39318920-39918920 GCA_036927795.1 Iris macrosiphon | reverse complement strand
AATGTAGATACGCAAGTCGACTACTCGACGTGCATACCATGTATCTATATGCCAAGTCTCTAAACTATATCCTGACTATATGCTAACCGTGATGTAGGTGATACGCAACGATAGCTAGTCGAGTGCGCAAACCCGTATCCCAATATGAATATGTCTCAGTGACCGTGTAAGGTATCAGGTCTCAGACAATAATAGGGTATCGTCCAATGGGTGGAGTCTGCTAAGAGCTAAGTCCATATCTACTAATCTTCGACGTATCCGTCGAATGCACCCGAGACAACTCGGACGCGCACAGTTGTATAAATTACAAGCAACAAGAATACAATACAACAGATGCATATTTAAATTAGACAGTAAGTATAGCAAGGTATCTTGCCTGTGTCCTGAAGCTGGGAATGCCAGAAGCCGGTTCCTGCAATGTCTCCTGGCTGGTCCAAAGGTCCTAAACACAAAATATAATATAACAATCCAATATCAGACACTAAGGAATACTTAAGTAATTATGACGTTGTTCCTAGATATTGTTGCCGGTTTACTGCTGACCAAATACAGCATCACAGGTGCACTTAGCTAGGGTATACCCGTGTTCTGTCTTTGGTCAACGTGCGCCTTGCAATAATAAACTATCGAGTTAAGGTTTGACAACTACTTCTCCTCTGCTCGGAATTATGTCCTTGATTTCCTTGCTCAACATACTGGGTTTATGCCTAGGGTCCAGGTGAAATACTGGTCATTGATGACAGGTCTCAAGATTAATGCACTCGCTGGTTATTGATGAGTTCTAATTCTTGCTAATCATCATGCCATAATATATATAATTTAGGATTAGCTAAGTTGTGTCCAAGAATACAACTCTCGACACGACGACACGATGCTCATATACGAACACGATACGAAGAGGAAGGAGTATAGGTGTTTACCTCGCTGGCTGAACGAGGTTCTCCTCGCCGCCTGATCGTACTCCGGCGAATGGGGGCTCCGGCGTCGTCCGGCGAGCAAGCGTCCGCGACAGCGGCTGAAGCAGCAAAGCAGGGACCACAGCAGCAGTAGTTGCTCCGGCAGCGGCGCTGCTGGGTGGAGTCGCGGGGGTGGTCGTCCAGACGCGAGGGGCGGTCGGGGTCTGCCTGAGCGTGGTGATCGGGGACTGGAGAGGGCTGTCTTGGTGCCGGAGGTTGGTTATAGATGGAAGGTCGGGTTGGGATGGTAGGGATGGTGGATAGGTGTCTCGGTGCTTGCGACGGGGTTGGAAGTCCGGCGTCGAAGGATGAGCCGGTGGCTGGGGTGGCGGCCTTAGGCGTTGGCTGGTCGGAAATAGGGGAGGGGAACTGGGTTGGAGTAGGGATCGGCTAGGGTTCCTTTGAAGATGATGGTGATATGAATTCTAGGGTTTGAGTGAATAGATGTATATTTATATGGGTGATGGAGATTATGGGCTGGACTCGAGGGTTGGGCCTGTCCGGCTTGTTGGGAGGGAAATGATCCACTCGAAAGCGCATGTGGGCTTGGTTCAATTTTGCTTGAGGTAATTTGGCTTTAAGTTTGATTTAATTTAATAATTTGACTCGGTAATTACTAATGCGTCGGAAACATAAGGAACTAGATTTGGGTGGTACACAGTAGTCGTGGCCTAACAAGTTTGGTGTAGACTGATACCCTAAATTGGGTACGTGGAATTTGGGTTGCGGTTTCATCTCAGTAAAAGAATTAATTAAATCCTATTTTTGACGAGGGGTTTATATATATATATATATATATATATATATATATATATATATATATATATATATATATATATATATATATATATATAAATATACATAGTTGTGTCAGTGTTGTTTAGTGTTGTGTGTGGAGTATCTGTGAATGTTCGGGCATCTTGTTGTATCTGAGTTGAGTTGTGTGTGTGGGGAGGGCTGCTCGAGCAGCCAATGCAATACTGAGTTGCATCAAGGTATGTATCAATTGAAGGGTGGAGCTGTAGTAGCACTGCACTGAAAGGTCAAGTGCAGTATCAGTAACAGCATGGTGAACCATACTATGCAGCAGTGATCACAGAGTATTAGTACAGGGGGATGAGAAGGATCCTTACATCAGTCGGGCACAACAACTGCTGGTGCTGTTCAGTATATGGAAGGGGTGTTCAACCGAATTTAGCTTCAGCAGCTCAGGCCACAACAGGGATTTCTACTGCAACATTGATGTGACAGTACAGGAATTTCACAGCAATGGCAATTCTTGTATCCTTGACTGTGCAGTTTCCACTGTAAGCTTTAGTTTTCAGTCTCTGTGTTCAAGATACTTTAGTATTTGGTTTTAGTATAGTTAACAGTTTAAGTTCAGGGAGTATTTGTAGGATTGGTAGGATTAAGGTTTAGAGTTGGGTAATGTTTTGGTTTTGTTAGTGTAGTAGAGAGTAGCAGATAGGTGTAGTCTTCAGCAGCTCGAGTAGGGAGCAGTGCATTTCTACATCGAGTATTGCATTACTTGCTAACTGTAGCAAGTAGCAGTATATGCACAGCAATGAGTACTCGAGGTAACTCACTGTGCTGTGCGTAGTTGAGCTCAGTGTCAGTTCAGATTTTCCACTGTGCATGTATGCATAGTCCAGTTAGTATCAGTTGGGGTTGGGTTTCAGTCTCATAGCAGTTAGATAGTTATCAAGGGTAGGTATTAGATGGTTTATATATTAAGTATTGGGTATTTAGGTAGATAGCTTTATAACTATTGTAATACCTGTTAGTGAATTATGTACCCATATACTTGTTAGTCTAAGTAGTTAGATAGATATGTAAGTACTTGTTAGATTGGTTATATATATATATATATATATATATATATATATATATATATATATATATATATATATATATAGCTTGTTTAGTTGTTAGGTATTTATTAAGTTAGCTAGTAGCTAGTTAGCAACATGTATATATGAACTTGTTTTAGTTGTTATTATTATCAGTTAGATACTTTAGTATTTGGTTTGTATATGTAGGTTTGAGTTGGCTAAGTGTTTGGTTGCCTTGAGATACCAAAGTATCACCAAGGTATTGGGCCAATACCCATGGTATTGGGTTTGGATATCGAGTTAGGTGCGATACGCATTGGTGCAAGGCCAAGGTATCCTATTTAAATTGTTATGATATAATTATAATGTTTGACTTGAATATATATCTAAAATCTTTTTTTTTATATTTAAAACTTGCGTATCTTAGGATACGGCTCTTTGAGTGCTTTATTTATTCTTAGCTTAGCTTATATAACATAGCTTCATAGTGTATCGACTTAGTGACTTAGCATTAGACTCTTGCAACCTAGATTTCATTGGTTTGACTTAGAAATGGCGTATCGACCTAGAATTGTATCAACTTTACTTATTTTCATATTTGAACCTTGTATTGATGTAACATACCATATATAGGTTGTGAGACACCGGCTTGGGCATCGAGAGACACACCTTGCTCAGGACGTCAGCCGAGTATATTTCTCTGATTATTTTCAATTCATAATATTGTATATATATATTTTCTAGAATTGTATACATTGATTCCGACACAGTTATTTCACGGACTGGTGCTATATGGATCCCGTCATGAGATGTTATCCCCTACCGTGTTCAGCGAGTACTCATGTACATTGTATCTCATCGTGTATATTGGATATTGATTGTATTTAGTGTTCACACACTGCTCGTGTTCAGTGTGCTTATTCGTGTACACCTACCGCTCGTGTTCGGTGGTTATGATATTCGTGTATACCCACTGCTCGTGTTCAGTGGTTATATTTTGTGTTTGTAGCGTATCATGATTGGATCCATCGGTATTAGTTGGGGGTGGAAGAGTAGGAGTTGATTATGTGATCAAAGCCATTATTACAAATTGTGTACATTCTGGTTACATACCTCACTTATAATCCGTCTTACCTAATCATGTTCACCCAATCCGATCATATAATGAACTTGTATTCTGGGGCACATTAGATAGTTTAGATTGTAGTTTACTTCATCATATTGTGATATTCATATTGATGATCTATATATTCTCGTACATTACCTGTATATATCTTATTCATCATTCATATGTTTAGTGATCTTGTATTTTATTTCTATATCTGTTTATATGCTCGATTATGTTATTGGAACTGCTTTCAGAGGTATGTACTTCGCTCCAATCCTGACTGGATATATTTTTCCAGATGACTGGCTTCTAGAGTAGTGTCCTATATTCTACGGGCTGCAGGACGGTGTACCTATAGAGGTCACTCTTATTGACCAGGGGGACTTAGTAGCAGAGCCCGAGGAGGTCAAGTTGCTTTGTATTTGATTGTATTAGACTATTCTTTTAGTGGATTCACATCTTGTATATTATTTTGGATTGTGGATTGTACCTTTATTCTTTTTTTCGTTATTCTATTCGTGCATTATTCTTTCTTAGTTTGTTTTGTGATTGAGATTAGATATACTTGTGAGATACCATATTACTCCTCCATTTGGAGTTGAGATGATTGACAGGTACCATATTATATTATTGAGATGTTAGATAGTTAAAAATGACCCAGACAACGTTCTACCGCCTATTCTGCGGCGTAGGCTGGGCGTAATCACGTACTCATACCTGAATATCCGGGTGCGGGTCGTGACAAACATTTCACACAATATATATATATATATATATATATATATATATATATATATATATATATATATATATATATATATATATATATAATATACCTGTCAAGATATCTCAAATCCTAAATGGAGGACAATACTATAATATGATAATGGTAAACAATACTCAATCACAATAATAAACTAGAGGAAGATATGGCACAATATAGAATAGATGGAAAGAAATACAGAGTCACAATACATCACAACTCCAATAGTCTAATCACAACTCAATGATCTCAAATATAATACATGCCAAAAGTGTCTAACTGACATATACAATATCATAAGTGAACTAGCTAAGTCTCATCGACTGCTGGTACTATCTCAATAGGCTCTATGGGTGCTATCTCAACTGGCTCACAATCTTGTGGCCCGTAGTACGTAGGACACCAGTCCCCTAATGAATCATCTAAAAAATATATCTAGTCAGGATTGGAGCAAAGTACAACCCAATAATAATTCCAATAATTGACAGAAACTGTGAAACATCAATAGCAATAAAAATAAATGATGGAAGTAACTGAACTAGTAAATATAACGTAAAAAAGCATCATGGTAAAATAATGGCCAAAAATTGAGAACAATATGGTGAGTGTCACGACCCGCACCAGATATAGGGGCACGAGTGCTTGGGTACATCCATCCTAAGCTGTAGCATCGGCGGTTGAACGCTGTCTAGGTCTCTATAATACTAAACATAACTCACAACCTGTCAATGATATCACCTCCATAAGGAGGACAATGAATAATATATTTCTCAACAGTTCAATAATATATACTCAATCACATAGCTATAAGAAATAAATAGCACGATAAAAGATAAGAAGTACTGACATAAGTCAAGCACAATAACTCAAAACAGAGATAAAACTAAAGTCTAGTTGCCCAACATAAATAGTCTCAACAAAGTCTCAACATAATCTCAATATAAGTCTTAGCATAAGTCTCATCATAAGTCTCAAAGATGCATAAAATAATTGTCTAAATAGCTGCAGGTAGTATCTCCTCTAAAGGAAGGAACTCCTCTAAGATCTCTGGTATGTAGTCTCCCTCTACACCTGGTCCATAGTGTGTAGGACAGAAGTCCTCAAGATTCTCTGAAAAAATGTTATCCAGTCAGGATTGGAGTAAAGTACAAGCACTAATAGCAGTTCCATATATATTAACAAAAACTATAATACAGTGTAAAGAAATACAAGATGGAGATAAATACTGAAAATAAGAAATACTGGAGATAATGAAATACTAGAGATAATGAAATACTGGAGAATAAACATTCAACAAAAGTACAACTAGCAATGAACAGAAATATCAGTGAATGCTACAACAATGAACTGGAAATACAGAATAGAATATCTATCTAAGTATGTGAAACATCAGTCTATCATGTGATCAGCTTGGGACAAGATCAGGCTTATTATATATGATTGTCTATGATTCATGTGAGATCAGACTATCCATCCGGTTAGCTATGATGCGAGCAATAGTCAGGCTAATCATATATAACAGGTATGAGGCATGTAAATGGTCAGGCTGCACCCGACGTGATGTATAGGGTGAGCTATAATGCATGTAGGTAGAGTGGGATATGATCACATAATCTACTAATATCTTTTCGTCCCCAGCTAGCACGATGGATCATAATCACGACTCCTCATGACAGGTATCGATGATGGTAACTCGTGTATCCATAGTGTCAGAATTAAGTGCGTTATACAACTAGAATCATAGAGATGATCAACATAATGAAAACTGTCAGAGAATGTACTCGCCTGTGGTCCTGAGCTGGCAATACCAATATCCTATTTTCGAAGTCTCGTCTGAACAATCCAACGGTCCTATATATATAATATAATAATAATATAGCATCAGTCGTTACACTAGCATACACACAAATATAATTACACTGAACTCAGAAACTACGCTAGGGGTGATAACTGGTCAACTAACAGGGCCAAGTGTGAGTCTAAATGTATGGGTGTCATATCCTCGAATGCTGTGCATAACCAGACAATCAACTTATCACGCCCCAGTCCCAAAATATATAGGACTAGGAATACGTAAAATGCCAGCCGTATGTATACAAACTCCAATATATGGAAACCATATACACACATACGCTGTACATGAATATCCAATCCACCAGTGGTAATATACTATCTCAATAAGTCACACGCAATCTATATCTCATCCACAACACAAATAAGGAGATAAAGGAAATAAATAACTGAATATCAAAGATGAGTATCAAAGTATGATAGTCAGATGGAAACAAATTCACTGCAAATCGACTATACTAAAACTTCTAAAGAGATAAGAGAATCAACTCTAATATAAGAATAAATGTCTCTAAAAGAGTAGCAACAAAATCTCTAAACAGCGGCAATAAATCACAGATACTCCGAGGGTAAGACTTCCTCAGTCTGATAAGTAGCGTCAGGTCCAGGTCCGTACTCCTGCGGATACTCCTGCTCATCTATATCTGGAAAGGGACCAGGTCCTCAGAGGGACATAACAAGATACATAATAATATGCCAATAAAGTACTAAAAGTAAACATCCAATGGGTCGCCTAACCATCTAAGTGAATGCAGTTTGAGAACAACTTTCCAATACGTGGGCTATCTGGCCAAAAATAGGATTGGCATAGTTCTCTTGAAGATCCAGGGGCCTACAAAGCATACCATCTTTTGAACGGCAGAGGCCGCCTGCAATATATAGGGTCATCACCACCCGTCGCTCCTGCAGAGCGTCCGGGCAAACAAGGGAAAAGTGCAAAGGAGCCCAAACGCCTTACTTATTGTTCTTTCCACCCCATGCTCTAAGCATGTCATATCCATGATACGATAAAACCTCTAAATAACTGTCAGATCTACTAGCATACAAAGTTTCTATCGACAGTTATCCCTATCCGTCGCACGACCTATACGTACCAGTGGCCAGCCGAATACGCAAATTCGTGTCCTACATGTGACTCACACTCGTGTAAGAATAGTGTCATGGCTAATGAAACATAAAATGTCTCATGATAATGGGGTGGTCTCATAAAGTAGGTCCAATGCATATACATAAATAAAAATATAATACGACGACACCGTCGTTGCACCCAAGTTTCCTTGGACGCACAATTTGTATAGCAGTTAAAATAAATGAACTAAATAAGTAGAAATAAAATATGCATGCATCATATGGAATATAAATAATAGTAAAAGGCAAGGTATACTTGCCTGGCAAGAAATCTGTATAGTGTAAGCGTCTAAATGTCAAGGACACAGGATCTGGAACTAAGGCCTCCGAACAAACATCTCTGGATGCTGAAATAGACATCACCAACATTTTCAAAATTAGCGAGATAGCTAGAAATCACTACCCTTTCGTCCAATTTGGACACAGGGGCAAAACGATAATTTTGGGTCAAAGTGGGGTCCACGTGTAGCCTACTTTGCACCGAAAAATGTGCCAAGGATAACAGTCTCTAAATGGGATAAATTATAGGTCAAACAAACTTTAAAGGTCAGTACGAACTCAACGGTATGTCCATATGTGGATTCCGGTGAGCCGAACACAATTTCGTCCAAAAAGTCAACCGTAGGGCCCGCCAATTGGCGACTTGGTCAACTATCTCAGAATTGCGTGAAAATTGGGTCACAGGACCAGCGCGATACCACAAATCCAGTGGCATAAGTTTCGTCGTATTCTGACAAGCGTACACTAAATGCGCAGGACTTTTGTAAAAGTTACGATACGGGAGATTTTCTACGGATACGAGCTAATTTCGGCGCACACATGCGTCCAAATCAGTTTTCGTGAAATTTCAAACGTTTGGGTATACTGCGCGCATCTTTTGGTACACTTAGTACACGAAGGGGCGGTCCCGTTTGGCGGGACGCGTTCCGTATCACAATTTTTAAAATTTGGAAAAAGTAAGTTTTCGGGATTTTCTAACTGGTTTAATTCTACACACGGCAGTTAATAAATTATTGTAAATAATAAAAATTAAACTAGGTTAGGGGGTCTTCGTATATCAAAAAAAAAATCAAATTCGGATCTCTGTGGTGGGAGATACGAATCCGTGAACATAGGTAGTTACCACAGTTTTCTGCGATACCCAAAAGTTGTCATTTTCTGTCAACTTGGACGCTGTTTTCGCCTAGGTTTATGCGCTGAACGAGGTAAACTAATGTACTAGATTTAGAGAGAGATAGGTGATGAACGTACCGGTGAAGACGGGGTCGAGTTTGGTCGAGCAAGGACACGAAAATTGAGACGAGAATACAGGTACTTCGTTGTGTATTTCCTGTCTCGACGCGCGGTGGTCGCCGATGTCGTGCGGGCGGCGTGGGACGGCTCCGGCTGGGTGGCTAGGTCGACGACGGTGGCTAGAGGCGGCGCGATGATCTGGGTCGAGAGAAGATGGAGTAGGATTAGGGTTTGGGAAAGGGGCGACGTTATATATAGGAAATAGAGGCGGTTCTCGCGCGCTGGGGGGGGGGGGGTTATGGCGGTGCCGCTGCTGCTGATATTTTTTTATTAGCGGGTTCGGGTAGGAATCTTAGGCGGGTTAGGTTCATTTGTTAACGGGTTAGAGGGTTAACGGGTTAGATCCAATAGGAATAATTCTTTTTTTTCTTTTCTTTCTTTTTTTCTAATTCCTTTTTCATTTCTTTTTCTTTTCTAATAAATTATATATATATATATATATATATATACATAAAAAATTCTAAAAATTATACTTGTGCATACCATTAAGCTAGCAACTGTCCAAAGGGTCTCCTACATAGAATAAATTAAGAAAAATTTATAATGGCTCAATAAATTTCCTAAATGCACAAACACCTCAAATAAAAATTAAATAAATTCTATTTTCTCTATTTATATCATAATTACTATAAATAAATTAAATAATTAATAAAAAATAATACAGTTTTCAGAATTAGGGGTTTTATATTCTACCCAACTTATAAAAATTTTGTCCTCGAAATTAAAACTAAGCCACGATAGAAAGTCAAGGATGGTATAAGATATAAATTAACAAAGTAAATTCATACCTTGGTTAACGAATAGGTTCAAAAAATATTTGCGCATGTCGTTATCGCGCTCCCAAGTTGATTCTCCTGGTGCGCCATGCTTCTATGCCACGCGGACAAAGGGAATAGAGTGGTTCCTCAATACTTTCTCTTGACGATCAAGGATTCCCACGGGTTGCTCTTGGTACGACAAGCTCGACCCAATGGCGATTTCCGAATGGTCGAGAACATGACGGCTGTCTGCCATATATCGCCTGAGCTGCGACATATGGAATACGTCATGTACTCCCTCAAGTGAAGGTGGTAGCGCAAGTCGATATGCCACTTCTTTCACTCTCTCTAGCACGTCAAATGGTCCAATATACCTTGGACTCAACTTGTCGCGTCCTCCGAATCGAATGGTGCCTCTGGTAGGTGATATCCTCTAGAAGACATGATCACCCTCTTTGAACTCCAAGGGACGACGATGAAGGTCTGCCCACTGCTTCTGCTTGTCTTGTGCTGCTCGCAAGTGTCCTTGTATCTTCTTAAATGTCTCTACGGTGTTAACCACCAACTCTGGTCCCAGAATCTGACGTTCTGTCATGTCACTCCAACACACAGGAAACCTATATTTTCTTCTATACAATGCTTCAAACGGAGCCATCTGGATACTCGCTTGATAGCTATTATTGTAAGAAAACTCCACAAGATGTAGGTGGTCCTCCCATTATCCTCCAAAGTCTAACATACAAGCCCTCAAACATATCCTCCAGTGTCTGAATAGTATGCTCTGACTGTCCATCTGTCTGTGGGTGATAAGATGTACTGAACTTCAGACGAGTTCCAAGACTCTCTTGCATGCTCCTCCAAAAGTGCGATGTAAAGCGAAAATCCCTGTTTGATACAATGCTGACTGATATGCCGTACAATCTCATAATCTGCCTCATATATAAGTCAGCCAAAGCTTCTGTAGACTGACCCACTCTAAAAGGTAAGAAATAGGCTGACTTGGTGAGTCGGTCCACTATTACCCATACTGTATCTCTTTCACTTGGACTCTTGGGAAAACCCATGACGAAGTCCATAGTGATATGCTCCTACTTCCACTCTGGAATCGGAAGTGGTTGCAATAATCCTGTTGTTCTCTGGTGCTCCGCCTTTACTTGTTGACATACTAGACATTTGGCTACAAAGCGAGCTATCTCTCTTTTCATTCCATGCCACCAAAAGTGCTATCGTAAGTCACAATACATCTTGGTGCCTCCAGAATGAATAGAATATATCGAACTATGAGCTTCTGTCATCAGCTCCTGTCGAATCTTTCTATTGGAAACATATAGACGATCACCACATCGTAATGTCCCGTCCTCATGAATGCGCAATCCTGTCTACTCTCCGACCTCTGTCCTTTTCTTCAATCACCTGAATCTGGCGTTTGTAGGCAAAACTGCCTTGATCCTCTCTACTAGTGATGATTGTACTTGCAAGTTGGCTAGTGTCCCATCTGCTTCGAGTAATATCACTTCAATGCCAAGACCTTGCAAGTCCTCCAGTAATTCTCTCTGTGTTGTCAAGAAGTAAGCTGCTGGTTTCCGGCTTAACGCGTCTGCTACAACGTTAGCCTTGCCTGGGTAATAATGTAGCTCTATCTCGAAATATTTTATCAACTCAAGCCATCGACGTTGCCTCATATTTTATTCCTTCTGCGTGAAGACGTACTTGAGGCTTTTGTGGTCTGTATAGATCTTCACTCGTTCCCCATATAAGTAATGTCTCTATAGCTTCAGAGCAAATACAACGGCTGTAAGTTCCAAGTCATGAGTTGGATAATTCTTCTCATGTACTCGTAACTGTCTAGATGCATATGCACTCACCTTGCCATGCTGCATCAATACACATCCCAAGCGTTTCCCTGATGGGTCACTGTAGGTCACATAACCTCATGATCCTGATGGAATAGTCAATACTGGTGCTGTAGTCAGTCGCTTCTTCAACTCTTCAAAAGCGGCTTGACACTTATCGGTCCATACGAATTCTTGATCCTTACAAGTCAAATAAGTCATAGGTGCTGCTATCCTTGAGAAGTTCTCCATGAACCGTCGGTAATATTCCGCAAGTCCAAGAAAACTTCTCACCTCTGATTCTGATTTAGGAACAGGCCATGTCTCGACTGTCGAGATCTTTTCTGGATCAACAGAAATACCATCTCCTGTAACAACATGCCCAAGAAATAAGACTCTGTCCAAGAAGAACTCACATTTACCGAGCTTTGCATATAACTGCTCTCTCCTCAATGTGTCTAGAATAATCCGCAGATGCTTCTCGTACTTCTCGTGGCTCTTCGAATAGACAAGTATATCATCTATGAAGACGACCATGAACTGATCCAAATACTGGTGGAAGACTCGATTCATTAAGTCCATAAAGCTAGCTGGAGCATTGGTCAATCCAAATGGCATGACCAAAAACTCGTAGTGCCCATATCTTGTCCGGAATGCGATCTTCGGGATATCTTCCTTCCGTACCTTCACCTGGTGATATCTCGATCTCAAATCTATCTTTGAGAACATCTTGGCTCCACTAAGCTGATCAAATAGGTCATCAATGCATGGCAATAGATATTTATTCTTTACAGTCACTACATTCAAGGCTCTGTAGTCAATGCATATATGCACTACCCATCCTTCTTTGGTACAAATAACACTGGTGCTCCCCAGGATGATGCACTCGGTCGGATAAAACCTTTCTCTTCTAGTTCTTTCAACTGCGTCTTTAGCTCATCCATCTCCTTCTTTGTCAGTCTATAAGCATGTGATGCTATGGGTACTGCTCCCAGTGTCAATTCAATTGAGAATTCTACGTCTCTATCTGGGGGTAGTCCTGGCAATTCCTCTGGAAAGACGTCTTGGAAATCTGAAAAAATGGGATGATAAATAATATCGTCCATTGTGAGCTGCATACCATCAAGGATTTCTGTGGATCCTCGTGCAAACTCAAGTTCAGGCTGGCCTGGTACTTTGAAAAGAATGCTTCCTCCAAAGCAATCGAAGAAAGCATGGTACTTGCTTAGCCAGTCCATTCCAAGCACAATATCAAAGTTGGCACAAGAAGGACTAAGAGTTGGGCACTCATCTCTCTGCCACGAATTACTACAGGACACGATATATAAATTAGACTAACAGGTACAACTCCTCCTCTGGTAAGAATTCTAACACAACTAGGTAAAGGTGTAGTGGACGAAATGATTAGAAGAAGTACAGAAATCAAACAGGATACAAGCATTTAAATAGGATAGTTGAAAGAAAGAATGAGTTTTTAGTCAAGCGTGGATGAGATCCTTATACTCTATTCCTATACGTAGGCTTGTTCGGTACAGTGACGTAACCGAGATAATATATTCGGGACCTGCATGGGCCACCACCAAAAATATGTCACGCCCCAGTCCCAAAATACGTAGGACTAGGAATACGTAACACGCCAGCCGTATATATACGAACTCCAATATATGGAAACTATATACAAATGTACGTTGTACATGAATATCCAATCCACCAGTGGTAATATACTATCTCAACAAGTTACACGCAATCTATATCTCATCCACAACATAAATATAGAGATAAAGGAAATAAATAACTGAATATCAAAGATGAGTATCAAAGTATGATAGTCGGATGGAAACAAATCCACTGCAAATCGACTATCCTAAAACTACTAAAGAGATAAGAGAATCAACTCTAATATAAGAATAAATGTCTCTAAAAGAGTAGCAACAAAATCTCTAAACAGCGGCAATAAATCACAAATACTCCGAGGGTAAGACTTCCTCAGTATGATAAGTAGCGTCAGGTCCAGGTCCGTACTCCTGCGGATACTCCTGCTCATCTATATCTGGAAAGGGACCAGGTCCTCAGAGGGACGTAACAAGATACATAATAATATGCCAATAAAGTACTGAAAGTAAACATCCAATGGGTCGCCTAACCATCTAAGTGAATGCAGTTTGAGAACAACTTTCCAATACGTGGGCTATCTGGCCAAAAATGGGATTGACATGGTTCTCTTGGAGATCCAGGGGTCTACAAAGCATACCGTCTTTTGAACGGCAGAGGCCGCCTGCAATATATAGGGTCATCACCACCCGTCGCTTCGACGGAGCGTCTGGGCGAACAAGGGAAAAGTGCAAAGGAGCCCAAACGCCTTACTTATTGTTCTCCCCACCCTATGCTCTAAGTATGTCACATCAATGATACAATAAAATCTCTAAATAACTGCCAGGTCTACTAGCATACGAAATTTCTATCGGCAGTTATCCCTATCCGTCGTACGACCTATACGTACCAGTGGCCAGCCGAATACGCAAGTCTGTGTCCTATATGTGACTCACACTCGTGTAAGAATAGTGTCATAGCCAATAAAACATAAAATGCCTCATGATAATGGGGTGGTCTCATAAAGTAGGTCCAATGCATATACATAAATAAAAAAATATGACGACACCGTCGTTACACCCAAGTTTCCTTGGACGCGCAATTTATATAGCAGTTAAAATAAATGAACTAAATAAGCAAAAATAAAATATGCATGCATCATATTGAATGTAAATAATAGTACAATGGCAAGGTATACTTGCCTGGCAAGAAATTTGTATAGTGTAAGCGTCCAAATATCAAGGACACGGGATCTGGAACTAAGGCCTCCGAACAAACGTCTCCGAATGCTGAAATATACATCACCAATATTTCCGGAATCACCAATATAGCTAGAAATTACTATCCTTTCATCCTATTTGGACACAGGAGCAAAACGGTAATTTTGGGTCAAAGTAGGGTCCACGTGTGGCCTACTTTGTACCGAAAAGTGTGCCAAGGGCAACAGTCTCTAAATAGGATGAATTATAGGTTAAAAAAACTCTAAATGTTAGTACAAACTCAATGGTATGTCCAAATGTGGATTCCGGTGAGCCGAACACAATTTTGTCCAAAAAGTAAACCGTGGGGCCCACCAATTGGCGACTTGGTCAACTGTCTTAGAATTGCATGAAAATTGGATCACAGGACCAACGCGATACCACGAGTCCAGTGGCACAAGTTTTGTCATATTCTAACGAGCGTGCACTAAATGCGCAGGGCTTTTATAAAAGTTACGATACGGAAAATTTTCTCTGGATACGGGCTGATTTCGACGCGCACATGCGTCCAAATCAGTTTTTGCAAAATTTTACACGTCTGGGTATACTGCGCGCACCTTTTGGTATACTTGGTACACGATAGAGCGGTCCCGTTTGGTGGGGCGCGCTCCGTATCACAATTTTTGGAATTTGAAAAAAGTAAGTTTTTGGGATTTTCCAACTGATTTAGTTCTACACACGACAGTTAATAAATTATTATAAATAATAGAAATTAAACTAGGTTAGGTGGTCTTCGCATATCAAAAAGAAAAACTGAATTCGGATATCTGTGGTGGGAGATATGAATCCGTGAACATAGGTAGTTACCACAGTTTTTTGCGAAATCCAAAAGTTGTTATTTTTCGTTAATTTGGACGCTGATTTTGTCTAGGTTTACACGCTGAATGAGATAAACTAATGCACAGGATTTAGAGAGGGATAGGTGGTGAAGGTACCTGTGAAGACGGGGTCGAGTTTGGTTGAGTGAGGGCACGAAAATCGAGACGAGAACACAAGTACTTCGCTGTGTATTTTTTGTCTCGGCGCACGGTGGTCGCGGATGTCGTGCGGGCGGCGCGGGGCGGCTCCGGCTGGGCGGCTATGTCGACGGCGGTGGCTGGAGGTGGTGCGACAGTCTGGGTGGAGAGAAGATGGAGTAGGGTTAGGGTTTGGGAAATGGGCGATGTTATATATAGGAAATAGAGGCGGTTCTCGCGCGCGGGAGGGGGGGGGGGGTTATGGCGGTGCCGCTGCTGCTGATATTTTTTTATTAGCGGGTTTGGGTAGGAATCTTAGGCGGGTTAGGTTCATTTGTTAACGGGTTAGGGGGTTAACGGGTTACAGGTTAGATCCAACAGGAATAATTCTTTTTTCTTTTTCTTTTTTTCTAATTCCTTTTTCATTTCTTTTTCTTTCTTTTTCTTTTCTAATAAATTATATATATATATATATATATATACATAAAAAATTCTAAAAATTATATTTGTGCATACCATTAAGCTAGCAACTGTCCAAAGGGTCTCCTACATGGAATAAATTAAGAAAAATTTATAATGGCTCCATAAATCTCCTAAATGCAAAAATACCTCAAATAAAAATTAAATAAATTCTGTTTTCTCTATTTAGCTCATAATTACTATAAATAAATTAAATAATTAATAAAAAAATAATACGATTTTCAAAATTAGGGGTTTTACACAACTCACTAACACATGTCTAAAGCTCTAAATCCCATGTAACACCAACATATGTCTAAGTCAGTACGTTAGTGTACACAAGGCAGATAGTTCACTAATACTCAGGGTCATACAGTTGAATATAAATACGGGATACCCACAATTACTACATATGGCCTACAACACATCTAATACTAGCAATCAATTTCCCATGAAGTAGGTGCACATATTAAACCTAATTATCATACACATATGCACACACATGCATACTAGTTATTAGGTTTATTTATATAGTATCATGAAATCACATCTAACAATCTCCCATGAAATAACATGCTAACCCTAATTACCATTCACACATGCATACACCAAATCACGAAGGAAGGGCAAGTTTTGAACCTTGGCCTTGGCGTGCACATGAACGAGGAGGGTGTAGTCGACATCGAGGAAGGTCGTTGACTGAAGATGGTGCCCCGGGCTGTTGTGAAGTCGGGTGTTACGCCCCAGTCCCAAAATACCGAGGGACTAGACACGTGGCAATGGCCAGCAGCACACACTGATGGACAAACCCAATTTAATGGATCCATCAGGGCGTACTTAAGCTGTAAAATAAAGTCTACGATAACATGGCACAACTAATCTTATCCATACAAGATAAAATATGATCCACAGATATAAGAAATATAAATCATCAACGAGTCTCTACAAAGTGCTTCGGAGAACAACCCGATAAAATCTGATATAATGGTTCAACAGACCAAAATATAAATGACTGAATAAAGTAAATACTGAGCATGAAACATAGATGCTCAGGAAAAGTCTTCAGCTAACACCTCGTACTCGGGTGTCGGTACAGCTCCTGTATCTGCTCCTGCTGCGGTCCCGTATACCTTGGGATAGATCTCGTCTGCAAATCCTGGGGACATAATCCGGATCCAGGTCCTCAGGGGACATAACAAGGTACAAGATAATACAAGCCAAAATAAATACAGTGCAGCAAATAATAAAATAAATAGGGTAAGTATGTAACCATCTATGTGAAATGCAAGTGAGAGCATCACGAGTACTCAGGCTGACCCACTACAAGCTCTGTGTCGGGGAGCCGGGTAGCAGTAATAATGAGTAATGGACCAAGCTCGGGTTTCAGAGTCTTGCGCCTCACAATAATAGGGGGTGTATATATATGATCAGCCTGTAGCCTGTGTGTCTCTCCCCACCCAATGTAACCACACGTCTCATGTCCATAACGTCTCATGTACATGTCACGCAAGATCATAGCTAATGCAGCAAGTCATAGAGTATCTATGAATATAATGTCTCTGTCAATACTTTATCCTATGCAGAATCACCATGAATATCTCAGAAAGATCCTGTCTCATGAATAGTGTTAAGTGTCCTGGGTATAATGTACTTGATAAGACAAGTACGAGAATGTAAAGGGTCACGAATGTCCATCTCTAGGTGACGTTACACAACTCTGCGTACAGTGTTGGCACCCGACTAATAATCAGATGCTAAGTAAGTCACACGGTCCTAGGTCAAGCATGCACAGCAATATAAATGAAGCAAGGAAAATATGTAACAATACTACAGAGTTTGGCAAGGTATACTTGCCTGGGTTTGAATACCAACAGCTGTCCCTATATCAGTGGATCCTGTAGGTACTACTCCAAAAGCTGAAATAAACATCACCAACAGTCTCAAAAAATATCAAATAGCTAGAAACGCCTGTCCTTAAGTCCAATTTGGACACAGGAGCAAAAATGACATTTTCGGGTCAAAGCGGGGTCCACATGTGGGCCACTTTGCACCAAAAAACGTGTCAGGGTCAAAGGTCTCCAAATTCGTCCAACCTAGTGTCAATAAGTCAGTAACGATGATACGAACCCAACGAAACTTTCTGAATTGGATTCCGATGAGCCGATCACAAAATCGCCCGTCAAGTGGAGCCGGTGGGGCCCACGATACGCAATTTTGTCAACGTTCTCCGAATCGAACCAAACTTGGGTCACAGGACCAGCGTATTGCTACGAGTTCGATGACGCAAGTTTTGTCTCGATCCAACGTGTGTACACAAAGTTACAATACATTCCAGAATGGGCGGATACGGGGCGTTGTCGGCGGATACGCATTGATTTCGGTGTGCATGCACATCCAAATCAACTTCTACGAAATCTCGCACGTCCGTATCAACGATGCGCACATTTCGGTAAAGATCGCGTGCGACCAAGTCGTCCCGTTTGGCGGGGCGCACTCAGTTCCGGGAGAAAATGGGGTATTAATTTTCCTGTTTTTGGATCGCGGTTTGCGATCACCACAGGGCGCGATGTATCGAGCGGGTTGCACGGACATCGAGGGGGTTATACAGTCTATGCGTCACAACTGACGGAACATAAATTGGGGCAGCGAGGAGAGAGATCGGGTTACCTGAACAGGGCTCCGTGAAACAGAGATTTCTTCGTATCCTCGTGTCGACTTGACACGGCTGTGTCCTGGCTGAGTCGCTGTGTCGAGTCTAGGGTTCGTTGCTGGAGTCGACTGCGGTCGGCGGACACGGCGGAGGTAGCCGGTGCTTGGTTGGCGAGGCTCGAGGTGGCTAGGGCTCAGGCGGCCGGGGCTGGGACGGCCGGGTCTCGAGCGGGCGGGGGTCGACGGATCTCGGGTCGAGCGGGTCGGTGGAGATGGAGTGGTGGTTGGTCGGCTGAGCGGAGGAGAGGACGACGCTGAGGCGAGGGGTCGAGCGGGGAGGTGATGATCGGCTGAGCGGAGGAGAGGTCGTCGGTCGATGGGGGCTGTGGAGTTCGGGTCGGTGGAGGATGGAGAAGAGGGAGTCGAGCGGCAGCGGAGGAAAGAGGAGGACGATAGGGAGTTACCGAAGCGGGGCTGCGGCGGAGGAGTTGATGACTAGGGTTGCGGCGCGGCGGAGCGTGGAAATCGAGGAGTTTTTATAGGCGGTAAACAGTATTTCCGAGGGGGATCCGACTTAGGGTTTCTGTCGGGTTTCCGGTTCGGGTCTGATTCGGATCTGACCCGACCTGACCCGTTAGAGTGGGTTTGGTTCGGTTCAGCGGTTTGGTTTATTGTGGTTCAAGTGAACCGGGTTCAGTCAGGTTTAATTAGATTTAATTCTACATCGGTTTTTAGGGCTTTAAAAATGTTTCCGGAGTCCAATAAATTCACAGAAAATTACCCTATGTCCAATTTTCCATTTTACACCCAAAAATATCCATAATATTTTAATATTAATTAACATCATTTAAAAATTCTTTAATCACAAAATACCTTTGTTTTAATTAAAGAAAAATCTCAGAAAATTACAGAAAATTGTAAAAAATCCAAATTAAAATTTCTGAAAAATTAGGGAGTTTATATCGGGAAGGGACTGTTGCTTGGCTGTTGGGGCCATCTCCGGCGAGGTGGTCGACGGTCGTCTGTGCACAGCGGTGAGGAGGCTCGTCGTGGAGAGGTCGAGGGAGTTAGGCTAGTGATGATGATGATGAGGTTGATGATTATAGAGGTGGGGGTGCTCGGTGGTTCAGTCGACGGTGGCGGTGGTAATAGGGATGTCGATGATGGCTGTGAACGGGGTTGACGGTGAGTGAAGTCGGGGTCAGGATGGTGGTGGTGATAAGGTGTTGACGGTGGTGGTTATGGTGATGGTGATGTGGATGTCGCGGTGGCCGCGGGAAGACGCAGGCGGTCGGAGAATAGCATAGGGAGTCGACTGCTAGTGGGGTTCAGGCAGGATGGGGAAGATGGAGGGGCTGTGATTGCCGTGGGGTAGTCGAGGGGAAGTGGAGGAGAAGTGCTCGGCTGTTGGTGGCGCTGCCGGGGTCGGCTGTCGTCGGGTGATCCGACGTGAACAGTAAAGGAAAGTCGGGGTTGATGATCGGGATAATCAATGGTGGTGCAAGATGAGGACGAGGGTGATGAGGTCTGCGAGATGGAGGCAGGGGATGATGCGATGGGTTTGGTTTAGGGTTTGATGAAAATAATAGGAAAAAGTGTTTATGTATAAGGAGAAAAGTGGGTAATGTAAAACTAGGGATTAGGGACGGCAATGCCTCCTAGGGATTGGGGTTGTCTTTTACATGAAGGAAATTTAAAGGCTAGGATGGTGTGCGTGTGTGGATGGAGGGCCAAGATGGCTTAAGGAGGAGATGTTTGAGTGTTGCATACTCCAAAAATATGGAGAAAATGCATGTGACCAGTCAAAAAAGAGGGGAGGTATTTCTTCATGTGTTGGGTCCAATGGGAGGTGGATACCTCACAGTACTTTTGCATAAAAGTCCCCAATATTTGGAAAATTGCACAAAAAGTGGGAATTTAGGATTGAATGAGGAAAAATACCATATTTGGTGTGATATAGTGGCTAAAAAGGGTGTGTGGTATTTAGTATGAATCTTGAGGGTGTGAGTGGGGGTTTGGGTTGGTGTTGGGTCTAGTTTTGGATTATATTGGATCCTTACACCAATTTAATTAAAATTAATGTAAGAGGTGTTCTTAAATTAATTGGAAGTGCATAGGATTAAAATTAGGTAGAACACAAGTATCATGGACGTAGAAAACTTAGAATAGAATATTATCATAATTTGGGTTGCATAAAATGGATCAAGGTTGTGTCTCCAATTTCGATTGGAACGGACAAAGATGCAAAGTTAGATTTATTTAGAATTAAAAAGAAACGTTTGTAACGAATATTGTGCGACTAAAATAAAGCATAAAAGGGCATATTTATAAGTTACACAAGGATCAGAATAGAAGACTAACACGTCTAGGACAAGGGTGTTAAATATGTTGGAAGACAAAAGCTAGTATAGCGCTCCAAATATTGAAGCAACGGTAAGGTACAATAATTAAATAAAATTATAGTAATAAATTATAACCTCAATAATTAATCCAGAATGATACAAATTAAAATCCATAATCCTATAATTTGGCCAGGGGTTCATCTAGTGGGCTTCTAGGTCTAGTCCACTAACCCATGCATTAATGAACACTATATATAATATATAATATAATATACACAATACTTATAATAATTAAAAGACAAAAATACTCATATTTTAGAATATGGTAGTGACAGTGAGGAACATCAATGTAATGAACTTGAATAAAGGAAATAAAATAGTAAATAATGCCTTGAAATATTAGTAAGATAATATGATCGGCTTGGGCCTAACACGGGCTATATATAAAAGGTGAGCTAGCGTGATCACACGTCAGTTGCATGATTTACGAGCTATCCCGGACTATACTAAATCACGGGCTATAACGTATGATCACATATCCATTAATACTTCTCCAACCCCGACTAGTACACGGATCCAAATCATGATACGTTATAACATGTATATCATAATGCACGGTCTATAATATCTTACACTATGATCACGGTCCATATACTCACGAAGATATTACGGTAATCACTGAGTAATCACGGAGCATGACACGATGATCACTGAGTAATCATGATAATAACATCTCATAACTAAGATCTACATATAACAATCCGTATAACCATCGTGTCAGAAACCAAATATCTCAATACTAAATACATGTACATAAAGACTATCAAATAAGAAAATTATCAGAGAATGTACTCGACTATGGTCCTGAGCAAATGGTATGACTCGTTGTCCGAGCTGGTGTCACAAACACACACCTATATATGGATGGCTTGTCAATTAGTGTAATAAAGTGATAAATAACTAAAATGAGTCAAAATATGCTTACTAGGCCAATACTAGGTCAAACTAGACCAATCTAGGCTAATACCTTTATTCTAGGTCCATAGCTTGTAGGTGTTAACTATACTAGCTAATATTAGGTACTAAGATACCCTATAATAAGTATCAATATATAAAACTTATATATACTGGATATATCTATCATCTTACTTACGTTGGCTAATATCTATAACTAGTAATATCCTAGTATTAGTTAACTCTTAACTCAATACCCCTTACTGATAGACTAGTATTACTACTGAATATTCCAAACTTAACTTCAATAGATAATACCAAATTCTGGTATTGTCCATACTCACTCACATATCCCACATTAACTGTGAATACTGTCAAACTCTAATCTCATCACAGGCACCCTCTTTACTTGTACACTTAACACATTCTCTTACAAGATTATACTAGATATCATTACCTTGGATTATAACATATACCTTAGTGTATGGCTATACCTTGGTAATTGTCATGCCCCAGAACCAGAATCCTGGAGAGCAGGAGAATGACTCAGCCAACTATACCTTGCAGAATACTGAAGCAACCCACAATGTGTTAAGGTTGTCTAGAGACAATGGGGTTCATACTACAATCAAGTCTTCTAGGGTCAAAAAATTCTAAATCTTAATCATTCAAACAAGTAGCAATAACATATAATATTTCAGAATAAGCAATAAGGCATCCCCAATACCATATCAGAATATTCTAGAGATCTAGCAAATACGAGTGATATGCCAGATACACAATCAAAAGTATACATGACAGTGAGTCAGCTACAGTCTGAATATATTATAGTCATGTAGGAAACTAGTATTCAGATTATCCGACTATCAGGTACCGGTTGGCTAAACACCCAAAAGTTTATAGTTTACAAAAGACGAGCAGTGAATAAAGGAACCCACTCATGACCCTCAACAACCATCCTTCTGGTGCATGCCATCGGTGAGGGAGAGATACGCTTGATCCTCCGGTATAGGCTGTAAATCTGGCCATGCAAAACCAGTGGTGTCAGACCCCAAATAGCAAGTACCACAAAAGAAGAACAAAAAATACCCAGTTCTATAGCTTGAGATGCTTAAACCAACAATCAATGGCATATGTCCCATCCATGACGTGACACGGCACCCTTCACCAAACAAGAACAGAAAGTGCCACATCGCATCAAGATAGAATATGTCCCTTGATTATGGTCAAGATAGAATAACTCTGCGTCGTAGTTTCAGTTCACATGCTATCGTAACACAATAGCATAACCTAACAACCAAACAAGGACATGAGTTAGACTATCATGCCACGACAGTCTATGTCCCTAATTCCACTCAACATAAGGCACAATACACAAGCAGGGATACAATATTACATAAAATAATATAGTGATAATAAGTAGCTTCGATCCGTGTCCTGTTATAACACAACAGCGTAACTCAACAAACAAACAAGGACATGAGTTAAACTTTATGCTGCAATGGACCACTTCTCTAACTAAATAGATTTAACGGCCAAACATGTGTTACGACTTGATATGTGATCTCTGAGTTATCCCAGTAATACATTATATAAGTATCCTCAGATCGTGCCATAATTGAGCAGGGATGGCTGAACCAATGATATACAAGCAAGAATATATGATGCACCAGTCCTTTATAAGTGCCCTGAGCTAATTTAATGATCAGTAGCAGTTCTAGGCTTTCTATAGAAAAGACACTGGCTTGGCTTATAAATAATTCAGATACTGTACTCCACTAGTGCGGATGATATACAGTATCCGTGGTGGTCAGCCTTTACTCCCAGCTAACTTAGGGTAGTTCGACATGCACGATCTCGAGATACCGTTCCCTCCCAATGCTCTACAAATTAAGTTACCTAGTTAACCCTAGGTGATTTAGAATCTCATGCGTGGTTGTATGAATATTTCTTCCTAAATGTCTTACTTTAAGTACGGGCACTCTTGATACGAATCCACATTATCTCTAAAAGTTAAATCTGGATTCACCCAAGTGTGATGCAACAATTAATACTATCTAGCTACGACTAAAATCACTATCCAACTACCAGATCTGTTCAAGAAAATAATTACATATATCATGTAGCAATTGTATGTGGCACAATGGCTCATTATATATTGAGTAGCACTCTTGGTGCGATTAAGTGTATCAACACAGATATAATAGTCCGGGCAGGAACAAGTTCTAGTATCAAGGTTATGGACAAGTTATCAAGTAGCAAGTTATTCAGGATAGGACAAGCAAATGATGGTCATAATAATTTGTCACTTTATTATATCGATAGATAAAATAAGAGTAGTGCGAGAATCCCTTGAGATCAGATCCATAATCCTTAAACCAAACAAGGACCGGGATTGAGGGGGTGGCTTTAATCGCTGAGCGGAGAGTGATAGACGTACCTATCACAGGAGGCAATTTTTTATTCCTTTTTTACGAGAGTTTTGGTGTAAGGACTGGTTCATCTATTGAGAGGAAGAATAACTTCTTTGGGTTCGCCTGAGTAGTGGGTTGATGGGGACTGTGGATGAGCTTCCCCTTGTCATGAATAGAAAGAGAGTTATCACCTACTTCCCGCCTAGTTGAAGAAGGGTTTGCCTCTGTAATAGGATCTTTAGTAGTTTTTGTGGAGGCGAGCTTAGTTGAGGGGTTGTCATTGGGTGGAAGATTGAGGGATGTGATATGGGGTTCCTTAGTTGGAATTTTAGTGTGGATGAGTTGCTATGGAGTTTGAATGGGTGAGGTAGAGATTTATGCTGCTTCCTTGGAGGAATTGTTGACTTCTATGGTGGGAAGGCTTTTGGAGGGTGTGTTAGAATCTTTTAGCACTATTTGAGGTATTGCCACTAGGGATATTGGAATTGGCATCTGAGTCATTGGGGTCTGTTGGGGATGTGGCAATTTCAGTGGAGGGGGTACAATTATTAGTAGTGGGTTGGATGATTGGGTAAACGTCTACGTTGGGCATGGATGAGTTAAGAGATAAAATAATGATATTTTCAGATGGGGGGACATTGACATGATCAGCATTTTGATTGACAAAAGTATTCAATGGTGGGGGATATTGGGAAGAGTGGAATTTGAGATAGTGGGGTTGTCTTCTCTGGGCACTGCTCTTAGTGACATATTTGTTTCACCTACGAGATTGTTGTCTGTTATTTTTTCTTTAGGGCTTTATAGATGCTTGCAAGTGCTGTTTGTGTGTCCTTGACGAAAGTAGTTGGAGCAGTACAAAGGTTTGGATTCGTAGATAAATTCTATAAACATACTCCTTTCTCGAGATAGATTGATATGGAGATTGCTAATTAGAGGCTTGCTAGAGTCAACTTCTATAAAGAGACGGGCACAACTGGGATGAGGGAGGTCTGTGGTTGCTTTATCCATTTTTAGAGGGGTACCAATACATGAAGCAACATCATAAATGACCTCCATGGTATATAAATGATGCAGAAGATTGGGAAATAAAAACCATATGGGAGCTATGGGGATTCATGGAGGGTGGATAAGTCAGTGGTCCATTTGAAAAGTCTCATGGGAGCCTTGTCCACGAACCATAGATCCTTGGCATGCTGTCGAAGGAAATCAATTTCAAGTTTAGGGCGGATCAGAATGTGTTTAGCATCAAAAACTCTAACTGAAACCTCACTTGCAAAGCCAAAAACAGTGAATGCACAATGAAAGGTGTCAATTGACGGGTGGGAATGTGAGAACTTGAGTATTAAGGCGAACTTCAGGGGTATGGAAAATCTGGCTCCTTCTTTCTCGTAGAAGGAGATCGAGGGATATCCTTTGAAGGAGGTTATGGGTCTTAAGCATTTTGGGGGAAGAACTGGCTCGGCGGCCGAGCTTGTAACAGTCTCCCCAAATAAGCGTTGCATGGCGACACCAAACCCTAACAAAACCAAAGAATGGTTCCAACAAAGGGGAAGAACTAGGGACCTAACCGTCCAAAAGGATCGGCCGATCTGTGAGGAGTGGAGGGGAGCGTCCGACGGGGACCGTCGGCCACTAGGGGTGTAATCTGATTAGGGCTGGGGCGGCCACCGAGAGCAATACACACACACACACACACACACACACACACACACACACACACACACACACATATATATATATATATATATTTGATTTCACTCGTCAACTATAATATCTTTTAATTTTTCATGTATCAATATCCTAACATATTATCTAGATTGTGCTCCTCGACAATATCTTTCAACTTTCCTCTTTGATTGGTGACATTTGTTTATATGCTTTCATATCTCTTTCTCTCTGTCTCTCTGTCTGTCTCTCTCTCTCTCTCTCTCTCTCTCTATATATATATATATATATATATATATATATATATTTGGGTAAACGGGAAAAGAGCCATATGCTCATATTTTTATATGAGACATGCACATATGGACCAATAGGAATGGACTCCACATGCACTTGTCCACTAGTACACTTAATTTTTATTGGTTTCATGACTAATGTAGGAATATGCCTATGGCTCATATCCTGGTATATATATATATATATATATATATATATATATATATATATATATATATATATATATATATATATATATATATATATATATATATTGTAAACCCCCTAATTTTAAAGTTTTAATTTATTTTTTATTTTTTTATTTACTTGGTTGGATATTTTTTTGGTTATTTACTAAACTAAATAAAAAATAAAACTATTTGATTAAATAGCTTATATAAATATTTATCTGTATCTAGTAATTGTAAATATTTCACAAAAATATTTTGGGGAGTAAATTAGTTAATAAAGTGTAACAAATATTTTGGAATTATTTTAAATGCATGAATACATCATATATTGAGATTTTATAATATGTAAATATTTATAAAAACATTAATTTTCAAGTTTAGAAGATTTATATTTAAATAATTATCTATTTTTTTTTATTATTTATCAATATTTTTTATTAATTGGAAATTATTTTCTAAAAAGAATAATCATATTTATTATCTTGCATGTCCCAATTTATAGAATACCCATTTATAATATATATATATATATATATATATATATATATATATATATATATATATATATATATATATATATATATATATAATCAAAATCCTAATTCTAACTCAAATTAAAACCCAAAACCTTAACCCTACCCACACTCGCACAGACCTACCCCGATAACCGCGTGGATGACTCCCCCATCTCCCTCTCTATATATCGAACCTACCAATCTAACCCTAACCATAGACTCTACCTCCTCAGACCCGCGCTAACCCCAGATGTGTCCCCTCCCGGTCAGTTCCAACCGCAGACCGACGGAGCACGGCCAGAGGCCGCCGGCTTCACTAGGCTGCTGTGCAGAGCCGAATCCAACCCCCTAACTTTGCGGAGCGATTCCTTCCTCTCCGCCCAATCCTTTTTCGATTCAGTTGTGCTGGTATAATCACAACCTAACCACCTAAAAAATCCATCAAGTAGATTTTGTTAATTCGGGATATACGCTAAGAAAATCGAGTTCCAAAATCAGAAAAAATGATAAATTTTTGGCTACAGAAACTGTCCCGAGAAATAGTTTTGGAGGTCATTTTTTTGGCCGTACATCGAGGAATTTGAAAATCTATTTGAACATACTTTTAGACAACCTATACGAGATCAAAATACTATTTTTAGTTTTAATTAATTTGCTTTATTTGTCAAATTATTCTGTTTACAAAATGATCAAAAACTATGTTTTTAAAACCCAAAACTTACGATACATAGTGCATCCTGCCAAACAGGACTACCTCGTCGTGTACCAATTGTACCAAAATAAGCGTATGGTATATCCTGACGTGTGGGATTTCATGGAAGTTTATTTGGATGCGTGTGCGCGCTAGAATTAACCCGTATCCGTAAAAAGTCCTCCGTATCAATATTTTCTAAATTATCTCATTAGTTAGTATGCGCTCATCAGATTGTGACAAAACTTGTGCCATTGGGTTTGTCACGTTGTGCTGGTCCTGTGACCCAAGTTTCGTCCGATTCTAAGTCAGTCGACGAATTACCATTTCGTAGGCCCATGATTCGACTTAATGAGAGAATTTGTGATCGGCTCAATAGAATTCAAAACTGGACATACCGTTGAGTTCGTATCGTCATTTAGGATTTATTTGGCCTATAATTTTTCCAATTTAGAGATATTTACTCCTAACATATTTTTCGGTGTAAAGTGGCACACATGTGGACCCTGCTTTGATCCAAAATGAACGTTTTAGCCCTTGTGTCCAAATTGGACGAAATAGTACTATTTTTTGAATATCTTGATTATTTTGGAAAAATTGGTGATGTCTGTTGCAGCATCAAAAGATGTTTGTTCAGCTTCCATATTTTTTGGTTCGTTGTACCTGTTGTCTTGCGTCGTTTCAGCACCAAATAACTGCCAGGAAAATATAACTTGCCATGATAACTGTTTATTTATATTTTGTACAACATGTTGCATTTATGTTACTTAGCTATTTTCTATAAAAATTGTACGTCCAAGATAGACTTGGGTGCAACGACGGATTTTACGGTCTTTATTTTATTCATTATGCATATTGACCTAGAGTTATGTGACCACCCTATATTTGTGAGGTATTTTCATATCTCCATGACATTGACACATACTTTTTACATACATAGATGTGTGATGTGTGAGAGGACACGGATCTTCGTATTCGGGTCGCTCCCAATGCGTAAGGAATGTTTGTCGGCTTACTCATATTTATTGTTTTAGGATGCATTCATTGAACTTAGTGGGGAGGAACTGGATGTGTCATATCATGGATATGATCTAGATAATCGTTTGGGTGGGGAGGATATACACGAGTCATTTGGGCTACTTTACAAATTCCCTTTTGTAATCCGTACGCTCTGTCGGAGATGCGTGGTTAGATGACCCTTATATTATTTATAGGTGGCCTTTGATGATCGAAAGATGTTATGCTTTGTAGGAAACTAATTCTCTGAGAGAATTATACCAATCCTATTTTTTAGCCAGACAGTCCATTCGTGCAAATGTTATCCTTAGTTGCATTCACGTGGCTTGGTTAGTTTACCCAGTATATATGTTTATATTCAGTTTATGACTGGCATACTTCTATATATCTTGTTATGTCCCTCTGAGGACCTGGCCCCTTTTCAGGTGTAGACGATCGTGACTATTTACAGAAGCACGAATCAAGACTTGCTACTTCTTTCTCTTTCGATGAGGTCTTCCCTTCGAGCCTCTCTGATCATTAGATGTTGTACTTATTATATTATATTATATTTTCTTTCATATTCTAGTTAGTAGTCAATTTTTCTCCACCCAACTAATTATTCCTATCAAGCATTTCATACTTGATTTAGTTATATAGTTGATTGGTTATTCTTTTCTATTTGGTTTTGTGGATGAGATTTAGTTATGTCCTATGACTTATGACAATTATATACCACTTATGAATTATTATTCATAATACAACATACGTATGTGTTATGGTTTTTATATATTGGAGTTGCTGGCATGCTTACGTATTCGTAGTCCTACGTATTTTGGGATTGAGGCATGATATATTTTTATGGTGGCCCATGCATGTCGAGAGTATATTCCTTCAATTATGTTACTGTACCAAGCAAGCCTACAAATATGATTAGAGTATAAGATTTTATCCACTTATTTAAATCACCTTTCTTGATTCCATTTTTGAACTCTCATTTGATTGCTTGAATTGCATCCTGCTTGATTATTTCACAACGTCAATCTTATCTTTTCTTTCGTGCTTGATAGAGGTTAGGAAGATGACTAGTACTAGGTATATGAGCCCATAGATCAATTACACTATTAGTTGAACTATTGTAAGTTGGGTAGCATGCTTCATAACCTAGCATCCCATAGTCCTTATGATCCATTAATAAAGTATAATTGAATGACACCGAATATATGCTAGTGTATGAAGATAGTGTTTATCTAGACTGTAGAGTTTTTAAAGATCCTAATTGGTCTACCATACATTTAGACAAGTATTTAGTATGGCAACTGTAGAGGCACAAACACAGAAGCCATAGATGCATGTATGACCTTATTATTAACATTACTATAGCATGAGCATGATGCTCTATTATGGCATAGGAGTTTAGAAGTCTGGTTAGATATATATGCTTGTATAATAGGATGACTGAGCAACTATAGTTTGGTCTTATAGCTAGGTACCCTGCCTATAAACCTTGTAGGTGTCACAAGTAGTAGCGGTTATCCTTCACCTTATCAACGCATCCCCCTTGGTTTATTCATCTCCTCTACTATTTTTCTTCTCAAGCGCGGTTCCAGTACAAGTGCTTCATGCGTGGAACTTATTTGTACTTTCATTCATCATAATCCTAGTACTTATATTTTTGACTATCTCGATTTATGCTAATGTTGTAGCCTAGTTTTGCAAGCTTATTCTTTTATCGAGCTTGTTCATGACATATGTATTATTAGGGGCCCACACTAATACATTTGTCTAATTTAGAATCAGTGTATTATAGTCTGATCAACCTTAGTATGCTTGGTTTGCTCTTTATATGACTATTTTACGTGGATTGAGATATAGTTGACTGAGTTTATTAGACAAATATACTTGCCCTCTAGACAGGTCTGAGCATATTGTATCAGTTATGTGACTGTACTGATACGAGCATGCGAATATAAATTTACCAAAATAGGATCTCATCCACCACTGCCTTGGCAACTCTTTTGGATTCTTCAATCACCTTTGACTCTGTATTTGAACTCGATTACATCTTTCTTGAACTCTTATTATTGTTTTCATCTTTCCCTATTTCAAAAATACAAACGCTTGTGCTTGACGAAAGTTAGATACATGGATAGTACTATGTAAATACCCCATAGGCAAATCGTATTATTAGGTGTTTGTCTTTTGTGATTAAGGGTGTAAAATATGTGATATATTTTGTGTTAAAATTTTTGAAGATTGAAAAACTTATGTGATAGATCGGTAAATTCTATGATGGGTAGGAGATGCATTGTCAACTTGAGTTGAATGTTATATGAAGGTAAAAATCTTAGATCGTGATCAAGTAATATAAGATTGAGAGATTTAAGTTATTTTAATTTTGAAATCTTTTAAAATAAAGATTATGGTGATAAAAATTTAACTTTAAGGAGAAGAATATCTTATAGAATGAATTTTGACTTTTGATATAAAATTTGTAATTAGAGTATATGATTTAAATTTTAAATATTTGGAGGTTGAATCATCGATGTAAACTTCTGAGGATAAAAATAGAATTTTAAATTTAAACATTGACGGATTGGATTTAAAATTTTACAATTGAGAATTTGAATTAAATATTAAATATTAAATATTTAATATTGAATCCCCTGTTTGAAATTTTGAGGATGAAAATTGAATTTAGAATGTGGTGACTATGAAATTCTCAAATTTGGAATAAGGAATAAGATTTGATTGAAGAGATTTTTGGTTATTTAAATTTACATAAAATTATGATAGCTTAAATCTTGATTTAAAATTTGATAAAAATTATCCAAATTTGAAGATGTCATATAGATTCGATTTAAATTTAAATTTTGATTATTTAAAATTTGAGAAGAGATTACGATGGGTTAAATTTTGATTTAAATAGTGGTCATTTTAATTTTAAAAAGATTGTGATGGATTTGAATAGATTTTATTATTTACTTTTTTTTAGCATATTACGATTGATTTGACTTATATAAGAAATTTTGAGAATTTAAAATTTAACGCGTTCGATGAGTACAAATAAAGGCAACATGGACTATAAAGAGTTTATAGAATAGAGAGACACCCTTTTAGACCATTAGATTATGAAGAACTTTAGATCATTCTTGTATCTAAGTAGTGACAGTTCATTCTCCGTCCTATCAACACATCTTCATATTGTGTTATTCATTCATTTTTCGTGTCCCTCCTCAACTTCCATATATACAAACTCTATGGGTTGGAACAATTCGTGCTATATTACGTTGCTTAAAGAAGACCAAATTGAACATTAGAATTTAAAGCGTGATTTACATTTTCTCCTTTCCTAGTTGAGGTACGATAATTGGTACTTGACCCTTCTCTACTATATTTTCTTCCCTTATTTTTGGAATCCGTACCTTATTTTTAATTTCGAGGACGAAATTCTTGTAATTTGGATAGATTGTAAACCCCCTAATTTTAAAGTTGTAATTTAATTTTTATTTACTTGGTTGGATATTTTTTTTCCTCGTTATTTACTTAACTAAATCAAAAATAAAATTATTTGATTAAATAGCTTATATAAATATTTATCTGTATCTAGTATTTGCAAATATTTCATAAAAATATTTTGGTGAGTAAATTAGTTAATAAAGTGTAACAAATGTTTTGGAATTATTTTAAATGCATGCATACTTCATATATTGAGATTTTTGAATGTGTAACAATTTATAAAAAAATAATTTTCAAGTTTAGAATATTTATATTTATATAATTATCTATTTTTTATTATTTATTAACATTTTTTTATTAATTGAAAATGGGTTTCTAATTTATAGAATACCCATTTATAATATGCATAATATATTTTTTGATTTTTTCTATAATTTTTTGACTTTATATATATATATATATATATATATATATATATATATATATATAATTGTTTGACATATATATATATATATATATATATATATATATATATATATATATATATATATATATATATATATATATATATATATATATATATATATTCACTAATATATTTTCTAATTTTTCTATAATTGTTTGACATATATATATATATATATATATATATATATATATATATTCACTAATCAAAACCCTAATCCTAACTCTAATTAAAACCCAAAACCTTAACCCTACCCTCACCCGCGCAGACCCGCCCCGACAACTGCGCAGACGAGTCTCCCATCTCCCTTTCTATATATAGAACCTACAAACCTAACCCTAGACTATACCCCCTCAGACCCGCGCCAACCCCAGATGCGTCCCCTCTCGGTCTGTACCAACCGGAGACCGACAGAGCACTGCCAGAGGCCGTCGGCTTCACTAGGCTTTTGTGCAGAGCCGAATCCACCCCCTATCTTCGTGGAGCGATTCCTTCCTCTACATCCAATCATTTTCTAATTCGTTGGGCAGGTATAATCATAACCTAACCACATACAAAACCAATTAAGTGGATTTTGTTAATTCGCGATATATGGTAAGAAAATTGAGTTCCAAAATCATAAAAAATAACAAATTTTTGGGTACAGAAACTGTCCCATGAAGTGGGTTTGGAGGTTATTTTTTGGGCCGTACATCGAGGAATTTGAAAATCTATTTAAACAGACTTTTAGACAACCTATACGAGATCAAAAAACTATTTTTAGTTTTAATTAATTTGCTTTATTTGTCAAATTATTCTATTTCCAAAACGACCAAAAATCATGTTTTCAAAACCTAAAAACTTGCGATATGGAGTGCGTCCCGCCAAACGGGACCATCTCGTCGCGTACCAATTGTAGCGAAAGGTGTGTAGGGTATATCCTGACGTATGAGATTTCGTGAAAGTTGATTTGGACGTGTGTACATGCTAGAATCAACCCATATCTGTAAAAAGTCTTTCGTATCATTGTTTTACAAATTACCTGATTATCTAGTATGTGCTCATCAGATCGTGACAAATCTTGCGCCATTGGGTTTGCAGTGTTGTGCTGGTCCTGTGACCAAAGTTTTGGCCGATTCCAAGTCAGTCGACAAATTACTGTTTTGCGGGCCCCATGATTCGACTTAACGTACGAATTTTTGATTGGACTGGAATCCAAAACTGGATATACCATTGAGTTAGTATCATCATTTAGGATTTATTTGACCTATAATTTGTCCATTTTAGAGACATTACCCTAGGCATATTTTTTGGTGCAAAATGGCCCACATGTGGACCTCATTTTGACCCAAAATAACCGTTTTAGCCCCTGTGTCCAAATTGGATGAAAGTGTAGTATTTTATGACTATCTTTCTTATTCTAAAAATATTAGTGATGTCTGTTGCAGCATCCAGAGATGTTTGTTCAGCTTTCATGTTTTCTAGTTCGTTGTATCTGTTATCTTGCGTCGTTTCAGCACCAGATAACTGCCAGACAAGTATACCTTGCCATGATGACTGCTTATTTATATTTTGTACAATATGTTACATTTATGTTACTTACTTATTTAGCTATTTTCTATAAAAATTATGTGTCCAAGATAGACTTGGGTGCAACGATGGATTTTACGATCTTTATTTTATTCATTATGCATATTGACCTATAGTTATGTGACCACCATATATTTATGAGGTATTTTTATATCTCCATGACCTTAACACATATTTTGTACATACACGGATGTGTGATATGTGTGAGAGGACACAAATTCTCTTATTCGGGTCGCTCACGATGCATAAGGGACGTGTATTGGCTTAGTCATATTTATTTTTTTAGGATGCATTCATTGGACTTAGTGGTAAGGAACTGGACGTATCGTGTCATAGATACGCTACGGACAATCATTTGGATGGGAAGGATATACACGAGTTATTTATGATACTTTATATATTTCCTTTTATAATCCGTACACTCCGTCGGAGATGCGTGGTGAGATAACCCTTATATTATTTGCAGGCGGCCTCTGACGATCGAAAGACGTTATGCTTTATAGGCTACTGATTCTCTGAGAGAATTATGCCAATCCCATTTTTTAGCCAGACAGTCCATTCGTGCAAAGGTTATCCCCAATTGCATTCACATAGCTTGGTTAGTTTACCCAGTACATATGTTTATATTCAGTTTATGATTGGCATGCTTCTATGTATCTTGTTATGTTCCTCTGAGGACCTGGTCCATTTTCAGGTGTAGACGATCATGAGTATTTGTAGGAGCACGGATCAAGACTTGCTACTTTTTTCTCTTTCGAGGAGGTCTTCCCTTCGAGCCTCTCTGATCATTAGATGTTGTACTTATTATATTTTCTTTCATATTCTAGTTGGTAGTAGATTAGTCTCCACCCAACTAATTGTTCTTATCAAACATTTCATACTTGATTCAGTTATATAGTTGATTGGTTACTCTTTTTTATTTGGTTTTGTGGATGAAATTTAGTTATGTCCTGTGACTTATGACAATTATATACCACTTGTGAATTGTTATTCATAATACATCGTACGTATGTGTTATGGTTTCCATATATTAGATTTTCCATATATATACGGCTGACATGCTTACGTATTCCTACTTCTAAATATTTTGGGATTTGGATATGACATATATATATATATATATATATATATATATATATATATATATATATGAAAATTGTGATTTTATCCAAACTTTATAAACCAACCAATTAAACTCTCATAACATGTATTGTACATCCGATTCTATGTTATGCAATATACCCAATGGAGATAAACTTTATCCTTCAAATATGCACATATTTTGAGCCCGCCATATATTCCAGACACTAGCTGCTAATCTTCTACGGGCTGCTTTAAACCATGTCCCTCTCTTGTTCCGGCTCGATGAGATAGCATCGAACTGCTCCTGAAATTTCCTTGTACAAGTATGCCTTATATGCATTAGGGCATATTTTGTTGACTAGACATACCAGGACATGTCACACTGGAAAAATAAGTGATTGAATGATTCTGGTTCTCTCTGACAAAGGACGCAAGCGATAGCCTGATTGGGAATCCCCAACCGAACCAACCTTTCCATAGTAAGTAGACGCCCCCCGATTGTCTTGTACATGTAAAGTTGCATCTTGTTGGCAATTCCTTTCACCCATCTAAATTTTGAGTTTGGAGTCGTTGGATGTGTAGTGCGTGACTGATCGTAGGCTATCCTAGCATCAAATACTCTAATTGGCGATCCATCTCATACCCATGTGTCTGCCACATACTCCCTATCAATCAAAATCTGAAGTATCTCCGTTATAAAATGTCGCATGGGGTGATCGTCAACTTGCCAGGCACCATCTTGGAGTATGCGGCTAGCCAACTCCTCACTCCCCTTGTCACTACCATATTTTCTAGGAAAGGGTATTTTGGTAATTTCCTATTTAAATAAATATTGTGCATGGTAAATAATTATTTGTTGTATTATTTAATTGTTGTTAGTTATTATTTAATTATTTTGGACTTATTTTAGTGGACCCAACTAGTTTAGTTTGGACCCATGGACCAACATGAATTAACTAGTTAGACTTGGCCCATTTAGAAAGCCCATAGTTAAGGAGATGGATTAAATTAATTAAATGATTAGACTAGAAGCTTCCTTCCTTAATTATTTCTTCATGAGAGGCCCCAAGGGGTACATTGGACATTTTACAATTGCTTGGGGGAGGGGCTATGGCCGGCCTATTAATGAGGGAGGAAAATTTCTCTCTCCTCTCATTTCATTCCAAATCTAGATCTAGAATTTTCCCACTACCAAATTCCCTCCATTCCCAATCCAATTCCCTACCAAATTCATTCCAAATTCTTCCCAATTCACCATTAGAGAAGAAAAAAGCAAGGATCTAGAAGAAGGAAGCAAGGATCTATAAAGAGGAGCAAGGATCTACAATTTGGAAGCAAGTTCATCTCAATTGGAGGTTTCATTGGGAATCCATCTCCCAATAGGTATAATTCAGATTTTTCCCATTTAAATAGCTTCTAAATCTGGGATTTAATCATGTAAAATCAACCTATATGTATGTACTACCCATAGGACTTTGTTTTGTGTTCATAGGAGACCCATGGAGAAAGTTATGGTGCTTTTTGTATCAATTTTGTTGGAATTCCGAATTTACATTTTGTTGTGTGTGTCAATTGATCCTATAGATCAATTGGACATGAGATTTGTGTTTGAGGCTAGTGTCGTGTCCATATTGGGATACTTGTGGTTCGTATCCCAACTATTTGGTGATACGTGTCATTTGGGGGTTTTCCTCCGACACGGGGCTTTGAACATGTCGTATTTTGACACGGACACATAGATCTACTTTTGACACTTTGATTTGTTCATAAATATTATTTGTGATTTGTTTGTGTCCTTCGGGGTGCATTTGGTTGTGTGTTGGACTCGTGTCGCATGCGTATCCTAGATCTAGTGGGATACGGTGAGATACTCTCCAATTGTGTGTATTTTGCATAGATCTAATTAATTATGGTTCAATTCTTCATTTATAATTAGTAAATATATATGGATATTATATATTTATTTTGTGTATTTATTATAGTAATTATTGTAGCATAGATCTATATTTTGTGTGTGCTAATATAATGTACAATATAATATGTAGCTTTCTTGCATGCAAATATATATGTTACTACTTGTTAAATAATATAATTTATACATAAAATATTTTATAAAATATATTTATGTGTTTGATTGTGTAATAGTATTATTTATAATTATTATGAACTTATTGTATATTAATGTATATATTTTAGGTGTGCTTCTAGCCATATAAAATATGTACATTAATATGTACATGAGTTTGTAACAATTGGTATTTAATTATAAGTGTAGATGTGTATATATATAAGTATATAATTATTAGTTATTTAATTATATTGTATTGTGATTTTATTGTATATATATATATTGTTATATATATTGTTATATATATATATATATATATATATATATATATATATATATATATATATATATTTTGATTGTTTTAGTAACAGTGAATTAATGACAGTAAAACTGTCACTATTAGCCGTTTTAATTAAATTGTATTCTTAGCTCACTGTTTTCAGTGACGCTTTGACAGATTTAATGTATATATTATATATTGTATTTGTATATATTTATATGTATATATATATGTGTTTTGTGAGGTATAATAATTGTTATAATATAGTATTTTAATTATATGAATATTGGGTTGTATATATATATTTTTAAGGTATATATTAATTGTATTATTAGTATACTTTGTGTGAGTTTCTTTTGGAATCTAATTTGATTCCTAAATTGTTGTATTTTATTTTTATATTATTTTATGGTTGTTTTGTGAGGTTGACTTTGGGTTTGACCATGTTTGACTTTAGTGGACTTTAGAGTTGACCATAGTTGACTTTTGCCTTAGAATTGAGTTATTGACCTAGAAGTTGTCTAGTTTGACTTGTTCTCTTTCCGGGACCTTGTTTTAATGTTGTATTCCATATCTAGGTCTTCGAGGCACCGAGTCAGACATTTGTGAGAGTGTTCATTGGACTTCAGGCGAGTACATTCTCTGATAGTTTCTCATTTATGATACCTCTATGTTCGTTGTATCTAGTATAGATTTACATGTTCTCTTGACACTATTGTTACACGGATTGGTATATCCGGATCTCGTCATGAGATATTATTCCTTGGTATATGGTGTATATGGTGCAAGTATTGTTTCATTGGTTATCTTGTACATGTACAGACATCAATTTTCGGGAGGAGTCGCTCTCTTCTTAGGGAATCTCGTGCCATAACGTACCGTGGTTGGATCTATTATACCAGTCGGGGGTGGGGAGTATTTTAGTGTAGATATGTGATCATACCCTCCTTGTGCATGTCTTATTCCTTGTGAGTGTTGATCATACACCGCACGTATAATCAGCCAGGCCATTATACTCTTGTGCAAGTTCCCAAGCCGATCACATGTTAAAGCTAGTACTCACACACTTAGTCATTAGTATTCTTGTTCCATCAGCATATTGTTCATTATTGTATTTCTTTCCAGTACTTCCTTATTGTCTATACATTTCTTGTATCTATTTATGCATCTTGTTTATCCACAGCTATTTACTGTTACATAGTTTTTATCATTATTTGAGAACTGCTGTTAGGGTTGTACTCTGCTCCTTCCTGACTGGAAATATTTTTCCAGATGACACTGAGGAGTACCCTACCTACTATGGACCCCAGGATGTTATGGGTTTAGAATCTGAGACCCTGGCTCAAGAGGGACTTATCCCAACTGAGACAGTTGACCCTGGAGTTGTAGCTTTATAGTTTTGTAGTATTCTTTTGTACTGGTTTTGTCTCCAGCTTATTTCTGTTTTTCTTCAGACTCATTGATGTATTATTTTAGACTCATGAGTTGTTTTGTGACTATTCTATTCTTTATCTGATTCGTGCTCATTCTATCTTAGTTCTGTGATTGAGTATTTTATCATTATTGGTGGTTCATTATATTAGATAGATTATCTAGACAGCGTTCTACCGCCGATTCTGCGGCGTAGGCTGGGCGTTGTTTCCGACTAGTACCCTTACACCGGGTGCGGGTCGTGACACGTTTTTTTGTGGTGGCCCATGCAGGTCTAGCTTCACAAGTATGTGATGTCGTGGTAGTGCGACAACTTAGTTGTACTACTGCGAGCCTGCAATAGAATATAGGATATAGGATATAGGCTGAGATACTCAATCACATCTAGGAAAATTCTTTTGATTCAACTATTCTCCTTTGATATTGATACTTGATCCCTTAAACTGTCCTTTCCTTGATATCTTACATCTTGTGCCATATTGATTCTTTCTTTCGCTTTGTCTCAGGATGCCGCCTAAGACTAGATCACAGCAGGGGAGAGCAGTTTCTGAGAGGTCTGCGACATCCCGAGGGCCTGCACCAGTCACTTCTCCGGTGATTGGAGTGTCAGCTGCTTTCGGAGGTCCACCACCTACTCAGAGGACTGTGCCAGCTGTATCTGAGGGGCTTCCACCTCCACCTCCTGTGCCAGCAGAGGCGTCACAGATGTTTACTCTGTTTTGTGAGATGCTCGAGGCACAGAGGGCCCAGTCAGAGGCACATCAAAGACAGACCGACGTTCTACGGCAGGGCATCGAGAGTGCTCATCAGCTTGCTCGTGCTGTAGTCGAGAGAGGAGTTCCGATCCAGCAACAGGTTGTTCCTCAAGTTGCTCAGCTTCGGCCAGGCAATATTCCGGACTTCAAGAAACTGGAGCCTAGGGTTTTCAAAGGGACGGAGGGCATCGTCTATGCTGATGATTGGCTCGAGGACATTGAGCGTCTTATGAGGGTGTCCCGTCTTTCTGAAGATCTGAAGGTTGAGGCGGTAGGACTTCAACTGTTCGACGTCGCTCGTACTTGGTTCAGGAATGAGCCGGTTCTGGTTGACGCAGGACAATCTTGGGAGGTATTCAAGGACCTTTTCAAGAAGAAGTTTTTCGTTCGGATAGACAGGCTTGACTTGGGAAGACAATTTGAGAGTCTCATTCAGGGGAGCATGTCTGTGGAGGAATATGCTACGGAGTTCGGTAGGCTGAGCCGATTTGCAGAGTATTTGGTGAGGGAGCCGGAGGTTCGAGCTATTCGTTTCCGAGAGGGTCTAAACTGGGAAGTGAAGATTCTCATTCCGTCTTTTTATGAGACATACTCGGAGATACTTGCGGAGGCACGCAAGGTTGAGCGGGATCTGGGTTTGAAGACCAAGAGAGACCGTGATTCTTTTCTGGGGGCCAACGGCAGTGCAGTATCTGCCAAACGTCCTCATTTCCAATCCAGACCTTTCCAGCAGCCACAGTAGAACCAGACTCCAGCTAGAGCACCTTTTCACCAGGCACCTCAGCAGCAGAGACAGTTACAGCAAGCTCCATGCAACTTCTGCAAGAAGCCCGGCCACATCTGGGAAGTTTGCAGAAAGAGGCTAGGAGTTTATTTGTATTGTGGTACTGAAGGGCATCAATTGAGGGAGTGTCCTCGTCGTGCAGTTCAGGGAGCAGCTCCAGCTCCGAGGGCACAGACGAGACCACCTGCAGCACAACCGAGGGGACCGCTTCCGACACAGCAGCAGCATTTTGTCCAGCATCAGCAGGGAGGTGCTCGGCAGGGACGAGCGTTTGCTATGACCGTCGAAGAGGAGGAACCCACCAGAGATGTCATCGCAGGTTCTATTCTTCTTGATTCCATTCCAGCTTTAGCTTTGTTTGATAGTGGTGCTTCCCATAGTTTTGTATCTGTTTCTTTTGCTCTAAAGCATGGTTTGGTAGCTGGGTCTTTGCTTAGGACTTGCAAGATCATGACCGGGGGAGGCATTATCCTGGTTAATGATATTTGCAAGGATCGGAGAGTTACTCTGGGAGGCCGGGAGTTGAGTGCGTGTCTACTTGTAATGCCACTTCAGAGCTACGATATTGTACTCGGGATGGATTGGTTGAGTAGGCACCGTGCTAGCATAGATTGTAGAGGAGGTAGAGTTTTGTTTGGTTCGCCAGGAGAGCCAGAGTTCGAGTTTGCTAGAGGAGCTGCAGAGCAGGGAGAAGGCATTATTTGTAGAGCTATGGTGGAAGACAAGGAGTTGCCGCATCCGTTGATAGCAGAATTCTTGGATGTGTTTCCTGAGAAATTGCCAGGATTGCCGCCAGATCGAGATATTGAATTTTCTATAGACTTGGTGCCAGGTGCAGAACCAATTTTGCAGCATGTCTATAGAGTAAATAACAGCGAGCTGGTCGAGTTGAAGAAGCAGGTGGACGAATTACAGGATAAGGGGTTTATCAGATCGAGTTCTTCACCATGGGGAGCCCCGGTATTGTTTGTACCGAAGAAGGATGGATCGGTGCGTATGTGCATTGATTACAGGGCTTTGAATAATCTCACTATCAAGAATAAGTATCCTTTGCCACGGATTGATGATCTGTTTGATCAGTTGAGTGGTGCGAAGGTATTTTCTAAGATAGATTTGAGATCAGGCTACCATCAGATGAAGGTGAAGCCGGAGGACATACCGAAGACTGCTTTTAGAACTCGGTATGGTCAGTACGAGTTTATAGTGATGCCGTTTGGTTTGACTAATACACCGGCGGTATTTATGAACTTGATGAACAAGGTGTTCCACCAGTACCTTGACAAGTTCGTGGTGGTGTTCATCGACGACATACTCATATACTCGAAGACACCGGAGGAGCATGAGGAGCATTTGAGGATTGTGTTGGATGTGCTGAGGAAGGAGAAGTTGTATGAGAAGTTGTCCAAATGTGAGTTTTTCTTGGATAAGGTAGAATTCTTGGGGCATGTTGTGACTGGTGATGGTATTTCAGTGGATCCGAAGAAGATTTCAGCAGTGGAATCTTGGAAGACTCCGAGTTCGGTAGCAGAGATCAGGAGTTTCTTGGGTTTGGCAGGCTACTACAGGAAGTTTGTGCAAGATTTTTCGAGGATTGCCGAGCCGATGACCAGACTCACAAGGAAGGATGTGGAGTTTGTTTGGACGGAGGATTGCCAGGTTGCTTTTGAGGAGTTGAAGAAGAGGTTGACGTCTGCTCCTATTTTGACGTTGCCATCAGGGCCCGGAGGTTTCACTATTTATAGTGATGCATCGGGGAAGGGTTTAGGTTGTGTTCTTCAGCAGCATGGGAAAGTGATTGCCTATGCATCCAGGCAATTGCGTCCTCATGAAAAGAACTATCCTGCCCATGATTTGGAGTTGGCAGCCGTCATTTTCGCTCTGAAGTTGTGGAAACATTATTTGTACGGAGAGCGTGTGGAGATCTTCACAGACCACAAAAGCTTGAAGTACGTTTTCACACAGAAGGAGTTAAATATGAGGCAGCGTCGGTGGTTGGAACTGATGAAAGATTTTGATATCTCTTTGCAATATCATCCTGGGAAAGCCAATGTAGTTGTCGATGCTTTGAGCAGGTATCCGGTAGCTATGTTCTTGACGCAGGATCGATATTTGTTGGAGGACTTGGAGAGCTTGGGCATTGAGGTGATTGTTCCTGGTGGTGCTATGCAGATGTGGGGATTGCAGATACATTCAGATTTGATGGATAGGATCAAGGCAGCACAGTATGATGATGTATCCTTGAGGAGTATCAGAGCTCAGGTGAGAGCAGGATTGGAGGATGATTTTACTATTGCAGAGGATGGATCTTTGAGGCATGGAGTTAGATTGTGTGTGCCTAGTGGGGAGTTGCGTGAGGAGGTATTGCAGGAAGCACATCGCTCTCAGTATTCCATACATCCAGGTGCTAACAAGATGTATCGGGATATGCGAGAGAGTGTGTGGTGGTATGGCATAAAGAGGGAAGTGGCACAGTTTGTATCCAGATGCTTAGTGTGCCAGCAGGTAAAAGCCGAGAGGCAGAGGCCAGAAGGTTTACTTCAACCATTACCCATTCCAGAGAGGAAGAAGAAAGCAAGGATCTAGAAGAAGGAAGTAAGGATCTACAAAGAGGAGCAAGGATCTACAATTTGGAAGCAAGTTCATCTCAATTGGAGGTTTCATTGGGAATCCATCTCCCAATAGGTATAATTCAGATTTTTCCCATTTAAATAGCTTCTAAATCTGGAATTTAATCATGTAAAATCAACCTATATGTATGTACTACCCATAGGACTTTGTTTTGTGTTCATAGGAGACCCATGGAGAAAGTTATGGTGCTTTTTGTATCAATTTTGTTGGAATTCCGAATTTACATTTTGTTGTGTGTGTCAATTGATCCTATAGATCAATTGGACATGAGATTTGTGTTTGAGGCTAGTGTCGTGTCCATATTGGGATACTTGTGGTTCGTATCCCAACTATTTGGTGATACGTGTCATTTGGGGGTTTTCCTCCGACACGAGGCTTTGAACATGTCGTATTTTGACACGGACACATAGATCTACTTTTGACACTTTGATTTGTTCATAAATATTATTTGTGATTTGTTTGTGTCCTTCGGGGTGCATTTGGTTGTGTGTTGGACTCGTGTCGCATGCGTATCCTAGATCTAGTGGGATACGGTGAGATACTCTCCAATTGTGTGTATTTTGCATAGATCTAATTAATTATGGTTCAATTCTTCATTTATAATTAGTAAATATATATGGATATTATATATTTATTTTGTGTATTTATTATAGTAATTATTGTAGCATAGATCTATATTTTGTGTGTGCTAATATAATGTACAATATAATATGTAGCTTTCTTGCATGCAAATATATATGTTACTACTTGTTAAATAATATAATTTATACATAAAATATTTTATAAAATATATTTATGTGTTTGATTGTGTAATAGTATTATTTATAATTATTATGAACTTATTGTATATTAATGTATATATTTTAGGTGTGCTTCTAGCCATATAAAATATGTACATTAATATGTACATGAGTTTGTAACAATTGGTATTTAATTATAAGTGTAGATGTGTATATATATAAGTATATAATTATTAGTTATTTAATTATATTGTATTGTGATTTTATTGTATATATATATATATTGTTATATATATTGTTATATATATATATATATATATATATATATATATATATATTTTGATTGTTTTAGTAACAGTGAATTAATGACAGTAAAACTGTCACTATTAGCCGTTTTAATTAAATTGTATTCTTAGCTCACTGTTTTCAGTGACGCTTTGACAGATTTAATGTATATATTATATATTGTATTTGTATATATTTATATGTATATATATATGTGTTTTGTGAGGTATAATAATTGTTATAATATAGTATTTTAATTATATGAATATTGGGTTGTATATATATATTTTTAAGGTATATATTAATTGTATTATTAGTATACTTTGTGTGAGTTTCTTTTGGAATCTAATTTGATTCCTAAATTGTTGTATTTTATTTTTATATTATTTTATGGTTGTTTTGTGAGGTTGACTTTGGGTTTGACCATGTTTGACTTTAGTGGACTTTAGAGTTGACCATAGTTGACTTTTGCCTTAGAATTGAGTTATTGACCTAGAAGTTGTCTAGTTTGACTTGTTCTCTTTCCGGGACCTTATTTTAATGTTGTATTCCATATCTAGGTCTTCGAGGCACCGAGTCAGACATTTGTGAGAGTGTTCATTGGACTTCAGGCGAGTACATTCTCTGATAGTTTCTCATTTATGATATCCTCTATGTTCGTTGTATCTAGTATTGATTTATATGTTCTCTTGACACTATTGTTACACGGATTGGTATATCCGGATCTCGTCATGAGATGTTATTCCTTGGTATATGGTGTATATGGTGCAAGTATTGTTTCATTGGTTATCTTGTACATGTACAGACACCGATTTTCGGGAGGAGTCGCTCTCTTCTTAGGGAATCTCGTGCCATAACGTACCGTGGTTGGATCTATTATACCAGTCGGGGGTGGGGAGTATTTTAGTGTAGATATGTGATCATACCCTCCTTGTGCATGTCTTATTCCTTGTGAGTGTTGATCATACACCGCACGTATAATCAGCCAGGCCATTATACTCTTGTGCAAGTTCCCAAGCCGATCACATGTTAAAGCTAGTACTCACACACTTAGTCATTAGTATTCTTGTTCCATCAGCATATTGTTCATTATTGTATTTCTTTCCAGTACTTCCTTATTGTCTATATATTTCTTGTATCTATTTATGCATCTTGTTTATCCACAGCTATTTACTGTTACATAGTTTTTATCATTATTTGAGAACTGCTGTTAGGGTTGTACTCTGCTCCTTCCTGACTGGAAATATTTTTCCAGATGACACTGAGGAGTACCCTACCTACTATGGACCCCAGGATGTTGTGGGTTTAGATTCTGAGACCCTGGCTCAAGAGGGACTTATCCCAACTGAGACAGTTGACCCTGGAGTTGTAGCTTTATAGTTTTGTAGTATTCTTTTGTACTGGTTTTGTCTTCAGCTTATTTCTGTTTTTCTTCAGACTCATTGATGTATTATTTTAGACTCATGAGTTATTTCGTGACTATTCTATTCTTTATCTGATTCGTGCTCATTCTATCTTAGTTCTGTGATTGAGTATTTTATCATTATTGGTGGTTCATTATATTAGATAGATTATCTAGACAGTGTTCTACCGCCGATTCTGCGGCGTAGGCTGGGCGTTGTTTCCGACTAGTACCCTTACACCGGGTGCGGGTCGTGACACCCCTCCATAGTAAATGTCTACATTCCTGCTATATCAATGAGATTATGGTGCGTCACCCACGAATCTCTCTACAAGTGTGTAGTCCGCCCATCTATGATGCATCGAGTTATATAAGGCAAAACAATTGGTCTGGAATGCATAATATATTTATAAACAACCAAGTAGTTATTATCCATTCTATGAGTCCATAAATTGTCATGCTTTAAGTACCTGTTGCGCATCCACCCCACCCATAAAGATCTTCATTTGAGGAATCTTCATGTCAATTTCATCTCCGCTACTTTACGCAAAGAGCCCAATGAGTGCAGGTACACTCCACCTTCAGACTTTGGCCGAAATAGGTCACTCCATGCGATGATATGGATACCCCCCTCCAAATAAAATTGGCACACAGTCTCTCCACTTTGCGGACTATTGCCGCTGTGAGGAGTATGGTCTGGAGCCAGAAAGGTACTAGGCATAAATTAATGACCGTACCAACTCAATCTAACCTCCTAAGGATAAACATTGAGCTTGCCACCCTTCAATACATCTCTGCACATACTTTACAAGACTCTGGCAGTCCTGAGCTCGCTTATAATTTATGGTCAAGGGAAGTCCCAGGTATTTAACTGGGAGATTACCTTTGTCCACTGTAATGTAGCAGCCTGCTCCTGTCACGCCCCAGTCCCAAAAGTACGTAGGACTAGGACACATAAGCATGCCAGCCGTATGGATATGGCAATTCCAATATATGAAAACCAAAATCCACACGTACACTGTAATATGAATATCAATCCACAAGTGGTATAAAATGTATCACAAGTCACAGGGTACAATCTAAATCTCATCCACGAAAATCAATATAAATAAATAACCACCATCTATATAACTAGATCTCAATAAGAAGTATCTAAAGATGATAGTTGGATGGAAATAAATCTACTACCAACTCGAATGGAAAAGTACAACACAATAAACACAATATAAGAATACCAGCTAACAATCACGGTTCGAAGAGAAGATATCCTCGAAACATATATAACCATCCGAACCTGCGCTCTTGCGAATACTCAAGAACAGATACACCTGGAAAGGGACCAGGTCCTCAGAGAGACGTAACAAGATACATAGAAGCAAGCCAATTTGAATACAGTAAACATGCATAATGTTTGAAAATAGATAAGTACGCTGTACAAGACAATCTATATGAATGAAAATGAGGACAACTTTTCGACGTATGGGCAAGGGTAGGCTACTCGATCTACCTCACAACTCACACACCCGTCAGTGGACATCAGAAATCGATATACCGCGGGGGTAGCGACCAGCGAGACACTAAAAATTGACATACCGCGGGGGTAGCGACCAGCGCGACACACGACCGTAGTGCGAGCTATATACTACGGTTTACCAGAGTGGTTAAAAGCCCATACGCCTAATGATTGTCCTCTATGATACTAAGTGTCAAGTGTGTGTCAACATATCTAATATATAGTAATGACTGAAAGAAACTACACATGCAATAAATAAACAGAAATGCAATAAATATACAGAAATATACTAAGCATGCAAAATACTGTAAGCAATTTGGCAAGGTATCTTGCCTGGTAAGAAAGCTGCAAGGTGTACTGTCCAAAAGTCAAGCACACAGGATCAGAAGCTTTGGCCTCAGAACAAATATCTCCGGATACTGAAATAGATGTCACCAACGTTCCCAGAATAAGCAAAATAGCTAGAAAGCACTTCCCTTTCATCCAATTTGGACACAGGGGCAAAACGGTAATTTCGGATAAAAGTGGGGTCCACGTGTGGCCCACTTTGCACCGAAAAATATGTCAAGGGTAAAGGTCTCTAAATGGGACAAATTATAGGTCAAACAAACTCTAGATGTCAATACGAACCCAATGGTATGTCCAAATGTGGATTTTGATGGGCCGAACACAATTTTGCCCAAAAGTCAACTGTAGGGCCCGCCAATTGGCGACTTGGTCAACTGTCTCAGAATTACGTGAAAATTGGGTCACAGGACCAGCGCGTTACCACGAGTCCAGTGGCGCAAGTTTCTTCGCAATCTAACAAGCATGCACAAAATGCGCGCGAGTTCCACAAATGTTACGATACTGGGTGTGTCCGCGAATACGGGCTAATTTTGGCGCGCACACGCGTCCGAATCAGTTTTTGCCAATTTTTATGCATTCGGTTACGCTGTGCGCACCGTTCGGTACACTTGGTACACAGCGGGGCGGTACCGTTTGGCGGGGTGCGCTCCGTTTCAAAACTTTTGGAAATCCGGAAAAGTGTGTTCGCGGGATTTTTCAATAAATTTAATTCTGTCTACAGCAGTTAATAATCTAGGGTTATTTAACATAAATTAAACTAGGTCAAGTGGTCTACGCATACCAAAAAGAATTATCGAATTCGGATCTCTGTGATGGGAGATATGAACTCCGAAACATGGGTGATCACCGCAGTTTTCTGCGATCCCAGAATTCAGTCTATTTCTGCCAACTTTGGCAATATTTTTGCCTATGGTTGCGCATTGTTCGAGGTCTACTATCACACAGATATGGAAGAGGGTTAAGGGCTGAGCATACCGGTGAAGACGGGGTGGCGTTTGGTTGAGCGAGACGACGGAAAACAACTCCGGAACACAGGTACCTCACTGTGGAAATCTGTAGTGCGCGAGGTCGCTGTCGTCGGGATTTGTTTGGACGGCCTGGCAGGGTTCTCCGGCTGTGGTGGCGATGCTCTCTAGGTCTAGATGGGAAGAGGAGAGGTCTGGATGATTAGGTTTAGGGTTTAGATGAATAGAATTAATAATATATATATGAATAGGAAGAAAGGAGTTGGTATTCGCGGCCAAGGGGGTCGGGCCTTGGCTAAGGAGGTATGCTACTTGCTGTGGGAATCACACGGCTTGTTGCTGGTTATACTAAATAGGGGGTCTTGGCTCACATCAGCGGATGGTTTGCTGGCTAAGGCTGTGGAATGGTTAAGTTGTAATGGTTTAGTATTAGTAATAGTTTTTTTATTAGTTATTATTATTATTATTATTATTATTATTATTATTATTATTATTATTATTATTATTATTTTCTTTTCTTTTCCTTTTCTATTTAAATATATACATGCATATATATATATATATATATATATATATATATATATATATACTCGTAGAAAAATTCTAAATTATATTAATGCACACTATTAAGCTAGCAACTGTTCAAGGGGTCTCCTACATGAAATAAATTCAGAAAAATTCATAATTGCTCCATAAATCCCCTAAATGTACCAACACCTAAAATAAAAATTATTAAAAATCTATTTCTCCTAATTAGCTACTGATTACTACAATTCAATTAATAATTAATAAAAAAATAGCTTAATACGATTTTTAGGATTATGGGTTTTACATTCTACCCAACTTATAAAAATTTCGTCCTCGAAATTAAAACTAAGCCGTGGTAGAAAGTCAAAGGTGGTATAAGATTTGCATTGTTTAAAATGCAAGGCTAGGTTTAAAGGGGTGGGTGATGTTGCGTGTTGCACATCCCAAAAAATTATGAGAAAATCCACATAAGGAAAAAAAATAGGTTTCTTCATGTGTCATGTCCAATGGTGTGGACACCTAAATGCTCTTTTGCATAAAAGCGCCCAACAATTGGAAAATTGCACAAAGATGAGAATTGGATGATGGGCACGTCTAGGATAAGGGTGTGGAATTTGTAGGAAGGCAGTGGCTAGTATAGTGCTCCAATTATCGGAGCACGATAAGGTGTGCTAGGTGATATAATTATTGCAAAATTAAATAAAAATATATCGTGTTCTATCTCTAACTGGACTCAATTTAACCTTAGTCTCACTATCTCAGCCAAGTAGGTCTAATTTTTGGTAAGGGGTTCACAATCTACCGAAATTTAAAATTTATCCATCTATCACCTAAGGCTATACATTTAGGAAAACTATTCCTCAAATTATTTAATCATGTTATTCAATCCTCAAAGTTTTAACACTAAACATATCACCTATGATATACCCTTAATCAATTATAAAGGAGAGTCACTAAGTCATGTGATTAGGTTTATGGGATATATCTAGTACTATCAGTGTCAACTTATAGCAGCACGAGGTTTCATCTTTCCAAAATAAGGAAAGACGGAGAGCAATAATAAAGAATTCAAGGTGAAGGTGATAGGATACAAGTACGAGGTTCAAAGGGATTAAAGAATTCGAAAAGAGAGTTGTCAGGACAGTTGTGGATTAAAATCCTATTTTTTAGTAATTTCCTATTTGCATGCTCGTATCAGTACAGTTATGTAACCGATACGATATGTCAGACATGTCTAGGGGCAAGTATATCCGTCTACTACCATATATCTCAATCCACGTAAAGTAGTCATGCGAAGAACGAACCAAGCGCACTAAGGTTAGCTAGACCTTAATACACCGATTCTGATTAGGCAATTGTATCATTGTGTGCACCCAATAATACATATGTCATGAGCAAGCTCGATAAAAGAATAAGCTTGCAAAAACTAGGCTATAATACCAGCATAAATCAAGGTAGTACAGAAAATATAAGTACGCTAGATTTTGATGAGAGAAGTTACAAAATAATCCAAGTTCTCAAAGAAGATAAGACTCTTACAATCTCTACAACTGTCATACTAACTCCTTGTCTAAGTCGATAGTCAACCAAATAGGGGTATGGGCTTCTAAGTTCTACAGTCTGATAAAACATTATCTTCTTATGCTAGCATACAGTTAATGTCATTCGGTTATACTTCAATAATAGGTTAAAAGACTATGTGATACTAGGTTATGAGACAGACTATCCAACTTATAATAATAAACTAATACTGTAATTGTCTTAAGGATGCCGTAGAAACTCCTGTTAAGGTCTACGAGAAGGGGTCTTGGTATTTATTAGGGTATCCTCTTTCATTACATAGGTCATGGTCATCCTAACTCTTAGTCTTAGTACAAGTGTCAATAGTAAGAATGGAACAGTTACTGGCCTCAAGGGAAAGGGAATATAACTCGTATCAAGGTGGGGTACATATTACACAATTTAAAACTAAGGGATAAGCACCAGGTCTCAATCTACAAGAATAGCTTAAACCATCAAGTTCTAACTACTAAGCACACAATTTCAAAATTTAACATTAACGACTAGAATCCCAGCAACTATATATCTTTAACACAGAATAAATCACCTGGCCTACAATCAGAAGTGTCAGATGGCACGATTTGAAAAATGAAGAATAGAGGAACAAAATTTAGTCGTCGCGCAATTAGCGAACGCTAAGGTCGCAGAGGAACAATATATAAAATTAAAATAGAGGGCTCTAGATAGCATCATGGTTTTCTAAGGAGGAGTGGTATGCTAGTTGTTATGTTCAAGGTATGATCGAGAGAAATGTTATATTCATTGCTCTTGGCTTCCTAAGGTACTGTCTGCTACTAATAAGGCAATGATCTAAGTTTATAGTTCTCCAATACTATCTAACTATGAAGGTTAGGTTCAGTCATAATATTCAATTTTGGTTTTCTATTGGTTCCTCAATACTAGGGTCAAACATTATGGTAAAACTTCTAACTAACTCTAGTAGCGTCTATACTACTCTCAAGTCTTCATAATACATCAGGGGGTAATGTTAAACCAATCTATAGATAAGGAATTCTAGGGTTCACTAGATATTCTAAACTTAGTGGTGTGCCAACACTCTAGTTGTACTCTTAATAGGAAGGTTACCTTACTTATCATCTAACAACAGGGACTTATATATTCTAGGAGGGGGCTATACTCAAGGAATTATCAGGGAAGTACTTGAATCAAGCAGGATACAATTATCCGAATAGAATGGATTGGAAGGAGAGCGAATCATAGTCAATTGTGGATGAGATCCTATACTCTATTCCTAGGTGCAGACTTGTTCGGTACAATAACGTAACCGAGACAATATACTCTCGACCTGCATGGGCCACCACAAAAATATGTCATGCCCCAGTCCCAAAAGTACGTAGGACTAGGACACGTAAGCATGCTAGCCGTATGGATATGGCAACTCCAATATGAAAACCAAAATCCACACGTACGCTGTAATATAAATATCAATCTACAAGTGGTATAAAATATATCACAAGTCACAGGGTACAATCTAAATCTCATCCACGAAAATCAATATAAATAAATAACAAACATCTATATAACTAGATCTCAATAAGAAGTATCTAAAGATGATAGTTGGATGGAAACAAATCCACTACCAATTCGAATGAAAAAGTATAACACAATAAACACAATATAAGAATACCATCTAACAATCACGGCTCGAAGAGAAGACATCCTTGAAACATATATAACCATCCGAACCTGCGCTCCTACGAATACTCAAGAACAGATACACCTGGAAAGGGACCAGGTCCTCAGAGGGACGTAACAAGATACATAGAAGCAAGCCAATTTGAATACAGTAAACATGCATAATGTTTGAAAATAGATAAGTATGCTGTACAAAACAATCTATATGAATGCAAATGAGGACAAATTTTTGACGTATGGCCAAGGGTAGGCTACTCGATCTACCTCATAACTCACACATCCGTCAGTGGATATCAGAAATTGATATACCGCGGGGGTAGCGACCAGCATGATACACGCCTGTAGTGCTATCTATATACTACGGTTTACCAGAGTGGTTAAAAGCCCATACGCCTAATGATTGTCCTCTATGATACTAAGTGTCAAGTGTGTGTCAACATATCTAATATATAGTAATGGCTGAAAGGAACTACACATGCAATAAATAAACAGAAATACAATAAATATATAGAAATATACTAAGTATGCAAAATACTGTAAGCAATTTGGCAAGATATCTTGCCTGGTAAGAAAGCTGCAAGGTGTACTGTCCAAAAGTCAAGCACACAGGATCAGAAGCTATGGCCTCAGAACAAATGTCTCCGGATACTGAAATAGATGTCACCAACGTTCCCAAAATAAGCAAAATCGCTAAAAAGCACTTCCCTTTCGTCCAATTTGAACACAGGGGCAAAACGGTAATTTCGAATAAAATTGGGGTCCACGTGTGGCCCACTTTGCACCGAAAAACATGTCAAGGGTAAAGGTCTCTAAATGGGACAAATTATAGATCAAACAAACTCTAGATGTCAATACGAACCCAATGGTATATCCAAATGTGAATTCCGATGGGCCGAACACAATTTTGCCAAAAAGTCAACCGTGGGGCCCGCCAATTGGCGACTTAGTCAACTGTCTCAGAATTGCGTGAAAATTGGGTCACAGGACCAGCACGTTACCACGAGTCCAGCGGCGCAAGTTTCGTCAAAATCTGACGAGCGTGCACAAAATGCGCACGACTTCCACAAAAGTTACGACACGGGGTGTGTCTGCGGATACGGGCTGATTTCGGCGTGCACACGCGTCCGAATCAGTTTCCGTAAATTTTTACGTATCCGGTTACGCTGCACACACCGTTCGGTACACTTGGTACACAGCGGGGCGATACCGTTTGGTGGGGCGCGCTCCGTTTCACTTTTAAAAATCTAGAAAAGTGTGTTCGTGGGGTTTTCCAATGAATTTAATTCTGTCTACAGCAGTTAATAATCTAGGGTTATTTAACAGAAATTAAACTAGGTCAAGTGGTCTACGTATACCAAAAAGAATCATCAAATTCGGATATCTGTGGTGGGAGATACGAACTCCGAAACATGGGTGATCACCGCAGTTTTCTACGATCCCAGAATTCAGTCTATTTTTGCCAACTTTGGCGCTGTTTTCGCCTATGGTCGCACGTTGTTCGAGGTCTACTATCACACAGATATGAAAGAGGGTTAAGGGGTGAACATACTGGTGAAGACGGGGTGGCGTTTGGTTGAGCGAGACGACGGGAAATAACTCTGGAACACAGGTACCTCGCTGTGGGAATCTGCAGTGAGCGAGGTCGTGGTTGTCGGGATTTGTTTGGACGGCCTTGTGGGGTTCTCCGGCTGCGGTGGCGGCGCTCTCTAGGTCTAGATGGAAAGAGGAGGGGTCTAGATGATTAGGTTTAGGGTTTAGATGAATAGAATTAATAATATATATATGAATAGGGAGAGAGAGGAGTTGGTATTCGCGGCCAAGGGGGTCGGGCCTTGGCTAAGGGGTATGCTACTTGCGGTGGGAATCACACGACTTGTTGCTGGTTATACTAAATAGGGGGTCTTGGCTCACATCAGCGGATGGTTTGCTGGCTAAGGCTGTGGAATGGTTAAGTTGTAATGGTTTAGTATTAGTAGTAGTTTTTTTATTAGTTATTATTATTATTTTCTTTTCTTTTCTTTTCTTTTCCTTTTCTATTTAAACATATATATATATATATATATATATATATATATATATATATATATATATATATATATATATATATATATATATATACTCATAGAAAAATTCTAAATTATATTAATGCACACTATTAAGCTAGCAACTGCTCAAGGGGTCTCCTACATAAAATAAATTCGAAAAAATTCATAATTGCTCCATAAATCTCCTAAATGCACCAACACCTAAAATAAAAATTATTAAAAATCTATTTCTCCTAATTAGCTACTGATTACTACAATTTAATTAATAATTAATAAAAAAATAGCCTAATACGATTTTTAGGATTAGGGGTTTTACAGCTCCTCTTGGTTATTGCAGTGGTTATTGAAATAAACCTTGCTTTTATTGCTTCATCTGTAGCCAAACTCCTCCATAAGTCTTATCATATTATGAAGCCCCCTGATAGACGGAACCAGAAAGACCAATAAATCATTTGCATAAATAAGGTATGATATTGTTGGAGTAACCTCCTTATATATCAGAATGATCCACTTTCTCTCCACTGCCAGATCCATAAGACATGTAAAATACTCCATAACCACTATAAATAAATACGAGAAAAAAGGACCCCCTGTCACAGGCTCCTATTGCTAGAGAAATATCCATGTGGCTGTCCCTTTATAAACACTAAAAATAAAGGCGTAGTGAAATATTCCCGGATAAAACCCACCCATTTGTGATCGAAACCCATCCCATCCATTAGGTGACACACAAAGCCTTATTTTACGGTGTCATAAACCTTCCTCGGGTCCAACTTTATACATGCCTTGTCACCTCCAGGTTTGTTCAAGCCTCTGACCATATTATGTGCCAATAAACTATTTTTTTAATCAATCTATCTTTGACAAAGGCTGCATGGTTTGGAGATTGGAGCGCAGTACAACCCAAATAGCAATCCTAATAATTGACAAAAACTATAAAATATCAATAGCAATGAAAATAAATGATGAAAGTAACTGAACTAGCATATATCACGAGAAATGATATCATAGTAAATAATGGCAAGCACTGAGAACAATATAGTGAGGAACAATAATATAATGAACTAAAATAAATAAAATAATATATAAAATATGCCTTAAAATATTAGTAAGATAATGTGATCGGCTTGGGCCTAACACAGGCTATATATAAAAGGTGAGCTAGCGTGATCACGCATAAGTTGCATGATCTGCTAACTATCACGGGCTACACTAAATCATGGGCTATAAGGTATGATCACATATCCACTAATACTTTTTCAGCCCCCCGACTAGTACACTGATCCAAATTATGACACGTTATAACACATATATCACACTGCACGGTCTATAATATCATTTACTATGATCAAGGTCTATATAATCACTAAGATATCACAATAATTACTGTGTAATCATGAATCATGACACGACGATCCCTGAGTAACCACGACAATAATATCTTATGATCAAGATCTATACCAATCCGTGTAACCATTATTTCAAGAATCAATTATCTCAATACTAAATACATGAAACATAGAGACTATCAAATAAGAAAACTATCAAAGAATATACTCGCCTGTGGTCCTAAGCAAATGGTATAATCGGTGTCTGAGCTGGTGTCACATACACCTATATATGAATGATATGTCAATTGGTGTGAAGAAGTGATAAATAAGCTAAAATGCACTAAAATATGATTTCTAGGCCATTTCTAGGTCATACTAGCCAAACTAGGTTAAACTAGGTCTTACCTAGATTCTAGGTCAATATCTTGAGGTATTAAGCTATGCTATCTAATACTAGGTTATAAGATACCATATTAATCAAATATCAAAATATATATATCTTATACTAGTTACCTTAGTATCAATATATAACTTGATATCTAATCTCTACTTGATATCTACATAGTACCCAACTATTAGCTATACCACTACCTAATACCAAATACCAATAATATCTTAGCTTACCCAATACAAGCTCTAGTACCCACACTCGTCCTACACAATCTCATATATAACAAATACACACTCACTGAAACTCTAACTTCTCACATTGATACTTAAGAGGAATACCTATACTCATGCTCACATGTGCAACTCTGTGCACAACTCTCACTCAGTGCTACTTAATACACTACTATGCTTCCCATTTGCAATGCTTGCAACAAAGGTTTGCATACTTGCACTTCTCTGTAGAACCTATCAAATCTGGCCTCAACCCACTGCCTGTACACATGCCACAAAACTGTGCACAAGCTCGAGCCAACCCCCTTCCTTAAGAACTTTGCAGTGCACCCCACTAGTTCCCTTGCACAACAGACCACTGCCTCCATGTATACTACACACTGAGTGCAAAGAAGCACTTCTCACAACACCTCAACTAAGACATAAATTCCATACCTTAACTCACTAATATCTTAACTTAAAACCCATTACTCCTAAGTATCTTGGCCATGCCTAAATATCTCTTAGTGTTGAGTATCTTGATACTCAACTGGTACCAACACTTACACCAATATTTGCACTCATACCCTACGCCTAAATACCACTCATATGACTCATTCACCAACACTTCTACTAAATGTTCTTCTTCATCTCACATTGCTCGAGTTCCCCTTACTTCCTGAGATCACTGCTACTGTAGTAGAGCTAAGGCCAATATTGTTGCTATCTAATGCAATTGCTACCATAACTGAACCCCTCACAGTGCACACACCCTCATACACATACACTCTCACCACTAGCCTATGCCCGACCCCAAGCTACTACTGTTCTGCCTAACATCTACAAAACACACACAATAACTCGATGGCCTGCAGGTAGCAGGGACCCACTTCCTTATTACTGTTGCCTCCTTACCCAGGTACTTATACTCGAGCCTTGCACAACTATGGCTAGTGCAATCCCTTGCAATCAATGCTCAAGTCTTCTATATGCATACACTCATTACTAATGTCACATATCATCTGTCCTAGGTGCTACTGATACTCTTGTATCTCCAACCCTAATATCCCAATACCTATTTGCACACACACACAACCAAACACACAAGAGCACACAACCACTCGTATGACTAGATATGCACACACAATAAACACCTAGGTATATATATCTATATATAATAATGACTCACACACACATATATATATATAATAATGACTCACACACACACACACACACACACACACACACACACACACACACACACACACACACATATATATATATATATATATATATATATATATATATATATATATTAGTATATACACTAGTTAATAGCCAATTCGACAAACACCTATAGTGCATAATTATGAATTCCATGATACGTACCCAAATGAGAGTCAAAACTCATAATACACCACAATAAATATTTCTACATATCAAATACACTATTTTCTAACTAATGCAACTTGTTACAATAGGAATTGAGAAGTATTTACACAAATCACCCAAATATGAGTCCCGTATCACACCGTATCACAAAATACTATGATACACTCTATTCGTGTTCAATTGTGGACACGTACCCAGTCCCACAATCCCAATATAAGTCTAATTAGATCTAATTGGTCTCATGACACACACTTTATGTGTCAATCTTGTAATTATCTCTAATTGGACACAGATCACCATGTAGAATCCATAATACAAGTCATATGAACCTAGTTCTTGGACCTATGGGTAGCCCTAAGCCAAGGGATAATTCCTAATGGTTAAATGCATGAATTAGAGTCTAAACTAAGGGGTTGATTCAAAATTTACCTATTGGGGGATAGATTTCCAATAAAATACTCAATGGACATAATTAGGACACAATCTTCTTGTCAATTCCTCTTCCATCAAGTGCTTCTTGCAATCCAAGCTCCAATGCTTCTTAGATGATAAAATTAAGAGAGAATGTGTGTAAATTGGGTTGAATTTGGTGGAGGGATGAATAAATTGGGGATGAACTAAATTGGGGATCTAGAATAAAATAAAATAAAAAGGAGAGAGAGTAAACCCCCCCTATAGGTGGCCGACCTCCTATTTTCCTATTCAAGCGACAACAATTTCCCAATGTACCCCCACTAGTTAATTATGAGGAATAATTAGGAAGGGCTATATTGAAAAGTCTCTAAACTAATGTAAATTAATCTAATCTCCTTAATTAATTTTAAAAAATGGTCTAATGGGCTTAGTCTAATATTGGACTCAATATGTCATGACAATCCAATGGGTCCACTAATGACATGTCCAAATAAACATAGACTAGCCCACTAACAAATAATTAAATAACACAACTCAAAATAATTAATTAGTAGTACATAATATAAATATTTAAATCACTAATTAATAAATATGCTAAACGACCAAAAGAACCTTATCTAGAAATGTGGTAGTGACATTGACCCTCCTCCCGACCCTGATCATGAACCCGGAGAAATCTACCATACTCAAAGATCAGCATTCCAGGCGATCCCAAATAAAACCTCCAACTCAATCTCAGAAGAACCGGTGCTTATACCGAAACCCTCACAAATAAAGAACAACAAAAAAATCTTTTTCTCCATCAGGTACTTCAATCACCCTCCGCTCAGCATTAAAAGAAATCCTCTCTAACTCTACTCTCCCCAATCCCAATGTTTAAGAATTTTGTTTGGAACATCCGAGGCATAGCAAACAAACAAACTCTTAAAAGACTCAAGCTGTTATACAAAATTCATGCGATTTCTTTCGTAGCCATTTTTGAACCAAAAGTTTTCTCATCCAATATGACTTCGTTCAAGCTCAAACTAGGGTTTGATGAAGCAATCTCCAATACTAAAAGCAATGTCTGGGTATCTCTACTATTGAGTCCTTTGATCGAGTCATATCTGTCAAAGCCACCTACGCAACAATTTCCCAAGAATTTTTGATATCTAGTATCCATGGGGCAAACACTAAATGTCACGCTCCGGTCCCGTAGGACCGAACATCCTCACATGAGTGTGATGCCGTGTGAGCCTAAATTTCTCATGCGCAAGACAAGAACCTGAAATGGCTAATGAAATGCTAAGCCACAAAGTCGCACAGATAGTCCTAATATAGCAGAATTCGAACAACACAAGTATATAGAAAAACTATTCTCTTTATTGATATTGAATAAGGATTACAAGCAGTGCTAGGCCGATATTATAAATTGCTCATGCTCTCTCTCTCTCTCTCTCTCTTGAAACAAAAAAAGTGTGCCAAGCAGCTTACAACTGGGGATAATATGATCGGCGATGTTCCAATATATTACGTCCTGTATAAGGTGCTTCAGCTCCTGCCACAATGCTCCAAGGCTCCAAGGCTCCAGAGTTAGCTCCATGCCCTAGCGTGTATGAGGGGAAACTTCATTCAGAACGAGGTTCTCTTGCACACTACAAGCAATTTGGTAGGTTATCAGTACATTAAATGTACTGGTAGGTAGGCTTCTAGTCCACTCAAAAAAACTAAACATGTTCATTTAGTTATGTACACCATCTATTTGTTGTCTTTCTAGTCTTGCCTTAGGATCAACGAAAATTTTGAATTAGACCAGGCTACTTTGAAATCTGATGGTATTTTTCGTAGCAGTTCGAGGGGTTGGTTCACTTTTAGACATGCTACGTTTGTTTTATGACATATTATATAAAGTCTAACTCGTGTTGCAGAGATAAAGTGTCGCACAAATATATATATAAGTAATACGATGCGACTTACAAACTTACCATTCGATCTTCCCTGCCCAAAGATGAAACCAAGTTAACCAGAATATATATATATATATATATATATATATATATATATATATTATCATGAAACGGGGAATAATAAAAAATAAATCATGAAACGGGGGATAACACATATTGAAACTTAAGTGTCTTGATTGTGTTCCTGCCTCAGGCATATTCCGTTCGAACCATATAGTGAACCGTGCCTTCATTCTGTGAACATACTTATATGCCGTGCATCCATTACTTTGTTCAATTAATGGCCTACACACTACATTTGTTACTTGCCCATGGCTAATTTATCCGTACACGGATTATCACAATCGAGTCCCTTAATCTATATGAAACGATCATTGGCACCACGAGCCATTTGGATGATATATATAGCTTGGGGGGATGGCGCCCCTTACAGCATGGGGTAACTATCCCCCACTACAAGCCCCTGCCTCCCCCGTGCTAGCGCGGGAGGACGGTGATCCTTGTAGTGCTAGATAAAGAGTCTCCGCTACAAGCCCCTTCCCCCCCCACGCTAGCTGACTATCTGAGTTTATCCTAGGTTGGATCGGGCCCGGTGCGATCGACGGCCGTTCGCAGGAACCATAAACCATAAACCTTGTGCACAAGTTATCCATGATCATGCAAGTCTCGCATTTACTTTACTACGGGCTCCACGGGCTGATGCCTTATTATGGGCTCCACGAGCTGATGACATGACGGGCTCCATGAGCTGATGACATGACGAGCTCCACGAGCTAATTCTTTTTAACATATTGTAGCTCCCGGTTCGGGAGTTTCCTTGGCGACCCAACGGTCCCGAAGCCTTTCAATAATTTTCTTGGTTGGCTTGGAATGACTATTTTGATATTCTTCCTGCCTCAACAGAGTGAATCATGTTTGTGTCGAGCATCCAGACCGTGGCATAACTAAGTGACAAGCATGCATAAAACATTGATAACATAAGGAAATCTATTTGAACAGTTATAAAGCAGTAAGGCGAGAATGAATTTCGTATAGCCGATTTAGTTTCATGTTCTACACAAACAGATAACGAGTAGGATTATTCCCTTAGATAGGTTGCTTCACTTTATTTTATTAGCATGCAACAAGTATTTTGCCTAGCGACTAGCAAGTATCATCAAGTTTTAGTTGTGAAGGCCAAATAAAGACAGGTTCATCGGAGACACTAAACTTAGCGAGAAATTGCATCGGCCGAGCGAGACTCCGAGTGCACCTTTAAAAAGTCTAAGTCTAAACTTCTTCTAAAGGGCCAAGTCTGAATAATTTTGCATCAAGCGAGTCATCTCGTCAAGCTAGGCAAGATGGTCGTAACGCTTGCGCAATTTGAATCTGCTCTCCTTGCTGAGCGAAGTGGGTTGTTATATAATACACCACTCAGAAAAGCCTCATCCTTGAGACTTTCTGAGCGAAACTCATCCTACCGTTCCTCAATCAAAACCGTGCACATGCCTTAGTCAATTCTATCGAACTACTCGATCATTCGATGCCACTGAACTATAATAAACTTAATCGTAGCATTTTTTTAACTCAATCTCTAATGCGCCTTAGCGCAAAACTATATTGGTCAATACGGGGTAGGTTCTAATCTGCTGCACATAAAAATCTTGGGTTGAGGCTAACTTACTCAAATCTCCATACCCATCCAAGCGAATCTAAACACGTTCACTTGCAGCTGCATTCGAGTTTGGCATATCACTGAGTCTGGATCGTGCATATATTTAATGTGTCCCCAAAATACATATATTTCAACCAAGCTTAGCGATAGCGAAGTCGGACAAGCTACTCATGAAAGTCTTACCTTCGAATCGTCGACTATTTCACTAACTCGACTAAACCAAACTCTAGTTCGTTTCATTATCATCTATATCATTCCTTGAAATGTCATGATGCATTTCTCAAGTGTTCTCGTCTTATGAAATCTCAATGATACCTCGAGCGGAGTCGACCAAAATCTAAGTTAATTCCAATCCAACTCAAAACCAAGCATTGCACTACTATCAAGTACGTTTTTTAAGCAACGATTTAATTCGTTATCCCAACTATACTTGAGCATCACCAATTTCGATCATAAGCATTCCCCCAGACAAATCCTCGATATCGTCTCGTTCTTCTCCATCGCATGACCTATCTACTCTAACGACTGGCATCCAGTCCTATTATTCATTCCTTAAGGGTCCAACATCAAATTCACTGGCACACTCTTCCAGTTCCAAGTACTAACTCTAAGTCGTATTGCCCCAGTTCTATCTTCTACCCGAATGATACTCTAAATTCGGTCACACAGGTTCATCTCATAGCATAGGGGCTTCTGTGTTGATAGTTAAGTGTCTCGGCAAGGTAAGCCATGGAGAAATGATAATCAACACAAGCACTTTGCATGTGCATAATTCACAAAAAAGGGGGATAAAAACCATGGGCCACCTAGAAGGCAGGACAAATAGAGAGATCTCCCAAGTAGAATAACATGCAGCTAAAATTTGGGGATAAAAAACCTAATTCTGAAATTTTAGGAGGAAAATATACCTATGGATTTGATCGGAGATCTCCCAAGCAGCAACACCTAGGGTTTTCTAGAGAGATTCGATCAAGAGAGAGAGAGAGAGAGAGAGAGAGAGAGAGAGAGAGAGGTAGATTTGATCGGAAAGAGAGTTTTGGTTGATCTAAGAAGGGGGTTTTCCAGGAGCATAATGAACAGGGAAGAGAGAGAGAGAGAGCATTGGTTTTGGCTTCTACCAAAACAAATATAGATATAAAAGATCCAACGGTGGAAATTTTTGCTAAGAGATCCAATGGGTAGGAGAGAATATAGGAGAGTGAAAACTTTTTCTAAAAAAATTGGTAATGAGCTGCCAAATCTTTGGCATTCCCACCGAGATTATTTGGGACGTTCGTAGGATTTATTTCGGACAAAAAAATTAAATAGTCCCAAATAAAAGATCTTTTTTTTCAATCTATGCCAAATAATACTATTTATTGTTACCAAAAGCTATTTTTTAGACGTTTCAGGCTAGCGTTCCTAATATTGTCGTCCCAAAAGCCTACTTTTTGTAGTGGGGCCTTAACTAAAAATATAGATCTAGCCAAATTCATTCATCAAAACCAAAAACTCCAAGTATTAAAAGTGCTTAGAATCATAATGTACACATATTAGACAAATAAAATGCAAAAACAAATCAAGAATTAAAATCTAAGATTTCTCCAAGTCATGCAAGGTGTACTTGTCTAAATGAAAGAATGAGAGAAAATGAGAGAATGGGGGAAGAGAAAAAGAAGTTAGCTTATATAGTTAGGGTTGAGATTTAGACCATGGGTTCAAATCATGACCAAACTAACCTAAACAAATAAACATGAGCCTAATTGAACCAAATAAGGGGTCTAGTTTTTCTGACATGCAACCTAATTATCATGCATGCAAGAAATAATATATCCTAAATACGTATATCGAGAACATGGAGTAAAATCTCTACCCACCTTAGAAAAATTTTATCCTCAGAATTCAAACTCAAGACTAGCTAGAGAATCAGAAAAAGCACTATACTAACTACAAGCACATCTATACATGCAATTAATACAATCATATAATGAAGAGAAGCAACATCACATAGCATGGGGAATCATGGATTCGAGATACGAAGGCATAAGGACAAATATACCTTCTGAGTCAAAGTGGTACGGATATCGAGACCAAATATCGTTATCATGCTCCCATGTCGACTCTTCCAAAGGAAGATGATCCCGAGTAACCCGGACAAGACAAATAGTCTAATTTTTGAGCACTTTCTCGGACAACCCGGATAAGGCGAATAGCACGGATATGGGTTGCTCCTCATAAGACAAGTCGGTACCAACGACTAGCTTAGAATGGTCGAGGACATAACTTGGATTCGGGACATACCTATGCAACTGAGATACATGAAATACATCGTGCACCTTACGTAGCGAAGGCGGAAGGGCAAGATGATAAGCAACATCATCCACCTGTCATGGATATCGAATGGACCGACGTATCACGGACTAAGCTTCCCGCAGACCCCGAATCTAATAACTTTACAAGACGGTAAAATTCGCAAGAACACGTGGTCGCTGACACAAAACTCTAAATGCTTACGAAGATGATATGCTCAATGACGGTGCCTATCTTGCGCTACCCAAAGTCGCTCTCTGATCTGCTTGACAACCTCTACTATTTGCGTGATCATATATGGTCCCAACATCTTCCATTTATTGATATCATCCCATGCCAAGGGTGACTTACACTTCCTCTCATATAACGCCTCGAGGGGTGCCATCTGAATACTGGCCTGGTAACTATTGTTGTATGAGAACTCGACTAGGTTAAGGTGATCTTCCCAAGACCCTCCAAAATTCAAAGTGCAAGCTCGCAACATATCCTCTAATGTCTGTATGGTTCTTTCTGATTGTGTGTTTGTTTGTGGATGGTAAGCAGTACTGAATCTAATCTTGGTGCCAACCTCTGGTGCAAGTTCTTCCAAAATAAAGTAAAATGAGTGTCTCGATCTATTATGATATTCACTGGGACACCGTGATGTCTTACTATTTGTCGTATGTATATCTCTGCCAACTGCTCTGTAGACTGTCTTACTCAGAAAGAAAGAAAATGAGCTACTTTCGTGAGTCGATCTACTATTATCCAAATTATATTGCGACCAATAGGGGATCAAGGTAAACCGGTCACAAAGTCTATCGTGATATGCTTCCACTTCCACTCCGGGACAGGAAGCGACTGAAGTAAGCCTGCTGGTCTTTGTTGGTCAGCCTTCACTTTTTGACACACAAAAGATCGAGAGACGAATCATGCTATCTCCCTATTCATCCTGTTCTACCAGAAATATTGCTTGATATCTTGATACATCTTAGTACCTCCTGGATGAATTGAATATTGGGAACTATGCGCCAGGGTCATAACTTTCTGTCGGATATCTCCGCTCGGTACACAAAGACGATTTCCAAATCTAAGTGTTCCATCATCGTATATTGTCTGCTTCTTTCTTAGACCTTACTTCTCATCGCTTGGTATAATTCGTGAACCCTACTTTCCTCCATTGAAGGGTTAGATCACTTTGAAATATGTTAATATTTTATCGATCGTTATGCACACCAATCTATGGTCCTGGGGATCCCTAGTTCCTTCATGAAGTACATCTCATATGTAGTCAGTTGAGGACGATAATCATGGAGCGGCAGTTTCATTTTGGCTGTCCTATTGGGGAAAGTGATGACATTGAGGCCCATTTTTGTGGGTGAAAGTCCCGCAGAAGTACACTTTGTTTGTGAGAAAAGAGGGGATCCCATTATGTATTGGATATGATTTGACATGGCTGACGGTTTGATGGTTATCAGTCCGCTTGATGGATATATCGTCTGTTAACATGTGATGATATAAACCCCCTATTATTATTATTATTATTATTATTATTATTATTATTTTATATAATTTATATATGGGTAGATTGGAAATACTAACTAAAAGAGAATTTGATATAAGAAATATTTTGGCGAATATGAATTTGTTAAGTATATATATGTATGTGTATACTAGTTATAATAATCTAAAAAAAATATTATGTTGAATAACTTATATCTAAAGGTATGTTTGAATATATTAATGTACAAATACCTAGGGAAGTATATATGTATAGTTATATAAATAATGAGTCATATAAATATAGAAAGTACTATGAATAACTAATAAAATATAGAATAATATTAAATTAAAATTAGAAAAGAGTTTAAAAAATAATTAAAATGAAATAAAAAAAGAAGATAATAAATAAAATAGAAATAAAAGAAAAAAATTAAAAATGCGGGAGAATAGTACTTTTGCACTGTTCACTATCCCTTAGCAACCGAACCCGTGCTCATCTTCCTTACAGGAAGATTCAAGAAGATTTGGAGGAATCCTTTAGTATATTTTTTGTTCAAAACATAATCAAATCTCCATTAATCCAAATTTAATTTGAATAAGATCACTATAATTGGAAATAAATAAATTCCATAAATTCCTTCTAAAAACTCATCCCCTGATATTCGAAAAAAAATCTAGAAGACACAAAACCCTACGAGAGACCTTCCCCCTATTGCTGGATGACTCACCATATCCTTACGAGTGCCTTCGGCTTTATTGATGCGTCCACGAAGACCGGAGCATCATCGTCCGGTAACACGAGAGTCGCTCGCGACCGCGTTGTTCGGTCACCCGCACGCATGCCCTACGCGACCCATCGGATCGTCGACCTCTCATGTGCCAGAGTAGCAGCGCTTAATTGCCAACGCTGTCCCCACCCTTATTGGTGACGCACCCCTGTGTCGCCCCTGCCGCTTGCAGCATGACCCGATCGCCTGGACACAGGATCGGGTAAAGCTAAGAATGTGTTGGAAGTCTGGTTGGAAGGATGATATCTCCCCTATTTCTCGATCAATTCTCGATCATATTTCTCAGGTAAAATCACAACCCTAACCACTTTGAATTCTTGAAAATATTTTAATTTAAATGGAATTAAAATTAGGTTAAAATTGAGATCAAAAATCATAAAAAATATTATTTTTTAGAATTTTGAAAACAGAGAGAAAAGAACCATCACCCTCTGTATGAAGTGAAATAACTTCCCCCTTAATTGATCGATCAATGAATCAATTTCACCAACCTACAAACAAATTAACCTACTACATAAGCCCATAATTAGTTTATTTTAATTCGAAGAAAACATTAGTTAAAAATCGAGTGAAAAATAATAAAAATAAATATTTTGAAAAGTAAAAATTCTTCGTTGTGGGGTTGGTCCCGTTAAAGCAGACCACTTCATAGCGAACCAAATACGAAAGGTGCGTATGTTATTCCCTTATGTGTGGGCTTTGACGAAATTTAAATTTGTTGTATATGCGTACCAATTTGACCCATATCCTTAAAAATATATTGTATCATCCTATTCCAATTTTTTTTAATTACATTATGCATGCTCGTCTTATTATGACAAGACCTACAACATTGGACTCGCAGCATTTGACTTGTCCTATGACCTAAATTTGTTCGATTTGGAGGCAGTTGATCGGATCACCATTTTGTGGGCCCCACGATCCAATTGGAAGAGTATTTTTGTGATTGGCTCATCAAAATCCAAATATGGATAGATCATTGAGTTCATATCATCGTTTAGGACTTGTTGACCTATAATATACTAAATTTGGAGACTTTGGTTTTGCACACTTTTTGGTGCAAAGCGGGCCCATCGACGGATACTATTTTGGCCCAAAACTGCCATTTTTGCCCCTATTAGTAATATGTAGATCTTGTTTTGTAGTAATTTGTGGCAGGGAGATGAAGGCTCAACTTTTGGTTTTTTCTATGCCAAACTTCGATGTCGTCCTTGGGATGGACTGGCTGAGCCGGTATTATGCCTTCCTTGACTACTATGGAGGGACTATTTTATTTAGACCACAGGCCAGCCGAAACTCGATTTCAGATGAGGATCCACCGAGATGCATAACAAAGCAGCAGAAGGTTCCTACTTGACAATAGAAAATGTCTCCTTTTACCCTATTATTCAAGAGTTCCAAGACGTGTTTCCAAATAATTTGCCAGGGTTACCCCTAGATAGAGAGCTAGAATTCTCGATCGAGTTAGTTTCGAAAGCAGCACCTATAACATCGAATGTGTATATATTAGTGAAGAAGGAGATGGACGAATTGATGGCATAGTTGAAAGAATTAGAGGGCAAAGGCTACATCTGACAGAGTGCATCACCTTGGGGAGCCCCAGTGCCATTTATACCCAAGAAGGATGGGTCAATACGCATGTGCATTAAATATAGAGCCTGGAATATTATAACGGTGAAGAACAAGTACCCTCTGCCACGTATTGATAATCTATTTGATCCGCTGAAGGAAGCCAAGGTATTCTCGAAGATATACTTGAGGTCGGGATATCATCAGGTGAAAGTTCGGAAGGAGGACATCCCAAAGACCACATTTAGGATGAGATATGGGCCTTACGAGTTTTTGGTTATGCCATTCAGTTTAACAAATGCTCCAGTTATCTTTATGAACTTGATGAATAGGGTTTCTATTAATATCTGGACCAATTCGTAGTTGTCTTAATAGATGATATTCTTATTTATTCGAAGAGTCACGAGGAGCATGAGCAGCACTTATGGATTATCTTTGAGACATTGAGGAGATAGCAGTTATATGTGAAGCTTAGCAAGTATAAGTTTTTCTAGGAGAATGTCTCATTCCTTGGACATGTAGTCAATGGAGATGGTATTTCGATAGATCTGGAGAAGATCTCGATAGTAGAGATATGGGCCATTCTTACTTCGACGTCGGAGGTAAGATATTTTCTTGGACTTGCAGGATATTACCAATGATTCGTAGAATTTTTTTTGAGGATAGCAGAGCCTTTGACTCGGTTGACTTGCAAGGAACGAGAGTTCTTATGGTCAAAGAAGTGCCAAGCCGCTTTTGAGGAGTTTAAAAAGCGATTGATGAAATCCTAAGTTTTGACTATTCTGTCAGGATCAGGAGGCTTTGTAATTTACAATGACACATCTGAAAAGGGATTGGGATGTGTTTTGATGTCATACGGTAAGGTGATTGCGTAAGCATCAGGATAGTTGAGAGTGCATGAGAAGAATTATCTGATACATGACTTAGAGTTTGCAGTAGTTATCTTTGCCTTGAAGCTATGAAGACATTACTTATATGGGGAACGAGTGAAGATTTATATCGACCACAAGAGCCTCAAGTATGCAATCACGCAGAAGGAGATAAATATGAGGCAAAGGCGATGACTTGAGTTCATGAAGGACTTCAAAATCGAGCTGCATTACTGTCCATACACGACTAATGTTGTAGCAAATGCGTTGAGCCATAAACCTTTGGTATTCTTTCTAATGACACAAAGGGAGATATTAGAGGACTTGCTGGATCTTGGCATAGAGGTTGTATTACTAGAAGAAGATGGTATGCTACCCAACTTGCAAGTGCAGTCATCGATAGTAGAGAGGATCGGCGTAGCTGTACCTGTGGATACTAGATTCATGAGGTTGAGGGAGAGGTCCTAGGCAGGAGAATATACGGATTACAAATTCATATCAATAGGATATTGAGATGTGTTGATCGTCTATATGTGCCTAACGGATAGTTTCGACAAGAGTTGATGGCAGAAGCTCATAGCTCGATATATTCTATTCATCCTAGAGGTACCAAGATGTATCGAGACTTGGGACAACACTTCCAGTGGAATGGGTTAAATAGAGAGTTAACTCGCTTCGTAGCCAAATGCTTGGAATGTCAGCAGGTCAAGTCTGAGCATCAGAGATTAGCAGGGTTACTACAACCATTTATGATTCCTGAATGCAAGTAGAAGCATATTATTATGGACTTCGTCAAGGGCTTTCTGAGGAGTCTAAGTGGACGAGACCCAGTATGGGTGATCATGGATTAATTTTCTAAGTCCGCTCACTTCTTTCCTTTCAGAGTTGTCAATCTACAGAAGCTTTGGTCGACTTATATATGTAGAAGCAAGGAAAATATCCCAAAAATATGCGCTCATATTACAAGTTGCATGCACCAAAGCATCTATGCAGCATAAAGCACATGTGGAACCTAAGGAAGTATGCCGCAGGGAGCTTAGGCGCATACAAGATGGTGTCGTTTTTGTCAGTCACATCATTAATGACACTGATAGAATTCAATGAATCTGAATACCTCAAATTCGATGCTGACAATGAACGTCCGTGCTTACGTCACTGTCATAATTACCTTTGTTTGTATACAGCTGTGCAGTGCCACGAGTACAAAAGATAAGTTTTCATGTAGCAGCGTCTCTATGCGTCATAGTCTCCATGAGACAGCCCTTATGCGACTGAGTGCTCATGTGACAAGCTTTCATGCATCATAGTCTCCATGCGACATAGTCCTTATGCGGCTAAGTGCTCATGCGACAAGCAATCCATGCGGCTCTATGCGATCAAATCATTCTATTATAATTGATGCAAGATCCTCGACAATCAGTACGGGCCACGTGTCAAGTTGACCAAGTCACGCATACAATGGGTAAAATTAACTCATATTACTGGTCGAGCTCTCAACAATAGCCTATCGTAACTGATGCTATGTAGTAGCCCGACCGTGACATTCGCTCACTATTGTAACTGTATTCTGTTAAGGATGACCATGCGGCAACCCAAAAGATATGTGCATATAGCACATGCGCAAACATAGCCAGCACATGTAATGGGCTATAAATTTCATGGATGTATTCCCATACCGGGGAGAGATATGTAAAGTGATACGTAGAGAAAGCATACACAGGAGAGCCCAGTTGCTGTCTTTCGTGCCTGTGAAGCAGAGATCTAGTAAGTTCCTTCATCGTTGGACCGTCAACGGAGTATAGAAGCCGGCTACAATACTCGATCTCCATCGTCACACTTTCCCAGAATCTTAATTTTACTTAGATTTATTGTTTAAGGACACTTTGCTCTTTTTTTTAATTTACAAAACCTACTTAGTAAGACTTATTTTTGTAGCAGAACAAAAATGGTGACTCTGTTGGGGGCATCTTTTTCCACCGACGAAAAGATTATGATGCAATCCAATGCAGCGGAGCTGGGTTCGACCAGAGGATACTAGTTGTACGCTTTGACCATATAATTTTGAAGAGATGCTTTCTAAGGGAAGCACGAGCCCTTTGCCAAGGCTAGAAAAGCGTAAGAAGACCCACAGAACTTGGGTTACCATGGCCAGTGTGCCTCACATAACTACGGAGCATGCAGTCACTGTACCTGATGCTCGAGACGTATATCATGCGTCTACACAGGCTGTTCCTACTCATGTTGCATCCATTTCTGAGAAGAAGGCTAATCAATACCTAGGTTCGGACAGAGGAAAATACTAAGATGCTAGGAACTTAGGGGCTGAAACCCCTTCTCGATCTCGACTTCCTTCTGAGAATGGGGCGGATGCACAGACTATGCACTTACAACAAGGAGTACAAAAGAAGAAGCAAGCCATACCTAACTCCAGACGCAGGAAGGCCACTGCATGCGTCAAAGACAAGAACGAAGGGTCTATCTTTGACAGGATTTCCTGCGGTATAGACCTTATGTGCCAGCTTCCTGAAGAAGGAGACAAATTGTACTCCTCTTACTATGCGCCATTACACGCTAGATCGAGAAAGTCCAGGGAAGTGTGAGCCGACCATGCTTAAGAAACTGCTCAGACTGCCGACTGTTAGCATGCACTATTAACTATTATGCGCACCTCTGACGAAAACTTGTATTGAACTGACCCATGTGCCCAGCTTACTGAGGCGTTTGAAGTGGGTCAGTTCAAAATTTCATCAACTAATGACTTGGGGGTAGTTCTGGTACGAACCCCAGGTCAGGAAGAAAAAATCCCACCAGCACACCCATGCACTCGATTTACTCGTACGCATAAAGAGGGTGCAAAGGTGAATGTTCCCTCATTCGATTTGCGCAATATGATTAGTCACAAGCGCAAATTGAGAGAAATAAATATGGAACGTTAAATATCCCCTTCGGGATACCACTGTGCCAGTATTATTATCAACTACTGCTGTACCAAGATATCAGCGCCTGCAACTAGGTAGTCAGTATTCCAAAGACTACAACCAATTGCACCCGTCCAATAACATCTCGAAAAATAAGTGCAAATATCAGAGGAGGTGGAGTTTCCCTTCACCTCATGCCGCTCCACTTGGAGATCACCCTCCACAAAGGGAGGCCCAAAGCCAGGTTCCTCTAACCCTTCTTTCTCCACCAGCGTGTCGAGAAGGCAAGCCCGAAGAGGTTAAGAAGCTATACCTACAGAAGGAGTGTTCCAAGGTACCCTCCTGAGGACAATATTGTCATCAGATGGGGGTGGTACTTCCCCAAGACCTCGGAAGACTCTGTAAGCCAGGGGTAGTAATCCTCTGGAGCTCTACACCAACCTGTTATTCCAAAGAGGCAATGACTCTCAAGGGAAAAATATTAATGTTTCTGAGGGTAGTCACCCTCGTCAAAATGAAGTAGCTTCCAACGCTGGGGGTAGCATTCCCTCCTAGTCCGAAGAAGATATAGCACTTCCAGCTTTCCCCGAGGACAATGTGACTCAAGGATCCGAGGTAGAAATTGAAAGGTCAATAACCCCATCCATCTCTTCCCATGTGGTGACCGTGTACATGATAGGAAAAGACAACGAGGGCACTAATGATCGCCAATGCCTTGATGCTCTGGAGGTAATGATGTACACTATGAGCGCCTTGATCAGACCTTGACCCAGATGATACTGGAGATCAGGGAAAACATGGTCCCACCCAGGACTCCGGTACAAGCCAGCCAGGACCAAGGGACCAACGTTGCATCTAATTCACCCACCCTTGCTCCTCCAGCAATCAATGCCACTCCCTTGCCTGGGTTATCTGCTCCTCCACCGTCAAACGAAGCTTTGTATGCCATCTAGGAACTGCATGCTCGCCTTAATGCCATAGAAAACCGAGATAAACTCCAGAAGCTCGGGATACGACAACCCCATCTTCCCGAGTGGAACCACTTGATATATCTACCCAAGTACAAGCCACAGTCTTTTACCCAATTCAATGGGAAGATGTTGCCTTATTAGTAAATAAACTACTTTGTCTCCATGACATGGTACTTACCACGAGACGAAGACTTGCTCACCAAGCTTTTTATCGGGGCATTAACCGGGGTCGCTTATAAGTGGTACTTTAGTCTCCCGAACAACTAAATTTCATTCTTCAATAACCTTCACAGCCTTTTCTTCTCCCGGTTCTATGACAGGGGAATGGACATGATTATGTCCTCCCTTATGGATATCACTCAAGGGAAGAAGGAGCCCGCACGTAACTATATAGAATACTTCTGATAGGCTGCGTTAAGGTTTTCCCCTGGTACTCCTAAAACTGTGCTGATGGACACCAGTAGGAAGAACCTACTACCAGCAGTAAAACTCTGGATAGGCCCTGGTCTATTCATGGAATGGAAGATATTTATTATAAGTGTCGACACAGCTGAAAAGAATATTAAGGAAGCCCATTTGCTGGGAATACTGATCCCCATTGCTGATGATAGGGGAAAGCGTTCTTTTAACAGCAATAAAAATAACAACAACAACAATGGACATGACGGTAAAGGGAAGCAGGCCCTTACCATTAATGTATCCAAAGGTTCCCTGCACCTGCTAAGAAGCTGACAAAAGCAGCAAAGTCGAATGAGGCCTACTCTTTCGATGATGATAATGTTATCAAGATTTTTAATATACTGATGAAGGGCAACAAGCTCTGGTTACCCGACATCAGACGTCCTGAAGAGGCAGATAAAGTCGATGACTCCAAGTACTGCCACTACCACCGATACGTCCAACATCCAACATCCAACATCCAACATCCAACCTGAGACTTCTATGTGTTGAAAAGATGTATCCAACAGCTAATCGATTCCAAAGCCCTCACCTTGGACTTTGAGGACAAGACGGTCGCTGCAAACATGGTATCCCTCCAGTTTGGTGACTTTCCAGCAACGGAGGCCCAAGATGGTGTTATCCTGATCCAAAGGGCAACGATATAGGTAGTCAACCTCCCTCCAGCTTATAACCACGCATCCATGCTGGTACCTCTTAGTACACCATGAGGCAAAGTCCTGTGGGTTTACCTAAAAATTGCCCAAGACTTGACGCAGCAAGCAACACCTTCCATCGCGAAGTCTAAAGAAAGAAGGCCCAAATCCTCTCACAAGGTCACTTCCTCAACCGATGAAGCCTTGGCCGGGGTGACTAGGTCAGGTCAAACCTATTTGTGCGACTATGATCTGGTTCCCGAAGACAGTGCACCTCCAACCGCCATATCTAATATTCCAGCGGCATCTGAAGCAGGTCTTTCCCAGCCTCCTGCAACAGAGAAACAAAAGAAATAATATCTGTTTTGACAAACCTCTGAGGAAGGATGCAGCACCAGGGCTAGACAAGCCTTACAACTTTGATATATTGACATAACTTGCCAATACTCCAGCAATATTGTCACTCTTCGAGCTCATTCGTCTCTCCAAAGAGACCCGTGATACTCTGAGTGAGGCATTATAAAATGTTGACTCTTACCAGGCTCAAGTCAAGCCGCCAACCGAGAATCCTACTGTATGTCCCCACTACAACAATGTGATCGAGATAATCTCGAACATCATATTCTCACAGCAGTATATGTTGCTAAAGAATAATAGGTATGATCATCCTCTATACTATACAGGGTATATCGGGGCCATCAAGGTGGACCGGATGCACATCGACTCGGGGTCATCTTTTTGTATCATCCCACAGAGTCTACTCCAGACCTTAGGAATCCTAATTCCCCGGTTGGCAATGACCAACACAACCATCAACGACTTCAACGCAGGGAGGAGCTACCCTGTGGGTAAAATCTGCCTAAAGTGTTAGATAGGCGATATTCAAACGGAAGTGACTTGCTATATCATTGACATGGATATGTCCTACAATATCCTGCAAGGGCATCCTTGGATACAAGAATATATGATTGTGCCCTCAACGCTGTATCAATATCTAAAATATGTCGACAACAATGGAGCCATCAGAAAGGAATTCGCCGACGTAGATCCTTTTAAAGGAATTGAAGCCTACTACTCTGAATCGTCTTGTACAAATAGACCCATTAGGAGGAAACATATAACGATACCGATAAAGAAAATGGAGTAGATGAAATACCGAACGAACCCCTATGGGTTTGCCGCAAAGGTCGTGCGACCGACACGACCACCCCAAGGTGGTTAAGCTCTGCAGAAAGGTTCAAGAACCTATTATGGCCAACCTTGGAAGACCAAGACGACCCCCAAGGGAGGAACCACCCGTTATGAAGCCTCTGAACCCCTGGTCATAAAATTTTGCAAGAAACCTCTGAAACCATCACTAACACTGGTGGCGGACCTCGGAGGAGATGAGCTTGGAGATTATGTGGTTGCTCGTACCGATGTCCCATATTTAGATGATGTAATACCCATTAAAAAGATACCTTATTTAATAAATAAAGGGTTGTTTTTGAACTAATCCAATGTCGCACATTTGAGTACCATATATTTCTTAGAATACGGTCTAGGTTTACAACTGCACAAACACAAGTGATTACCACTAACGTAGTGAACCAAATTCTTCCAAGTCAAGCCACCTACTTTATAGTTCCAACATGAAAGAGGGATGAAAAGTATATCATCTTTGGGAAGGTAGAAGGTCATCGAGGCCTCCTCATTGAAGAACCAGAACCCAACAACGGTAAAATACAGCTATACTGCTACAACTCAAAAGCCCAACGCATCATACAAAAGACGGGATATGACTTGAAGTACGACAAAGGCTTAAATTATGGCAAAGGTCGACGTCTACCTCTGTGCCACTTTGCCCCCATAGGCAAGCCTGAGACCTGCTACCAACGAACGGGTCTTGGTCTAGGGTACGTTACACTGCCGACAACCCCGAAGGCTCAGAAGAGGAAAGTGAATTGCATTCTTACTCTTCAAAATCCTTCGTTTGTGACTCTGTTACTAGCATCGAAGATATGCTCAAACAAATATTGTCCATCAACTTGGTGTCAGCTTATCCAGAGGAAGATGATGACCAGCCATCTGAGCTCTTTGAAGTAGAACCATGGTCCCAATACCTAGATTTTTAGTGGAAGTTAAATTTTGAACAATAAGAACCCCCCACTAAAGATGAAGTAGTACAAGTCAATCGATACAATAAAGCCTCTCCAAAACCCATCTTTATTAGTAAGAGTCTGTCCAGTGTAGATTATGAATCCCTGGTACAGCTCATAAGGGAATACATATATGACTTTGCTTGGAGCTATGAAGATATTCCGGGTTTAGGCCCTCAGATCGCGGTGCACAAGCTCAATATTTTGTCAAATGCTAAGCTAGTGAAGCAACAACAATGACGATTTTGCCTAAACGTCATGGATGCCATTAAAACTGAGGTAAATAAGCTGATATCAAGCGACTTTATTTGTGAATAGTAGCATCTAGATTGTGTAGCCAATATCATTCATGTCATAAAAAAAGAACGACAAAATCCGAGTATGCATAGAATTTCGTGATTTAAGTACGGCCTGTCCAAAGGACAACTTTCCTTTTTTGATAACGGATTTGATAATTGACAACACTTGTGGCTTCAAGTGTATATCCTTTATGGATGAGTTCTGAGGCTACAACTAGATTAAAATATTTATGGATGATGATAAGTATACATTATTTTGATCACTGTTAGGGGTTTACTGCTACATGGTGATGCCCTTCGGTCTAAAAAATGTAAGTACGACATACCGGTGAGCTATGAGCACTAATTTTTATAAATATTGGTATAAGACAGTAGAATATTATGTTGATGACATCGCTATCAATAGTCATTTTTGGGTCAATCATCCTGAAGACAGTATTCGATCTGATGCGAGCCCACCAGCTTAAGATGAGTCTGACCATGTCCTTCCTGGGAGTCTTCAGTGGTATGTTCTTGGGTTTCATTATAACTTTGAAGGGTAGACATATAGACCCTTAGAAGATCAAAGCGATATTTGATATGCATTCACTAAAGAATCTCAGAGAACTTCGCAGCCTTCAAGAGAGATTGGCGTACACCAGAAGGTTCATATCAAACCTCTCTGGGTATTGTCATCCATTTACTCATCTCATGAAAAAGGAGTATCTTTTGTCTGGACGGAGGAATGCTAGCGAGCTTTCGATGACATCAAGAAGTATCTCACGAGTCCCCCTGTGTTGGTGGCTCAGGTCATGGAAAAACCTATCTTGCTCTACGTTCGTGCAATGGATCATTCTCTTGGCTCTCTATTAGCTCAAAAGAGTGATACAGGCCACGAGTAGGCTATCTACTACCTTTTCATAATGATGGTTGGCACCGAGCACATGTACAATCCCATTGATAATGTGTCTTGCATTGATTTTTACTATTCAAAAAATCTGCCATTATATGACTGGACAGACAATCCATGTCATCTCTCGTGTCAACCCCCTCAGGGTTCTAATGACCAAGCCAGGAACCCTCACCTAGCCACATGGGCAATGCTGCTGTCACCATAGGACATAGTTTTTGTCCTACAAAAGGCAGTCAAAAGTCAGGCACTAGCTGATTTCCTAGGAGCTCATCCGTTGCCAGAAATATTAAAATTTACGACGAGTTCCAAAACGAAGTGTTAGAGTCTAACATGACATCAGGAGAGTCCGTTTGGCAAATATTCTTTTATGGTGCTTCAAGAATAGGGCCCAAGGGCGATATTGTTACTGGAATAGGAGTAGTTTTGATTTATCCCGATAACCTGGTCATCCACCATGCTTATTCACTCACGGAGCCGTGTTCCAATAATATAGCAGAATATAACGCTCTTATTATTGGGCTCCAATGGGCTAAACAGATAGGGGTAGACTACCTAGAAGCCTATGGAGACTCGAAGCTGATAGTTAGTCAGGTCCGAGGCAAGTACGAGGTCAGGCACAAGGACTTTATCCTTTACCACCAAGCCGCGACCGACATAATTTTCACATTCACCAGGTTCTTCATAGAGCAGGTACCATTGCTGTAAAATATTGGGGCTGACGCTTTTGCCAATCTCGCAGCTTCCTTGGCAGTCCCTATCAAAGCCTAGCAAAACTACCTATGCATGTATCTAAGCTACTCCCTGTAGACGAACATTAACGTCAAAGACTGTAGGTTCCCTTTTATAGACTATACAGTCTACGAAATCCTTCTAGATGACCCGAAGGAAGCCACTTTCATTAGAAGACCCTTCGATTTTATTATGATCCAGCTACTAAGATTTTGTACCATCGTTCATATGATGGACTCCTGTTTTGATGCCTATCGGATGCAAAGTCGAAGCAAGAACTCCGTGAAGCCCATGATGGTGTTTATGGTGCACACCAACCTGCCCCAAGTTACAGGATCGTCTCCGACGTATGGGTTATTATTGGTTGACAATGGTAGCAGATGCCATCGACTATGCAAAAAATTTAGGATATGTCAGATCCATGTAGACTTCATCCACCTACCTTTAGAATTCTTGCATCCAAACGTGGCATCTTGGCCATTCGAAGCATGGAAAATGGACATCATTGGACCAATTAGCCCACCGTCAACCAAAGGGAACCGGTTCATTCTTTCCATAACTGACTACTTCTCCAAGTGGATAGAAGCCATACCACTCGCCGAAGTAAAAAATATCAAACGTGATCAGTTTTGTCAAACATCACATCATATACCGATTTTGACTGCCTCAGAGGATCATCCACGATAACGGTTCGCAATTCGCAAGTCACTCTTTCTACTGGTTTTGCGATAAAAATTGAATTAAGAACATAGCTTCGACGGCCTACAATATAGCAGTGAATGGATTAGCGGAAGCGTTCAACAAGAACATTATAAATATACTCAAGAAATCCATCTCGTCTAACAAATACGACTGGAACAAAAAACTAAGGAAATATCTCTGGGCCTATCGCACAACGGTCTGAACCCCAACTGGTAGTATGCCTTTCTCCTTAATTTTTGGAAGCGAAGCAGTACTCCCTTTAGAAGTCTAAATTTTCTAGCTTCAGATGGCCCTCGCCAACCAGTTGACAGCTAACGACAACCACTGCCGGCGGCTATAGGAGTTGGAAGCACTCGACGAGAAGCGTCTCCTAGTTCAACATCGCATTAAGTTATACGAAGCATGCCTCTCCGGAGCTTTCGACAAACGAGTCAAGAAAAGAGCATTCCAAGTTGGTGATCTCATTTTAGCATTGAGATGACCGATGGTTATGACACACAAGATAGCCAAAAAATTCTAAGCTAAGTGGGAAGGCCCTTTCATCGTGGAATCAGTGTATTCCAACAGTGCCTATAGGTATATAAAATCTACTGGAGACTTGCTGATGATGCCGATCAATGACAAGTTCCTTAAGAAATACTATGTCTAAGCTATGCTTGTACTCCCATATCCCCAGCAGGGTAATTAAGTTGTACATTATTTATATTTTGTTCATCCATATCAAGTGCACATACAAAACACGATTTTTGTCCCCCACGGTTTATTATAAAAGCTATTATCTATATTCAGGAGTTTAGAATATGCAATAGATAATGGATCCTCAAAATCTCCCAATGGAGCAGTCCTAAGGTCCACCAATACACTCTCTTTGGGACCACTTAAAAATTAGGTCCATCAGAATTATAGTCTGGACATTCTTTCCGATAGAGTAAAGTCTGCTAAAGAAAATAGCCTGGTTTTCTGCATCCCCGGAGGGTTAGAATATCACCATGTTCATATAACCTTCGAATATGATGCTCCTAGTAGAATTTTATGTTTGCTATGTCCACACTACCTCTGAGCAAACATCCCTATTGGAAATTGACTGTCACGTCCCTAATACCTCTGATGGTGTATGTCATCTAAACTTATCATTCGTACTTAATTCTGAGTACGCCAGTTACGATAAGTCAACAAATTCTATCATGTCCATATCACCTCTAATATGACTTTATTTTGAACTTATTATTTGTACTCAAGTGCACAATAAGTAATAGGTCCACTAAAATAACCCAATGGGATGTCCCTAACCACTATGGTGTTGTATTATGTCCACATTATCTCTAGCACAATATCCAAGCTCATACACAATTGGGACAAAAAGAAAAAAACAAATATTTCTCTTTCATAAAGGAAGGAAAAAGCAAACTACATCAAGGGTCTGCTAATACCCCAATCAAAATAAATCTGGACAAAAGGAAAAAAATGACGAAAAACAAGACTTTGGATGTTATGCATCGGTACACATCTCTTCTATTCGCCCTCGAAGCCTAACAATGGAATCATCTACCTGCACTTTCGCCCGGTGCTCGACCTATCGAGCTATAGCTGCAGGGTCTTCAAAACGAGCATAAGCCTTATGCTTATCTTTCAGCTTCTTCAAAGTATTTTTAGTAGAAGCAGAAGATTTAGAAACTTGGCTGGAATGTTCATAGATGGTCACCAGCTCCTGGTGGGCCTCCTTAAGGTTACTTTCCAATGTTTTAAGCTTGACCTTGAGTTTTCTAATATGCTCAGTCACAATAGCTGCTTCATGGGTCAGGAAATTTTGTCGCGTAGGGAATGCCTCCATAATATCATTCTAATTGTTATGCTCCAGATGCAAATTTTGGTGGTCACGCTTCAGGGCCTCCTTGCTCGTTACATAAATGGTCTTCTCTTATTCTATGGCTTGTAGAAGGAGACCATGCTCCTTAGCTATCACGGCTGTCAAATCCAATCGTTGTGACAACTGTAGTTCATCCAAGCACTGTTATACTTCGATTAACTTTAGTTGTAGCAAGTCAGCTATCTATTCAAAGTCGAGAACCTCAATATATCGACCTGGCACATGGCATAATGCTTGGCCCAGGAAAAAGACTTATTCCTCTCCAGCACATTTTGAAACCCTCACTTTAGTAGCATGTAATAGCTACGTACGAGGATTTTCACAGTATCATCAATCTTCGCAAGGGTAGACATAGTTAAAGGATAAGTGACATAAGAAGTTGCCAAAGGCACGACAACTAGCACAACACTGTTTGGTGGTCCAGGAGGCAAAGTTGTAACTGAAGATCGACTAGCTGCCCTGCTTACAGCAAAGTCCTTCACGGTCGCAAGAAATGTCTGAGCACTAAGCAGCCTGGCAATAACGAACGGCGTGGTATTGTGACTAAGAGCGGCCCCCTAGGGAAGACATTTAGCTTCAGCCCCTGAAGATGTGTCAACATTAGATTAACCAGCGATATCTTGGAAAGATGGCTCAACAACCACCTTTCAGAAGAACCAGGAACATGTTCGCCGGGAAGCCTCATATCATCAACACCCGAAGAGTTGCCGGCATCAGATTGCCTGGCGACAGCTTGAGAAGACGATGAGGCAGCTACAATGTTGGATGGATCAACAACAGAGGTTGGATCCATACTAGTCGTCAAGACGAGTCCCTCGGGAAGTTCTTCAGCTCTGGAAGAACGTGAGATAAACATGGACCTCATCCTAACAAGCCTACGCTCCTCTTCTTCCTCTACACCTTCTTTCGCTGCCAATGTGAATATATTTAAGGGGAAGGAAGGGTCTTTGGAATCAAACCAACCCGTGATTAACCTCACCTAGAGCATGGAGAACTGAAGCAGGAAAATCTTATCCCGCGAGAAGTTGAGAAAAAATATACCGGGAGAAGGAAATGGGGCTTGTGTCTAATTCAGCGTAGTCAGAGCCATCCCTATAGTGTCCAAGTCATCCACTGAAATATTCGACAAAGGAGTATCCCGCTCCACCAGCTCCTCCTCTCGGGCATACTCACCATAAGCCTCAATTGCAGGTTCATCAACAATGAACTCGAACTCTGGAGACGTTGTCTCTTCATCCTCTTCTACATATATAGGAGATCATCGCAGCAGTAGATCGTCGGGGATGAACCCTTTTCGCCATTGTCTGCAAAATTTTAGGCGTACCAGCAGAAAAAGTTTCATAGGAAGATGACATGATAATAATGTTAAGAGGCTTTAAGGATTTCGCCATAGCATCTAAAATGGGATCTAGTTTAGAAGCCACAAGTTTAAGGGGTCCCCAGCTCCTCTCTTACAATGTCCTTCATAGAGGACTCAACTTTATTTCTAGGTTCCGTCTCGGGAATCGCTTTAACTCACGCCTTCATGGAATACCGAGGGTAGTAGGCCACGATATAATTGTGCTTTAGAGAAGAAGGGTCATCGAAAAAAGTCTCATCGTCAGTCGTTGGGTCTGACTCGATCAGCAAAGGCTGTCATGACCCGTACCCAGAATTATGGCATGAGTCGTGGGTATGTCCAGCCTACGCCGCAACATCGATGGTAGAAATGCTGTCTAGGTCACAATACCATCTATCATAGATCACAATAATATATAATATGTCAATGGATCTCGACTCTATAAGGAGGACAAAATGAATATAAATAGACGACAATATCAATACTCAATCACATAATTCTATAAGGAAGAGGAATGACACGATAATGATATAAATTAAAGAGAAGTCTAAAAATATATACATCACACATCAATGAGTCTAGAGTCTAACTATCTAAATAACAACATAAGTCTCCAAATAAAATATATAACTCAGAGTATCTGAAGTCTAATCCAACTAAAAATAAATGCTAGACTCTAAGCCTCTACTAATGGATCCAATACTGGAATGGGATCCTCCTGAAGCTCCTAGGTGAAATAATCATCTACTCTTTGTCCATAATAATTGGGACAGAAAGCCTCGAGATCCTCTAAAAAATGTTATCCAGTCAGGATTTGAGCAAAAAATATAAACTAACATCAATTCCATTAATTTAGCCAAGACTATACAACAGTAAACAATGAAAATACAAGATGGAAGAAATACTGGACAAAAAAAAAGGTGCGCAGGTAACCATCTCACAGGTAATAGTAAACTATAAATAACAAGTAATAATTGTATCAGCAGGTATAAACTGGAATAGAGGTATGAACAACTACTAAGTGCCTTAAAATATTAATTATTATGTGATCGGCTTAGGACGGATCAAGCTCTACCATATATGATTGGCTATGCACAGGTACAGTAAAGGATCAGGTCAATCAAGTATGATTTATAATGCACAAGTACATGTAAGGGGATCAGGCCAACCATATACGGGAAGATATACACAAGTAATAAGATCAGGCTACACCCTCGTTTTGTGAGGGTGAGCTATACACAAGTAGGTGGTGTATGTTCACATAATCAACTAATACTTTCCCATCCCCGGTTAGTACAATAGATCCAATCATGACTCCTATTACTGGTATCTATGATACTAATCTGTGTATCCACTGTGTCATAAATCAAGCATAACACTACATACTAGAATCATGGTAATCGTCAAATAAAAAAACTGTTAGAGAATATACTTGATGAGGTCCTGAGCAAAGTGTGAGGATCGATGCCCAAAATTGAGTCACAAACATAATATTAAATATTAATGTTAAATATTGAATTAAAGGATGAGCATAATTAACTAACTAAATATGAGGTTTCTGGGCCATGCTTAAGTCCAAACTAGGTTCACTAGGTCCACTAGTCAATTTTTAAATCATAAAAGTGTATATTAGATACTATCTATCTAAACTAGTCTTTACTTAGCTATACTAACCATTAGTGTTAAGTATCTATATGATATTAGGTTATAACTATATACTAGAGCCTAGTTACAACATAAATAACTTATAAGACTTATTAATACTATAGTATTAACCAATACCTTACACTACTATACTAGTACCATTTTAATATCACTTGGTATCTACAACTTACCTTAGTATATTCTAATACTATAACATGACTCATTCACTACTCAATGGTATCCTTAACCTTCACTAACACCCCTCATACATTTGCAAGCTTTTAACACCCATACCCTTACTGATACTCACTACCCAAATTATATTGCTCATACAAACCATATTTGATTCTGATGTGTATCAGATACCTCATACCCTCACTATAGAATTGAACCCAAGTTCCCACACTTAGTTGAATACAATTCACTGCAGTCCTAAATGCAGTGAGCTTGCTGCTACACTAAGGCTTCGAGTTAACACATATATTGCTTATCTGCTACTGAAGTATACCTACAGTGCAGGTATAGGCACATACCCAATATCATCAACTTCTCCTCCTAACCCTTGTACTACAGTGCTTTCAAATCTCCCCCCTCGAGCTCCATGCAGTTCATGTAGTTCATGCAGTCAAGGACTGTTAATTCCCTCTAACAGTCACATCATCAATACCAACTCAACACAATACCCTACCACAGACATACACAAGTCTATGCCTAACCCCAACTGCTCAACCCCACAGTCATGGATACTGTCACTATTTTTCCCACTCCCCTTGCTAGTTCACTTCTCAGAAGACTAACATTTCTATTGCTCTACTGTTGCACTGCAGTTGCTTTGCATCAAATCCTTTCTTGCACTGGCTGCTCTCAAGCATGCCCAACTGAACCTACTCTAATAACTGCTTGCGACTAACCTTAACCCAGTCACTGACACTCTGAGATCAGTATATTAGTTTTTACTGATACACTAGAATCACCACTCGAGCATGTCCCCAACTGAAATAGACCCAAGCTACAATGGTTAACATACACCAAGGATCCAATCATAGGGAACTGATACACTATGTATCAGTTCTGATACCACAAAGCCTAATCAACAACTAACAACAATAATAGCTAACCACAATAATAATTCTTACTATGCACACTTGCACCCCATGCATGACACCCCTCTTGCACACTCCACGCAGTTGTTCACTAGGAACACAACTTACACACCTAATATATGAATGTATACGCTAAACCTTACACATAGTTACACACACACACACACACACACACACACACACACACACACACACACTAAATGGACAATTCACCAAACACCTTGAGGGCAAGGCAAAATATCCTCTAAGGTATTTTGATATACTAGAAAATAATATACCAAATCCCATAATACCCTACCAATGCTATGTATACATGACAAATCTAACTATATATGGCTAATATAACTTACTATAATAATATTTGAACTGAAAAACACTAGGATGCATAAGAATCCCCAAAATAGAGCCCCGTACCACATCGTATCATACCGTATCATAACACGGCCTACCTGTATCTAAATATAGACACGTATCTACCCTCACATGACCAATCTAAAACTAATGAGGTCTAAAAAACCAAATGACAAACACTTGGTATCCTATTCTCGATTTTTCTCCAAACTGGACACCAAACTCAATGTAGAAATCATAAATAGGGTCAATAGGGAGTTCAAACTCCTTTCTATGTGTAGTTCTAAAGCATAGGTACATTTTATATGCTCTAAAACATTAAATGGAACTAATTAGAGAGAGGATTTCAGAATTTACCTATTGGGATATGGTTTTCCATTGAATAGCCAATATGAGACGATTTGGACATGAGCACAAAGCCTAAATCCTTCTCGAAAGCTCCTTGCAACCACTAGCTTTTAATCTCCTCATATGGTGAGGATGAGGGAATTTAAGATGAATTTAGGGTGGAATTAGTGGTGGAATAAACTATTGGGGAAGAACACTAATTAGAATTACTTGAGGATGAATAATGAAAGGAAAGAGAAATTCCTCCATAAAAACTGGGGCCGCCCCCTCTTCCTCCTTCCTTAAGTAATAAGGAATGTCCTAATTACCCCTATTGGGTTGTCAAAAAGGAATTAATTAGTGTAATCCTTTAATCCTAATGTGGGTTCAATCTAATTTTTAATTAAGGAGAAGGATTAACTTAGATTGAGTCTAATATAACTAGTCCAACTATGGGTCCAAGTTGTCATGACAAGTCTAGTTCATACACCAAATAAATAATAACTACTATGTATATAAATAAATAACATGCACAATATGAATAATACAAAATTTTAAAAATATCCCTATTCCAGAAAAATGGTAGTGACAAGTCTACCCTCCATAAAATATTTTCGTACTCGAAATTAAAACTAAACTAGCACAAGATACAACAGAACAAGAAGAACTATACCTCAAGGCTCGAAGAGATATGGGTACTTCTTGCGCATTTCATCCTCCCTCTCAAAGGTTGACTTACCTGGAGAGTGATGCCTCCATGCGACGCAAACAAAAGGAATGATCTTGTTCCGTAGCACCTTCTTCGTGCGATCCAAAATTTCCACAGGCTGCTCTGGATAGCTGAGAGTCGGACAAATGACGATCTTTGAGTGATCATGTACGTGACTAGGATCTTTTATGTACCATCACAAGTGCGACACATGAAATGCGTCATGTACTCTCTCTAGTGTAGGCGATAAGTCTAATATGTAAGCCACTGCACCGACCCTTGCAAGAACATCGAAGGGTACAATGTACCGTGGACTAAGCTTCCTGCCTCCACCAAAGAGAATTGTCACTACCACATCCAGAAAATAGGGGTATTTTCAACTTTTTATAATTATTAGCATTGTGGTATTTATATTAAATGATTTCTCAATATTGTATTTAAATTAAATAATTGCATGAGGTGTATTTAAATATATTATATATTGTGTTCTTAACGTCTGAGCTGGTAGAATTGACTTAGAGGCCACTAGACGAACACCTGATCGAATAATGGGGATTATGTATTCAATTGTTTTATTTTAGAATTAAATTATTGAAGGTTGTATTTAAATTACCATAATTTATTTACATTGTTGCGCGCTGCCGTTACTTCGATATTTGGAGCAATACCCTGACTTTTGCCTTCCAACAAATTTCACAACCCTGCCCTAGACATGCCCGCCTTCCATTCTGCTATTTTTGCAACTCCTAATTATGATCTCTGTACCTTCATTTTAGCTGCACAAAAATCATCGCGGACGTTTATTTAAATCCTAAATAAATTCCAACTTTGTATCGTTGTGCGTTCCAATCGAAATTGGAGACAATCTTGACCTATTTTTCGTGCGACCCAAATTAGGGTAATATTCTGTTCTGAGTCTTCTTCATTAATGCTATTGATGACCCGACCTGATTTTGGTCCCAGGTACTCCTAATTAATTTTAGAACACAACTGACATTTATTTCTATTTAAATTGAGGATACCACTTTATCTGATTCCGTAAATCCCGGTAAATTCCAGTGCCCTGCTATTTAAGCCCATACCAATCATACAATGCCCCCTTACCCTATAAAATGCCAGACACCGAATCGCCCGCCAAATTTTTGTCATTTTATGCGTCGGTGCAAAAACCCAAATTTAGGGGGGGCTGATTTGCAAATTTGCATTTTTTTGTGTCAACACCTCATTTGTTTAAAAACAATGAAGGAGCCCTATTATTTAACTAAGCCACCACCCTCATATTCATGTTTAATCAGGACCACCCATTTAAAAATGGGTGCATCCTCACCCTTGATTTCCCTCACACCCTCATCCTATTTAATGTCCCATCATTCCCTCTTCCCAAGGAAAACCTAATCCCCAAACCTACACTAGCCCCAAGCCCCCAACCGTATGAAATTCCTCTTCTTCCTCTTTTCTCCATTTTTTATTTTCTTCTTCTTCTCCTTCTTCTTCCCTTTGTTTTTTTTTTCAACTAAAACAAAAGTGGGGGGGAACATTCACCACCACCATCACTGTTACCACTCCGGCCGACCCGTCGGAGTTCGACCCAAGCAGTCCCCTGCATCCCCACCACTGCTCCGATCCTTCCTGCACCGTCCGGCCAGGCTGTACTCCGACCCCGGCCTGCCGTCAGCCCCGCTACTGCTCAGCCGCTGCTGCTCAATTGCTACTGCCGCCGGCTGCTACTGCTCGGCCGTCGCTGCTGCTCGGCTGCTGCGCCGGCCGGCTACCCCCAAAACCACCACCACCATCAATCCCGTCACCACCACCATCACAAGCCCAGCTCCACCTCTTCCCGCAACTCCCCGACGAACTCCCTGCACCCTCCTCGCTGAGCTCCCCTCCGGCAGCTGTCTCCACCTAGCTGCACTGATCCTGCAAACCGTGGAGCTAGGATAATGAGCAGGTGACTCAAAATCATTTTCAGGTAAGACATCCTTTTGAATCAGTCTTATTTTGATCCATTGAATCAGCTAATCGGTCACTTAAAAATCCTAAGAACTCGTTCTGTTTTGATCATGAACGATTGGACATATAACTATTTATGTCTGCTCAATTAAGTCAGATACAGAGGTATTATTCTCTCATGGATCTCTTTCTTCCTATGTTTAAGCAATGGGATTGGGTTTGATCAAGTGTACTCCTGTAACAAATCGACAGAAGTTTCGTGTCCTTGTTTGAAACATGGTGTGGTATCTGTGTCTAGTTGTCATCTCATGAAAATGAGTTGGACACCAGGTTTCTGAATGCTAAGAGCAACAGTTATCTGATCTTAGTTTGTTTAGATTGCTGCTACTTGTATTTGCTAGCACCAGTTAATTTCTTCTGATGCTGTCATTTTTATATTTTTCGGAGTGGAAGTTTTTAGTGTGATCTTGATACAAGGGCTCTAGTCTTCAATTGAGAGCTTAGAAGGAAAAAATAAGGCTTCAGATTTATTCTATCAACTGGTTTGGGTATGTTTGGTATATAGAAGTTGGCTAAGGATTCTGAGTCAACTAAAGCATTTAACTTGTTCAAGTTCATTTGCCCATCATTGAAACACAGGTTGGAGAGGTATCGACTTAAGAACTTGGATGTTTAAGCTTGAGAACTTGGATGTTAAAACTGATAATTATGTGTTGATTTAGATGGTAAACAACATATTTTGTTTAAAACCTTTCTCCAAATCTTATGGATTAATTGATCATTGTTTTTCTCTCTGGTGCTTCTCTTTATAATAGACTATTGATGATAGGAAGCTGGCTCACGACCAAGTTTGAATGTCATTTGAGTATCGACAGAGGTTAAACCTGATAGAGCAAAGATAAAGGAAAAACTATGTCCCAGGACTGTTGGATCCTCCAGACGATACTCTAGGACAGGACATTGGTTTTACTAGCTAAGGACCCAAGGCGAGTACATTCTCTGATTAGTTTCTTATTTATGATATCCCCTATGTTTACTGTATCTAGTGTAGATATACATGCCCTTGACACGCTGGTTACACGGATTGGTATACACGGATCTCGTCATGAGATGTTATTCCTTATTCATGGTGTAGCTTGTACAAGACTTTTTCCTTGTTATCTTGTGCATGTACAGACACTGAGACCCGGGGAGATTTGCTACCTCCCTAGGGAATCCCGTGCCATAGCGTACCATGATTGGATCTACTATACCAGTCGGGGGTGGGGAGTATTTTAGTGTAGATATGTGATCATATCCAACTTTACATGCATCATAGCTCACCCGCGCCTCACGTCGATGCGGCCTGACCATTTACATGTCTCCTCACTGTTACATCGGTTAGCCCTACTAACCCATGTAATGAGTTTACATGCCTCCTCACTGTTACATCGGTTAGCCCTACTAACCCATGTAATGAGTTTACTAGTCCCAAGCCGATCACATGTTAAAGCTAGTACTCACACACTTAGTCATAGGCTTCTTGCTCATTGACATATTGTTTCTCTTCCTGTATTTACTTACAGTATTTCCAGTATTTCTTTTATTGTACATTTCTCGTACCTATATATGCATCTCGTATATTTCTATCTAGAACTGCAACATAGTTTATGTCATTAATATAGAACTGCTATTTAGAGATGTACTTTGCTCCTTCCTGACTGGAAAATATTTTTCCAGACTGTGACCTTAGTGGACTTGTTTCTGACACACTTGGGGATTGGATGTTACTGATTACAGGTATGACTATTATATCGTTAGACTTGTCTTGTATTTCTTTGTTTGCCTTGATATCTCATCGTGCTTTAGTTTAGGTGATTGAGTATTTCTAACACTATTTTTGATATACACGTCTCCTTATGGAGTTGGATATTCATGTGAGTTGATTAGATAGTTACATGACCTAGACAGCGTTCTACCGCCGATGCTGCAGCGTAGGCTGGACGTACCCGCGCACTCGTGCCCCTAAACCGGATGCGGGTCATGACACATTTTTAGTGGTGGCCCATGCAGGTCAGACTTCGCTAGTTGTGCGATGTCGTAGTAGTGTGACGTCATAGTTGTACTACTGCGTACTTGCTATTGAATATAGGACATAGGATACTAGGATGAGAGAGGATACTCAATCACAAAATCTTGAGAGATTCCTGGGACAATCCCTTGAGAATCTTATTATAATTTACAATTTAAATCTTTCCTTGTTTCCATCCTCTCTCGCTTGATGTTATTGAACTTGATTCTTGTTGATTAGTTATTAAAATTAATTCTTGGTATCATTGTTGAGTTTGATTCTTGTTGACCAGTTGTTAAATTTAATTCTTGGTATCGTTGTTGAGTTGATTTCATATCGAGATGAACTTTACGGGCTAAAATTTACGGTATCATCTGATGACATATGTTGATGAGGACAGTGAGAAAGGTAAAACGTCTACTTTGGTTATGGACCCTAGAGTTTATCGCAGCCATATTAGCTGTGGTGACGATAACGTAGGAACCTGACTTGGATGTACATACTATAGTTATAAAATTTAGAGTTTCTCGTAGCCATACCGGTTGGCGTGGCGAAGATTCTAGATGACATGATTATAGAGTTGCATACCTTAGTTACGGAACCTGTCGCTTATCGCATTTATGCTTACTGGCGTGGCGAGGATTCTGAGTGTCATGATTTCGGATAGACGTGTATGATTATCAGGCTGTATCTTAAATTGGTTCTTAAAGTGTCATCTCAACACTTATCTATTTCTGTTATACAAGACTTTATTCCATCGTTTCTTTTGTTGCTAGCAGTAGAAACACCTTCAGTCCTCAATCCAGTCTTTTTGAGCTCCTATTCCTTGAGGATTCCTTGTTAAGTATGATAATTAATGTCTTGTAATTATGTCTGTGTCTTGAGTATTAGTATTGACTGAGTGTTGCTAGTAAGTTGTAAGTGTTCCTGGTTGGACATGTGAGCAGTAGGCCTTAAACTAGAGTTAACCCATAGCATAGTACCTTGTGGCAATAGTTCTAGGATAAGTGTCATTATAGTACTATAAGTAGAAGGAGAGTATAGAGTATCAGTGATAGTTCTCAGAGTTAGTATCAGAGCCAATTATCCGTCCTGGATAATCATGATTATGTAATTGAGTGATCTATGTAAACAATTAGGTATCAAGAAAATTGTGTTAAGGATTAATGGAGCATGATTCAATTTGATGATTGATATCGGGTGTGTTAAAGGTAAATAAATATATAAGCATGAGGAGTAATAATGAGATGTCATGAGAAGAGAAATATCGAAATTGGAAAGAAAAATGGTGAAGCGTATCACAGATTAGTTTAATAGGCTTTAAAGGATTAAAGGGAAATACCTATACAACAATCGAGATGAGGAACCATACCCATACCCATGAGAGTAAAGAAACAGGAGTGTTATAGAAGGTACAGGTAATCATGAGTTCTAATAAGTTGATGAGATGATCCAATAATGAAGCTAGTGATATAATACCAAGAGTACTAATAGTTCTATATCGAGGATTAGTCGAGAATGATGCTAATAACAGAAAGCACGCTGCGTGATGATAATCGGATGATATACCAGTTAATATAGATTGAAAATTATGGAAGAAAATATATGTGATGATAACTTTGATCATTGGAGGTAATAGTGCAAGCGATTCGGGCAGTACAATTTTAGTACCCAGTTGGAAGTTGTAGACAATAGATGTATTGAGTGCACCTCGAGTATTAGAGACCGTGAGCACTTATACGTATAATTGTGGATTTATAAATTAAAGAGTGGAAATAAATTTTAATTTTTGAGAATTATTGAGGAGTTGAGATTTATGTCATTAAATTTTTGAGGATTCCAAATTTGATTCAATAAACAGGGTCAAGGCTATAAAATTTTTAGAAGTGATTAAAATTTTTATTCCGATGTTGAGTATCTGACTTTGAGGAGGTATATGAAATTTATTTTTAGTTGATCGAGAAGTTAAACCTTAACGATTATTTTGAAGATTAATTTTATGGTAGATGAGAGATATGAATATTAATATATGAGTAGATGATATACATGTGTAAGGATCTGATGACTTGAGCATGATTGGGATGGCATCGCAGACTGACTTGGGTGTCCATCTAGAGTTGTATTGGAAAGAGCAGTACTTAGTATTGTGTGCTACACTTAGTGTGCACTTGAGTGATAAGAACAACTAGTATGACAATTGTAGTAGGAACGGGAACTGATAGAGGGTATGGTACTAAAGAGATAGAGGTATCAACTTAGATGCATTATTGAACCATGGTTACATTAGAGATTCTTGGTATCAGATTTTGGTATTAATAGACAGGTGTGTGCAATATGGATATATTCATGGATTTTGTGGATTAATGATTAGTTGATATGGGCACCAGTGTACAGGAATAGGAATTAGTTAGTGAATGTGCTAGAGTTAAGTGTTTGTTAGAGATAGGAGATACTACAAGTAATATGTTAACAGGTTCTTTCTTTTCTTTCCTAATGTTTCTTTTTTCCATCTTTTGATTGATTGATTTCCCTAGTACTGTAGTTCGTATGCATAATTTTCTTGTTAGAATAAAGTTGGTAGTACACCCTGACAGAGACTGCAATACCATGACAAAAGACACCTGACCTACGTATTTTCTTAGATTGCATGGCTGTAGGTAGAATTTTTTTTAAAAAACCATGATTAGTGGAGTTTGACCATAGTAGATTTATAAAGAGGTTATGACTTGACAAAAGGGACAAGATAATTGAAATTTGAGGATAAGCATTAATTTAAATAAAGAATTTAGGGGTTAATATAACAGAATTGATGGATCCTTGATTTTACGAAGATCGAGGTAGGATTGAAATTCGAGGATAAACACTAACTTAAATGGAGAGTTAAGAAATTTATATGGCAGAATTGAGGATTTATTAATTTTAAGAAGGTTATGATATGAGTGAATTGGTTATTAAAATTTGAGAAAATTAGGGAAATTATCATTATACCTATTTGATTGCAAGATAGGAATTTAAAATTTTATATTATGAATGTTGTATTTGAAGATTCCGTAAGTATCGCATCGTCGAGTATTTTGAGGAAAAAGGAAATCAGGAAATAAAATTATTAATGGGATAGTGTCGAATTCGATTCTCGGGATGAGGATTTAGATTTTGAATATGCATCGATTGGATTTAAATTGAGGAGTAAAAAATCATTAATGGATTGGTGTTAAATTCAAACTTTTCGGATGACATTTCAAATTTTATGAATATAGTTGTTTAATTAAATTGAATGGTTGGATTTATGGATTATGTTTTAGATGGGAGTCTTAATGTGTATTAAGTGAACTAGAGGTTTGGATGTCAAAATCCGAGTATTTAATTTCTTAAATTTAAATTCGGAGGAAATTGTGAGAAAATGGAAACTGATTTTTATTTTCGAGGATATTGCAGGAATACAGTAATTTCAGAAAGTTTGAAGGTGGTGAAACGACAAGGTGGATTATTTCAGGATTATGTGAGTTGGTGAATTTAACCGTTAATGGAAAAATAAAATAATAAATAAACACTACTATGAGGACTTTAAATTTCGAGGACGAAATTCTTTTAAGGAGGGTAGACTTGTCACTACCACATCCAGAAAACAGGGGTATTTTTGACTTTTTATAATTATTAGCATTGTGGTATTTATATTAAATGATTTCTCAATATTGTATTTAAATTAAATAATTGCATGAGGTGTATTTAAATATATTATATATTGTGTTCTTAACGTCTGAGCTTATAGACTTGACTTAGAGGCCACTAGACGAACACCTGATCGAATAATGGGGATTATGTATTCAATTGTTTTATTTTAGAATTAAATTATTGAAGGTTGTATTTAAATTACCATAATTTCTTTAAATTGTTGCGCGCTGCCGTTACTTCGATATTTGGAGCAATACCCTGACTTTTGCCTTCCAACAAATTTTACAACCCTGCCCTAGACATGCCCGCCTTCCATTCTGCTATTTTTTGCAACTCCTAATTATGATCTCTGTACCTTCATTTTAGCCGCACAAAAATCGTCGCGGACGTTTATTTAAATCCTAAATAAATTCTAACTTTGTATCGTTGTGCGTTCCAATCGAAATTGGAGACAATCTTGACCTATTTTTCATGCGACCCAAATTAGGGTAATATTCTGTTCTGAGTCTTCTTCATTAATGCTATTGATGACCCGACCTAATTTTGGTCCCAGGTACTCCTAATTAATTTTAGAACACAACTGGCATTTATTTCTATTTAAATTGAGGATACCACTTTATCTGATTCCGTAAATCCCGGTAAATTCCAGTGCCCTGCTATTTAAGCCCATACCAATCATACAACGCCTCCTCACCCTACAAAACGCCAGACATCGAATCGCCCGCCAAATTTTTGTCATTTTATGCGTCGGTGCAAAAACCCAAATTTAGGGGGGGCTGATTTGCAAATTTACATTTTTTGTGTCAACACCTCATTTGTTTAAAAACAATGAAGGAGCCCTATTATTTAACTAAGCCACCACCCTCATATTCATGTTTAATCAGGACCACCCATTTAAAAATGGGTGCATCCTCACCCTTGATTTCCCCCACACCCTCATCCTATTTAATGTCCCATCATTCCCTCTTCCCAAGGAAAACCTAATCCCCAAACCTACACTAGCCCCAAGCCCCCAACCGTATAAAATTCCTCTTCTTCCTCTTTTCTCCATTTTTCATTTTCTTCTTCTTCTCCTTCTTCTTCCCTTTGTTTTTTTTTCAACTAAAACAAAAGTGGGGGGGAACATTCACCACCACCATCACTGTTACCACTCCGGCCGACCCGTCGGAGTTCGACCCAAGCAGTCCCCTGCATCCCCACCACTGCTCCGATCCTCCCTGCACCATCCGGCCAGGCTGTACTCCGACCCCGGCCTGCCGTCAGCCCCGCTACTGCTCAGCCGCTGCTGCTCAACTGCTGCTGCCGCCGGCTGCTACTGCTCGGCCGCCGCTGCTGCTCGGCTGCTGCGCCGACCGGCTACCCCCAGAACCACCACCACCATCAATCCCGTCACCACCACCATCACAAGCCCGGCTCCACCTCTTCCCGCAACTCCCCGATGAACTCCCTGCACCCTCCTCGCTGAGCTCCCCTCCAGTAGCTGTCTCCACCTAGCTGTCATGCCCCAATCTCCCGCAAGCCCAATAGTCCCAATCTGAACGTGAATCACCACGTTGCAGCTCTCCCGCGGGCCTATTGTTCTCATCGGGACGTGATGCCGTGCAAGCCTAAAGTGCGCTTGCACAAGGCCAAAGCTTTGAACAAGGGCAAGTAAGCTATTCAATACTGAAGCAGCGGCACATATTGCAGAAAAGTAAAGAACACAATGGCATATGAAAAGCAAGCTCTTTTTATTGATAATCGAAAGTGTTACAAGCGACGCATGGCCGAGGTTACAATTCGCTCAAGCACTCTTCTCTCGATTACAATGATACCGTTCCATACATTATGTCCCTCTATCTGAAAGCATCTTAAAGCAGGCACAAACTCGATGCGGCTCGAGGCATCGACTCCAGATTTCTGGCTCCTTGGGATGAGGCACGGCTATCGCTTCCTCAGACGAACGGGCACCTGAGAACAAGCAAACTATTGGTGGGTCAGCACTTTATGCAAGTACTGGTGAGATAAAACAACTGAATAGAAGCTACACCCCCTGAAACCCACACTAAGTAATCATGTGGCAAAATATTGCATTACTAGTGATCTTGCTAGTTTTACTTATGTTCTTTACATGTAGTTCTAGCAGAGTCATATTACATTGTTTGGAAATATTCTTTGAAAACAGAATCAAACAACCAATCAATCGAGGCAACCAATTCAAGCACGAGGAATCCTGTTCGGGTGTGCGCAGCGTGTTCGGTGAACTATATGCACGGGTTCTAGGGACAGGAAGCGTTTAGGGACCATCATTCAAGCACACAAGTTAACTATCAATCAGAGGTCGGTCCCCGAGTAACTCAGGATCGGTAGCGGTAATCCAGCTAACCAATGACTCACATTCTGATCCTATTAGCAGCTGTGACTCATGGTTGCACATTACTGCCGAAGCAGCCGTAGCCAAGGTTCAGCTCTGCACTAATAGTCTCATTGTCCGACCGAATGCAATGCATGAAGCGCTAACAGGTGGTCTCTATGATGCCGACAAAATGAATAAGCAGGCTTATGTATAAACTGATATTTCTTACCCATGGCCGAACGGTTATCCCTGCAGCAGACATACAAGTTAGCAACAATTGCATAAACATATATGTTTTACCGTTCTTTAGTTCCCTGTCCGTCTCTGCATCAAAAAGTTAGGTATGCAAGAAGGCTAGCCTAGCATGCTCCCTAACGACCTGAATGCAGTTATCTCCATGAACTACCCAAGTACTAACACAACTCTTCTCAACAGAAGCACCGCCTCCCTCTAATAGCCACGCCCCCCTGACCCCGTAGGGTCGGAACATCAGGGCGCACTATTAGTCTTACCCCATCGCATCACCATCCACCATCCCAATACCCTCGCCCCGAGCTCAGGGCGCGATATTAGTCTCCTACACATCGTTTTGTCCCCCATCCACCGCAAGCATCCACATATCTCTTTCACAATAGCACACAACATGACAAGCACATTTAAACCATCGTATCATATTCCTAATAGCCGCACCCCCAAGATCCCGTAGGACCGGACGTCAGGCGGGCTACTAGTCTAGCACGCACATAAGACAAGCATTTACTCTCGCATAGAAACAAGCATACAAGACAATTCATATGAACACGATGACAAGCAAATATATGAACGATCCTTTAGTTGAGACTAGCATGGCACGGGTCTATTATCACATCAAGTAAATATGCAGTTCTATCTTCTTAGCATAGCAATGGTTCTATCTTATTTCGGACAAGCATACATATTCTCTTAGTTAGGCAGCATATTCGTTTCGATGACAAGCTATGTGAGTTCTCTTATTAGCATACTGAGTCGGTTCTATCATTCTTCTTATGAAACAGTCTTCTTAGAATGCAAGCATTCAAAAACTCAGATTCATTATTAAGTCATGTAAGAATCAGAGAATGCAGTTCTGCCCACTCATCTTGATTAATCGGTCGGGAACTCTCCGAGAAGACTTCCGTTCGAGCAAGCAAGATGATCTCACTTGTACATAGTACCGACGCGGAGTGGGGCACTACACTAGCTGCACTGATCCTGCAAACCGTTGAGCTAGGATAATGAGCAGGTGACTCAAAATCATTTTCAGGTAAGACATCCTTTTGAATCAGTCTTATTTTGATCCATTGAATCAGCTAATCGGTCACTTAAAAATCCTAAGAACTCGTTCTATTTTGATCATGAACGATTGGACATATAACTATTTGTGTCTGCTCAATTAAGTCAGATACAGAGGTATTATTCTTTCATGGATCTCTTTCTTCCTATGTTTAAGCAATGGGATTGGGTTTGATCAAGTGTACTCCTGTAACAAATCGACAGAAGTTTCGTGTCCTTGTTTGAAACATGGTGTGGTATCTGTGTCTAGTTGTCATATCATGAAAATGAGTTGGACACCAGGTTTCTGAATGCTAAGAGCAACAGTTATCTGATCTTAGTTTGTTTAGATTGTTGCTACTTGTATTTGCTAGCACCAGTTAATTTCTTCTGATGCTGTCATTTTTATATTTTCTGGAGTGGAAGTTTTTAGTATGATCTTGATACAAGGGCTCTAGTCTTCAATTGAGAGCTTAGAAGGAAAAAAAAGGCTTCAGATTTATTCTATCAACTGGTTTGGGTATGTTTGGTATATAGAAGTTGGCTAAGGATTCTGAGTCAACTAAAGCATTTAACTTGTTCAAGTTCATTTGCCCATCATTGAAACACAGGTTGGAGAGGTATCGACTTAAGAACTTGGATGTTTAAGCTTCAGAACTTGGATGTTAAAACTGATAATTATGTGTTGATTTAGATGGTAAACAACATATTTTGTTTAAAACCTTTCTCCAAATCTTATGGATTAATTGATCGTTGTTTTTCTCTCTGGTGCTTCTCTTTATAATAGACTATTGATGATAGGAAGCTGGCTCAAGACCAAGTTTGAATGTCATTTGAGTATCGACAGAGGTTAAACCTGATAGAGCAAAGATAAAGGAAAAACTATGTCCCAGGACTGTTGGATCCTCCAGACGATACTCTGGGACAGGACATTGGTTTTACCAGCTAAGGACCCAAAGCGAGTACATTCTCTGATTAGTTTCTTATTTATGATATCCCCTATGTTCACTGTATCTAGTGTAGATATACATGCCCTTGACACGCTGGTTACACGGATTGGTATACACGGATCTCGTCATGAGATATTATTCCTTATTCATGGTGTAGCTTGTACAAGACTTTTTCCTTGTTATCTTGTACATGTACAGACACTGAGACCCGGGGAGGTTTGCTACCTCCCTAGGGAATCCCGTACCATAGCGTACCATGATTGGATCTACTATACCAGTCGGGGGTGGGGAGTATTTTAGTGTAGATATGTGATCATACCCAACTTTACATGCATCATAGCTCACCCGCGCCTCACGTCGGTGCGGCTTGACCATTTATATGTCTCCTCACTGTTACATCGGTTAGCCCTACTAACCCATGTAATGAGTTTATATGCCTCCTCACTGTTACATCGGTTAGCCCTACTAACCCATGTAATGAGTTTACTAGTCCCAAGCCGATCACATGTTAAAGCTAGTACTCACACACTTAGTCATATGCTTCTTGCTCATTGACATATTGTTTCTCTTCCTGCATTTACTTACAGTATTTCCAGTATTTCTTTTATTGTACATTTCTCGTACCTATACATGCATTTCGTATATTTCCATCTAGAACTGCAACATAGTTTATGTCATTAATATAGAACTGCTATTTAGAGATGTACTTTGCTCCTTCCTGACTGGAAAATATTTTTCCAGACTGTGACCTTAGTGGACTTGTTTCTGACACACTTGGGGATTGGATGTTACTGATTGCAGGTATGACTATTATGTCGTTAGACTTGTCTTGTATTTCTTTGTTTGCCTTGATATCTCATCGTGCTTTAGTTTAGGTGATTGAGTATTTCTAACACTATTTTTGATATACACGTCTCCTTATGGAGTTGGGTATTCATGTGAGTTGATTAGATAGTTACATGACCTAGACAGCGTTCTACCGCCGATGCTGCAGCGTAGGCTGGACGTACCCGCGTACTCGTGCCCCTAAACCGGGTGCGGGTCATGACAAGAATTATGCCTCATGTTAAAGAAATTCTCAGAAGCACCAGATCGCTGACCTAAAATAAACAGAACCTTAATACTCAATCTAAAACAAAGTAATCACAAGCAATACAAAAGAAAACTTATACCTCAAACTCTAAAGGTCTTCAGTAGCTGTCGGCCCAATGCTACTGTCTGTCCTGTGCCACCCGAAGTTTATCTCTAATCAGCTTGACCTTCTCAGCTGCATCTATGACCATCTTTGGCCCCAACAAGGCTCTCTCATCGATATCATCCCAAGATAAAGGAGTGCGACATCTCCGTTCATATAAAGCCTCAAATGGTGACATCTTAATACTGACATGGTAATTGTTGTTGTAAGCAAACTCTACCAGGTGCAGATGATTCTCCAATAAACTTCAGAGATACAAAACACAAGTGCTAAGCATATCCTCGAGAGTCTAAATAGTCCTATTTGACTGTCCATCTGTTTGGAGATGATATGCAGTATTGAACTTGATCTGAGTGCCTAAGCTATCCTGTAAACTCCTCCAGAAGTGGAAAATAAAATGACTATCCTAATCCGATACGATGCTTACAGGAACTCCATGAAATCTGATAATCTGCCGTAAGTACATCTCTGCCAACTTCTCCGTAGGTGTACCAACTTTGAATGGTAAAAAGTGGGCTGATTTGGATAACATGTCTACGATGACCCAAATCGTATCTTTTTTTTCGTAGAACGCGGAATCCCCAAAATAAAATCCATGGTCACATGCTTCCAATTCCACTCTAAAATAGGTAAAGGCTGAAGCAATCCACCTGACCTCTGTCTATCCGCCTTTACCTACTGGCATACCAAACATCTGGATACGAAGCTTGCCATATCCCGCTTTATACCTTACCACCATACGGGCTCTCTTAGATCCCGATACATCTTATTGGCACCTGGATGCATCAAGTACTAAGAGCGATGCACCTTTTGCAAAATCTCCTCGCACAACTCTCCACTCGACATACATAATCTAGTATCATGCTGTAATGATCCATCATTAGCGATGGTGAAATCCTTCGATAATCCTATCTGAATCTGTGCTCTGATGCTTCTCAGAGTCTCATCATCAAGCTATCTGGCCCTGATCATGTCCATCACCTCAGACTGAATCTGCAACTCCCACATCTGCATCTCAATACCAAAAACTAGCACCTCAATCTCCAAATTTTAAGATCGGCCAACAAATATCTGTCTATTGTCAAGTACATAGCCACCGGATACCTTCTCAAGGCATCGACGACTACATTCTCCTTCCCTGGATGGTACTGCAAATATATGTCGAAGTCCTTCATCAACTCCAACCACATCCTCTATCTCATGTTCAGCTCTTTCTGTGTGAATACGTACTTCAATCTCTTATGGTCTGTGAAGATCTCCAGACGCTCTTCGTACATGTAGTATTTTTACAACTTTAGAGGAAAGATGATCGTTGCCAACTCCAAATCGTGGGTGGGGTAGTTCTTCTCATGAGGACATAATTGCTTGGAAGCATAGGTAATCACCTTCTCATGCTGCTGAAGAACACAACCCAAATCCTTCATTGAAGCATTACTATAGATAGTGAATCCACCTGTCCCTGATGGCAACGTCAATACTGGAGCTTTCATCAATCACTTCTTTAGCTCATCAAAAGCGGCCTGACAATCCTCTGTCAAGACGAACTCTACATTCTTCCTGGTCAGCCTAGTCATCGGCTCTTCAATCCTAGAGAAGTCTTGTACAAAACTCCTATAATAACCTGCCAGCCCCAAGAAACTCCTGATTACTGCACTGAACTTGGAGTAGCCCACGATTTCACTGCCATGATCTTCTTTAGGTCAACTGAGATTCTATCACCTGTCACCACATGCCCAAAGAATTTAACATTGTCAAGGAAGAACTCACACTTCGAAAGCTTCCCGTATAGCTCTTCCTTCCTGAGAGTCTCCAAAACTATCCTTAGGTTTTCCTCATACTCCTCCGGGGTCTTCGAATACACAAGGATGTCATAAAAAAAACTACTACGAACTTGTCAAGGTACTGGTGGAGCACCTTGTTTATCAGGTTCATGAATATCGCTGAGGAATTAGTCAACCCAAATGGCATCACCATGAACTCGAACTGGCCATACCGAGTCCGAAAAGCTGTATTCAGAGTGTCTTCCTTCTTCACCTTGGTAGACTGGCCTCAAGTCTATCTTTGAAAATATCTTTGCTCCGTTCAACTGATCAAAGAGATCATCTATCCTCGACAGTGGGTATTTGTTCTTGATAGTGAGGTTGTTCAGACCCCTGTAGTCGATACACATGTATACTGTCCCCTCCTTCTTTAGTACAAACAATATCGAAGCTCCCTACGGTGATGAACTGGATCTGATGAAGCCCTTATCCTACAACTCATTAACCTGCTTCTTCAACTCTGCCAATTCACTTTTGTCGACTTTATAGATGTGCTGTGATATTGGCTCTACGCCTGGCACTAAGTCTATAGAGAACTCAACATTTCTGTCTGGTGGCAATTCCGATAACTCCTCTGAAAAGATATCAAGGAACTCTACTATCAAAGGATGTGACAGCTCCTTCACTTCCACTAAAGCTCCACAAAAGATGCCCTTTCTCTGCTCTGTTGCCCATTTAGCAATCTTGAACTATGGCTCTCCTGGAGGTCAAAATATCACTCTGCCTCCACAAAAATCTATTCTAGCATAGTGCCTACTCAACCAATCTATCCCGAGTACAATATCGTATCCTAGAAGTGGCATTACGAGTAAGCACGTACTCAACTCTCGGCCTCCCAATGAAACTCTTCGATCCTTGCAAAAATTATTTACTAGGATAATGCGTCCCCCAATTATGATCTTGCAAGTCCTAGCCAAGGGTTTCGCCTCTAAATGATGCTTCAGAGAAAAAAATACATATGTTGGAGTGGAATTGAGAAGACTTGAACCTGTAATCATGTCTCCCTCTGGCTCAGTCTCCTCAACTGTCATAGCGAAAGCCCCCCTAAGGTGCACCTCTCTATTGCTGCTGGTGTTGAATGAACCTCTGTAGTTGTGGCAAAATTGGAGGTCCCCTCTGCTGAACTGCGAGTGGCCTCGCTAGTGCTCCCTGAACCGATGCTCTAGATGGTCCTCCCTGAGCTGGATGAGCTAGACAATCTCTCAGCTAGTGGTCGGGTGACCCACAAAAATGCACACTCCTAACCTCTTCCGATAAACCTTCCTGGTGTGTCCTAGCTTTCCACAGAATACACAATGAATGACCTACTTTGCCTGCCTCTATGGCTGCTTCAAGTGATGACCACTAGCTGGTGCCTGGTGCTGCTGGTGATGGTGCTAGAACAGTCTCTACTGCTGCTGAAAGTGGGGATGCTTGGCCGGTCCGGCGCTACCACTCGCTCCTCCAGAAATATCGCGTCCTCTCTTGGGCCTGTGGTCTAGATCATCCTCAGCAATCTGGACATCCATCAAAATTCCCTCAAATGTAGCAATATAATGTCTAAAAGTACGAGACTTGATCTCTCTCATCATCCACTTCTTGAACTTTTAGGCTCGATCTCCTGTGTCTCAAATCATCGACGGTGAAAAATGACTCAAGTGGCAAAACTCTGCAACGTACTCGTCGACCGACATATTCCCTTGAACCAAGTCATGAAACTGACTCTCCAAGGCTCCCAAGGGTACATCGGGAAAGAAATTCTCCTTTAAGAGCTCCTTGAAAGCCTCCCAAGTAAGTCCTCGAGCAGTAAGTCTCAGCTCTGTGCGATACCACGTGATTGCGATATTGAACAACTAGCTGCCGGCAGCCTCGATCTGCAGGCTCTCTGGAATCTCAGCCAAATATAGGTTCCTCTTTATATCTTCCAAACAGTCATCGGCATAGAGTATTCCCTCGATACCCTTGAACTCCCGAGGCAATATTCTCTTAAAGTCCACTATAGTGCCTGGCCTCTGTTGCTGCTGCTGTTGGACTAATGCCTTCAAAGCCACATAGTGAGCATTCTCCATACTCTGCCTTATCAGCTCTGTTTGTGCTTGGTTTGTCTCTGCCTGCACCATTTGTGCCTCAGCCTGAACTCACTGAGCCTCGGTCAATATCCTCTGAGCATCCACCATGCCCTAGATCAAGGCAAACATTTGTGCCCTATCAGCAGACATACCTTTCGAAAATAGAATCTGCGGTGGTGGTGGAAGGTCCCCTGTAACAGCCGGGATAACCCTCCGGACAGGTGAGGGAGAAGGACCCTCGATGGCTACTAAAACTCCTACATGAATAGGTAAAGTAGGAGGAGTAGCTCCAGTTATCCGGATGGCAGGTCGAGAGGTGGCAGACCTCTCGGAAGCTGCGAGTCCTGATCACTGTAACTTGGTCTTTGGCGGCATCCTAAAGATAGATACCAACAAGAAGTCAATTAAGGCAAAAGATACGATATCATCAAAGAATGATAATAAAATTTAAATGAAACAATTATTCCGAATGATAAGAATATCAAAATTAATAAACTAAAAATTTTCCTAGTTGTGATTGAGTATACTCTCACCCTATATCCTATATCATATATCCTATAGCAGGCTTGTAATAGTACTCTAGGTCTGAGAACTACTAAGATATCACACTAGTTGCTACTTCGATACTGGAAGACCTACATGGGCCACCATAAAAATGTGCCACGATCCATACCCGAAATTTGGGCATGATTCATAGGTATGTCCAGCCTACGTCGCAACATCGGTGGTAGAATGCTGTCTTGGTCACAATACCATCTATCAAATCTCGTAATAATATATAACATGTTAATGATCTCAACTCCATAAGGAGGACAAGATTAATATAAATAAGACAACAATATCAATACTCAATCACATAATTCTAAAAGGAAGAGGAATGGCACAATAATGATATAAAAGAAAGAGAAGTCTAAAAATATATACATCATACATTAATGAGTCTAGAGTCTAACTATCTTAATAATAACATAAGTCTCCAAATAAAATATATAACTTAGATTATATCAAGTCTAATCCAACTAAAAATGAATGCTAGACTCTAAACCTCTACTAATGGATCCAATACTGGAATGTGATCATCCTGAAGCTCCTGGGTGAAATCCTCGTCTACTCCGAGTCTATAATAAGTAGGACAGAAAGCCTTAAGATCCTCTAAAAAATATTATCCAGTCAGGATTGGAGCGAAGCAAATATACTAACAACAGTTCCATTAATTTAACTAAGACTATAAAATAGTAAACAATGAAAATACAAGATGGAAGAAATACTGGACATTAAGAAAATTGGTATGCAGGTAATCATCTCACAGGTAATAATGAACTATAAATAACAAGGAATAACTGTATTAGCAGGTGTAAACGGGAATAAAGATATGAACAACTACTAAGTGCCTTGAAATATTAATTATAATGTGATCGACTTAGGACAGATCAGGATCTACCATATATAATTGGCTATGCATTAGTATAGTAAGGGATTAGGTCAATCAAGTATGACTGACTATGCATAAGTACGTGTAAGGGAATCGGGCCAATCACATACGGGAATCTATAGACAAGTAATAAGATCAGGCTACACCTTTGTGTAGCAAGGGTGAGCTATGCATAATTAGGTAGTGTATGATTACATAATCAACTAATACTTTTCCATCCCTAATTAGTACAATGGATCTAATCATGACTCCTCATGACCGGTATCTGTGATACTAACCCATGTATCCACTGTGTCAGAAATCAAGCATAACACTACTTACTAAAATTATAGCAATCGTCAAATAAGAAAACTATCAGAGAATATACTCGTGTGAGGTCCTAAGCAAAGTGTGAGGATCTATGTCCAAAATGGAGTCACAAATCTAATATAAAATATTAATGTTAAATGATGAATTAAAGGATGAGCATGATTAACTAACTAAATATGAGGTTTCTAGGCCATGCTTAAGTCCAATTAGGTTCACTAGGTCCACTAGTCAATTTCTATATCATAAAACTGTATATTAGACACTATCTATCTAAACTAGTCTTTACTTACCTATACTAACCATTAGTGTTAAGTATCTATATGATATTAGGTTATAACTATATACTAGAGCCTAGTTACAACATAAATAACTTATAAGACTTATCAATACTATAGTATTAACCAATACCTTACACTATCTATAGTATTACCATTTTAATATTGCTTGGTATCTAGAACTTACCTTATTATATTCTAATAATATAACATGACTCATAATCTACCCAATGGTATCCTTAACCTTTACTAATACCCCTCACACATATTCTAGCTTCTAACACCCATACCCTTACTAATACTCACTACCCAATTGATATTTATCATACATCTCATATTTGATACTGATGTGTATCAGATACCTCACACCCTCACTATAGAATTGAACCCAAGTTCCCACATTTAGTTGAATGCAATTCACTGCATTCCTGAATGCAGTGAGCTTGCTGCTGCACTAAGTCTTCAAGTGAACACATCTGCTTCTTATCTGCTACTGAAGTATACCTAGAGTGCAGGTATAGGCACATACCCGAGCTCTTCAACTTCTCATCCTAGCCATTATACTGCAGTGCTTTCAAATCTCCCTCGAGCTCCATGCAGTTCATGTAGTTCATGCAGTTAAGGACTGTCAATTCCCTCTATCACTAACATCATCAACACCAACTCAACACAATTCCCTACCACAGACACACAAAAGTCTGTGCCTGACCCCAACTTCTCAACCCCACAGTCATGGATATTGTCATTGTTTTTCCCACTCCCCTTGCTAGTTCACTGCTCAGAAGACTAACATTGCTGCTGCTCTACTGCTGCACTGCAGCTGCTGTTGCATCCAATCCTTTCTTGCACTGGCTGCTCTCGAGCATGCCCAACTGAACCTACTTTAATCACTGCTTGCTACTAACCTTAACCCAGTCACTGACACTCTGAGATCAGTGTATCAGTTTTTACTGCTACACTGGAATCACCACTCGAGCATGTCCCCAACTGAAACAGACCCGAGCTACAATGGTTAACATACACCTAGGATCCAATCACAGGGAACTGATACACTATGTATCAGTTCTGATACCACAAAAGTCTCAACAACAACTAACAACAATAACAGCTAACAACAATAATAATTCCTACTATGCACACTTTCACCCCATGCTTGACACCCCTCGAGTACACTCCACACAGTTGTTCACTTGAACACAACTCACATACCTAATAAATGAATGTATACACTAAACCATACACGTAGTTATATATATATATATATATATATATATATATATATATATATATATATATATATATATATATATATATATATATATATATATAGACACACACACACACACACACACATATACACTAAGTGGACAATTAACCAAACACCTTGAGGGCAAGGAAAGATATTCTCTAAGGTGTTATGATACACTAGCAACTAATATATAAAACCCCACAATACCCTACCAATGCTATATATACATGACAAATCTAACTATATATGGCTAATGTAACTTGCTATAATAAAATTTGAAGTGAAAAACACTAGCATGCATAAGAAACCCCAAAATAGAGCCTCGTACCATACCGTATCATACCGTATCATGACACGACGTACCTGTATCCAATTATGGACATGTATCTACCCTCATATGACCAATCTAAAACTAATGAGGTCTAAAAAACCTAATAGCAAATATTTGGTGTGCCATTCTTAGATTTTCTCTAAAATGGACACCAAACTCAATGTAGAAATCGTAAATAGGGTCAATAGGAGTTCAAACTCCTTCCTAAGGGTAGCCATAATTTATAGGTACATTCTATATGATCTAAAATATTAAATGGAACTAATTAGAGAGAGAGAGATTTCATAATTTACCTATTAGAAGATGGTTTCCTATTGAATAGCCAATATGACACGATTTGGACACGAGCACCAAGCCTAACTCCTTCTTCTCCAAAGCTCCTTGCAACCACTAGCTTCTAATCTTCATACATGGTGAGGATGAGGGAATTTGAGATAAATTTGGGATAGAATTGGTGGTGGGATAAACTATTAGGGAACACTAATTAGGAATTACTTAAGAATGAAGAATGAGACGAGAGTGAATTTTCTCCCTAAAAACTTGGGCCGACCCCCTCTTCCTCCTTCCTCAAGAATTGAGGAATGTCCTAATTACCCCTATTTTATTTTCATGAAATAATTAATTAGTGGAAGCCTTTAATCCTAATGTGGGTTCAGTCTAATTTCTAATTAAGGAGAAGGGTAAACTTAGATTGAGTCTAATGTGACTAGTCCAACTACAGGTCCAAGTTGTCATGACAAGTCTAGTTCATACACCAAATAAATAATAATTACTATGTATATAAATAAATAACATGCATAATATGAATAATACAAAATGACTAAAATACTGCTATTCTAGAAATACGGTAGTGACAAAGGCCGAAGAACACTTTTACAATTATTGGGCGTTCTACGACCTTTCTCCGGTTGAGGCATCAATTTTGTGCCATAAATGAAGCTCCTCTCAGGTACGAATCCTGGTGGTAGGGTATTCGCCATGCAATAGTAGCTTACCACGTTGAACAGTATGTTCGGTGAGGCACTGGCTACTGGCAGCCGAAACTCAGCTTGTGTGCCAGCAGCGGCGTAGTAGCTCCACGCCCGAGCTTCATCGAGAAGATCGTCGCAGTATCCGAAGGAAGCGCTCGGGTTACCCTGCAGGAACTAGCTATACACAAACTGATGGGCAAACCGATTGGGTATATAGGGTTCCAAAAAGATGGTGACCTGATTCTGGTACACCAAATAATCAGGATGAATGGCAAGGAGCCAGCGGAAGATCCTCTCTGATAGGTTACGACCATTCACCCCGTTGTCCTGATGAGTAATATTTTTTCCTCCTCTGAGAACTCATGAATGGTAGTAAAGAATGTCCAGCCGGACAAGTCACTTCTACAGGAAGGTACATCGTCACAGTGCTACTTTATCCTACTATACCGGTGAATGAGGGCTTCTTCCTCCAAGATACCCTCCTCTGTTCTAAGGTGCATCAGGGACCGATAATGCAATAGATGCAAACTCATTATGTAGTGATAGGGTAATTCAACCCTAATAAAATCTCAAGTTCCTTTATGAAGCTTTACCTTCTAGGCAAAACATTGAAGAACTATGAGGATACTGCAATCCATCACTGGTAGTAGTGCGAGCGGGTGGCCAAAAGCCAGTCTCACAACCGGGAGAATGAGATTATGACTAACCCTCTATATTATGCCTAATACCCCAACAACTATACTACTGCGTAGCTAGATCATCAAGTACCCTGCTAGCAATGCCTTATCAGACAGCTTGTGGTATCCATAAGAAAGTAGCCAAGTTCCTCGTCTTCAGCAGTCGATTTACGATACTTCATAATCAAGCTCGCGACATCTTCCTCAAGCTCGCGACATCTTCCTGGGATTATGGCGGCCGGACATAAGCCTTGTCTGACTCTTTCCCCTCCGGGAAAAGATAGTGTGTCCAGGTTATGATATGGGGGGAAAGCTCCTTCAAAGGATTTCTCCTTCATAGACATCTTTTGACAGATGTTGTGATGGCACAATAATTCCTTATAGGCCGCCAGTAGCTCCAGAGTCTCCCCTTCGAGCTCTCCGAGTTTTTCATTACTCGGGGTATACTCCTCGTAGGGTACCTCACCTCATGGAAGCTTTGATACTGCATGCATCTCATACAAAGCCAATCCTATCTTACTGCCAGGCGTGAAGAAGGTTTTCGTGCAATAATTGTACAAATCCATTAGAGCAATGAATAGGGAGAGGATCGTCTCTATCCCGTAGCACGTGCCCCTTATGGTAAAAAATAAGCCAGCAGCTCTGAGATTTCGCTTATAGTTCTACAAATACCCACAGAGTCAAGTGAAACCATGAGGGATTGTAATGGACCCTACTCAAGGTTCACAATTTCCCAGTTGGATACGACCCTTTCTTGGCAACATGATGGATGAAGGTGTGCGCGGCATAAATTGGTTCTAGGTCACTCCCGCTAACGCCAGACATCAGCCCAAAGAGAGAATAAGAGGGTGACCCTTTTGGAAAAATATCCCCCTTATTCTTCCCAGTCCCGGACCAGATTTTACCAACAAGCGCCCCATATTGCTCGGGCGTCAAGTTCCAATTCATTTTCCTCTGGCCTATTAATACCCTAAAATTTGACAAGGTCAAGTGTAGCGCCCTGCTCCGCATCGACGCTATGTACAAAGTGAGATCGCCTTGCTTGCTCGAACAGAAGTCTTCTCGGAGAGTTCCGACCGATTGATCAAAGTGAGTGGGCAGAACTGCATTCTCTGATTCTTGCACGACTTAATAATGAATCTGAGTTTTTGAATGCTTGTTTGCTTAAGAAGAATGTTTTCATAAGAGAATGATAGAACCGACTCAGTATGCTAATAAGAGAACTCACATAGCTTGTCATCGAAACGAATCTGCTGCCTAACTAAGAGAATGTGTATGCTTGTCAGAAATGAAATAGAACCATCGCTATGCTAAAGAGATATAAGAAATGTTGCATGCTTAGAAACACCAACACAGCTATTGAACGAACCTTTGCTATGCTAAGAAAGATAAGTAAATGAATCGTTCGAATATGTCCCTTTGAATATGCTAAGAAGAGATAGTTATTGCATATGTTAGAAATGAAATCAATCGTGCTTGCCTTCATATGTTTCGCTTGTCTGTTTGCTATATCGATTGCTAAGTGAATATGTGAGTGCAGTGCTAATAGTACGCCCTGAGGATACGGCCCGCAAGGGTCTAGTGGGGTGTGCTATTAGATATGTGAAATGTGTGCTTCGTCTGAGAAAGATATGCTTCGTTTGATAAGATGTGTTTCGCTAAGACCGCATATGTTTTGCTTGATCATTATTTTGCTTGCACTATGTGTTTATGTTATTGCATTGGTCTCGGACAACTTGTGCACAAGGTCTTGTCTCTCGAACGGTTCCTGGGGCGCTGGGAACCGCTCGGTCCGGAAGAGATTTTTGGATCGCCCTGAGGTGTACGGCTCACAAGGGTCTAGTGGGGCGATATGTCTATTAGTGTTGTGCAGAACCCATGATGTCACAGCTGCTTGCACTCGGGTGTGTTGGTAGAGCTGGACCTCGTGTGACAGCTGCCAACACCCATGCGTGCTAGTGAAGAGCTGAACCTTAGGCAACTGCTGCTAATCATGGGGCGACCCATGGACCGTCATATAGATAGGGCGCATGCTAGGTTTACCTTCTTGCATACCTATTGATTGATGACACCAAGTGTTTGATACATAAGTTATGAATATGCAAATTATGGCTAACTTGTGTGTCTGCTGCAGGGATAACCGTTCGGCTATGGGGTAAGAAATATGAGTTTATACATAAGCCTGCTTATTCATTTTGTCTGCATCGTAGAGCTTATCTGTTAGTGATTCATGCATTGCACCGGTCAGACAATGACTATTAGTGCAAAGCTGAACCTCGGTCACAGCTGCTAATAGTATCAGAATGTGAGTCATTGGATAGCTGGATTACCGCTGCCAATCCTGAGTTTCTCGGGGACCGAAATTATATAGATGTGTTGCCTTTAACTCTGAATGAATGATAGTCTACTTGATATTTTTTCCTCAATTCATAATGATTAGTCTGCTTTAGAACTTTGCCCCTAAGAGTTAGTTTTGATGCACAATACATGCTGCATACTGCACGATAGAGCACTGTCCCGATTCGTATGCTTATAGTTTGAATATGCAAAACTGTTTCAAAGTTATGTTTCAAAAAGATGTAATATGGCTCTGCTAAGAACTGCATGAAACGAACTTAGGTAAAAGTAGCAAGATCACTAGTAATGCAATATTTTGCCACATGATTACTTAGTGTGGGTTTCAGGGGGTGTAGCTTCTGTTCAGTTGTTTATCTCACCAGTACTTGCATAAAGTGCTGACCCACCAACAGTTTGCTTGTTCTCAGGTGCTCGTTCGTTCGGGAAGCGATAGCCGTGCCTCATCCCAAGGAACCGGAAATCTGGAGTCGATGCCTAGAGCCGTATCGAGTTTGAGCTGCTTTCAGATAGAGGGACATAATGTATGGAACGGTATCATTATAATCGAGAGAAGAGTGCTTGAGCGTTATGTAACCTCGGCCTTGCACCGCTTGTAACACTTCTGAATATCAATAAAAGAGCTTGTTTATCATGTGCCATTGTGTTCTTTACTTTTTTGCAATATGTGTGCCGCTGCTTCAGTATTGATTAGCTTACTTGCCCTTGTTCAAAGCTTTGGCCTTGTGCAAGCGCACTTTAGGCTTGCACGGTATCACGTCCCGATAAGAACGATTGTCCCGCGGGAGAGCTGTAACGTGGTCATTCACGTTCAGCGGGGACAATTGGGCTTGCGGGAGATTGGGGCGTGACATAATGGTATCAGAGCAACTCGATTCTTTGCCCATTCCGTTGCCTCCGACTCTGAGTTGTGATTGTGCTGCAATGAACGTTCCATACAATAAGTCCATAGATATTCTCAAAGATGTGCACAAAAGTTTTCTGGATTTGATTTATTGCTTGAGATGTGATTTGTGATTTCTGGATTTGCTGAGTTTTGATTTGGGATGGTGAGGGATGAGGACTATCGCTGCTCTGTGTTATCGTGAGTTTCTCCTTGAGTTTCGAGGACGAAACTCTTTGTTGGTGGGTAAGTATGTAGTGCCCTGCTCCGCATCGACGCTATGTACAAAGTGAGATCGCCTTGCTTGCTCGAACAGAAGTCTTCTCGGAGAGTTCCGACCGATTGATCAAAGTGAGTGGGCAGAACTGCATTATCTGATTCTTGCACGACTTAATAATGAATCTGAGTTTTTGAATGCTTGTTTGCTTAAGAAGAATGTTTTCATAAGAGAATGATAGAACCGACTCAGTATGCTAATAAGAGAACTCACATAGCTTGTCATCGAAACGAATCTGCTGCCTAACTAAGAGAATGTGTATGCTTGTCAGAAATGAAATAGAACCATCGCTATGCTAAAGAGATATAAGAAATGTTGCATGCTTAGAAACACCGACACAGCTATTGAACGAACCTTTGCTATGCTAAGAAAGATAAGTAAATGAATCGTTCGAATATGTCCCTTTGAATATGCTAAGAAGAGATAGTTATTGCATATGTTAGAAATGAAATCAATCGTGCTTGCCTTCATATGTTTCGCTTGTCTGTTTGCTATATCGATTGCTAAGTGAATATGTGAGTGCAGTGCTAATAGTACGCCCTGAGGATACGGCTCGCAAGGGTCTAGTGGGGTGTGCTATTAGATATGTGAAATGTGTGCTTCGTCTGAGAAAGATATGCTTCGTTTGATAAGATGTGTTTCGCTAAGACCGCATATGTTTTGCTTGATCATTGTTTTGCTTGCACTATGTGTTTATGTCATTGCATTGGTCTCGGACAACTTGTGCACAAGGTCTTGTCTCTCGAACGGTTCCTGGGGCGCTGGGAACCGCTCGGTCCGGAAGAGATTTTTGGATCACCCTGAGGTGTACGGCTCGCAAGGGTCTAGTGGGGCGATATGTCTATTAGTGTTGTGCAGAACCCATGATGTCACAGCTGCTTGCACTCGGGTTTGTTGGTAGAGCTGGACCTCGTGTGACAGCTGCCAACACCCATGCGTGCTAGTGAAGAGCTGAACCTTGGGCAACTGCTGCTAATCATGGGGCGACCCATGGACCGTCATATAGATAGGGCGCATGCTAGGTTTACCTTCTTGCATACCTATTGATTGATGACACCAAGTGTTTGATACATAAGTTATGAATATGCAAATTATGGCTAACTTGTGTGTCTGCTGCAGGGATAACCGTTCGGCTATGGGGTAAGAAATATGAGTTTATACATAAGCCTGCTTATTCATTTTGTCTGCATCGTAGAGCTTATCTGTTAGTGATTCATGCATTGCACCGGTCAGACAATGACTATTAGTGCAAAGCTGAACCTCGGTCACAGCTGCTAATAGTATCAGAATGTGAGTCATTGGATAGCTGGATTACCGCTGCCAATCCTGAGTTTCTCGGAGACCGAAATCATATAGATGTGTTGCCTTTAACTCTGAATGAATGATAGTCCACTTGATATATTTTCCTCAATTCATAATGATTAGTCTGCTTTAGAACTTTGCCCCTAAGAGTTAGTTTTGATGCACAATACATGCTGCACACTGCACGATAGAGCACTGTCCCGATTCGTATGCTTATAGTTTGAATATGCAAAACTGTTTCAAAGTTATGTTTCAAAAAGATGTAATATGGCTCTGCTAAGAACTGCATGAAACGAACTTAGGTAAAAGTAGCAAGATCACTAGTAATGCAATATTTTGCCACATGATTACTTAGTGTGGATTTCAGGGGGTGTAGCTTCTGTTCAGTTGTTTATCTCACCAGAACTTGCATAAAGTGCTGACCCACCAACAGTTTGCTTGTTCTCAGGTGCTCGTTCGTTCGGGAAGCGATAGCCGTGCCTCATCCCAAGGAACTGGAAATCTGGAGTCGATGCCTAGAGCCGTATCGAGTTTGAGCTGCTTTCAGATAGAGGGACATAATGTATGGAACGGTATCATTGTAATCGAGAGAAGAGTGCTTGAGCGTTATGTAACCTCGGCCTTGCGCCGCTTGTAACACTTCTGAATATCAATAAAAGAGCTTGTTTATCATGTGCCATTGTGTTCTTTACTTTTCTGCAATATGTGTGCCGCTGCTTCAGTATTGATTAGCTTACTTGCCCTTGTTCAAAGCTTTGGCCTTGTGCAAGCGCACTTTAGGCTTGCACGGCATCACGTCCCGATGAGAACGATTGTCCCACGGGAGAGCTGTAACGTGGTGATTCACGTTCAGCGGGGACAATTTGGCTTGCGGAAGATTGGGGCGTGACATCAAGTGGCGTTCGACGGTAGGGATGGACATTTCTGTCTCGCGGTAGTTAAGTACCAGTTTTCCCTCGACTTTCCCCGCTCAGGAAATGAAGTAGTCAGCGCATCCGTAAGCAAAAAATATAACTTTTGAAGGGTTAGTCCTTTCGAAAAATATGCGTGCATATTACAAGTCGCATGAACTAAGGCATCTATGTGGCTTAAAGCGCATGCGGCACCTAAGGAAGCATGCAACAGGGAGCTTAGGCGCATACAAGTCCGATGCTTGGTGTCACTTCTGTCAGTCACAATATTAATGACACTGACAACATTCAATGAATCTGAACACCTCGAATTCGATGCTGACAGTGAACGTCAGTGCTTGCGTTACTATCATAATTACCATTGTCCATATATAGCTATGCAGTGCCACGAGTACACAAGACAAGTTTTCATATGGCAATATCTCTATGCATCATAGTATCCATGCGACATAGTCCTTATGAGGCTAAGTGCTCATATGAAAAGCAATTCATACGTCTTTATGGGACCAAATTATTCTATTACAACTGACGAGAGATCCTCAACAACTAGTATGAGCCACTTGTCAAGTTGACCATGTTACACAGACGAGTGAAAACAACTCAGATTATAGGCCACGATCTCGATAACAGCCTATCGTAACAGATGCCACGTGGCAGCCCAATCGTGACATGCGCTCACGGTTGTAACTATATTCTATTAAGGATGACATTGCGACAACCCAAAAGACATGCGCGCATAGCCAGTACATGCAAATGGCTATAAATAGCAAGGATATTCCCACACAGGAGAGATACGTACAAGAAGACATAGAGAAAGCATACTCAGGAGCCCAATTATTGTCTTTGGTGTGAGTGAGCCAAAGATCTAGCGAGTTTCTTCCTCTTCGGATTGTCAACGGAGTAAAAGAGTCAGCAGCAGTACTCGATCTCCATCGACACACTTTCCCATAATCTAAATTGTACTTAGATTTCTTGTTTAAGGACTCTTTGTACTCTTTGTTTTTAATTTACAAAATTGAGTTAGTAAGATTTATTTTGTAAAAAATAATATATGATACAGATTATGCGATTACATAGTATTCCAATTAGCATTGTGTCAGATCGGGACTCGCAATTTATATCTCACTTTTGAAGGAGAATACATGAGAGCTTTGGGACTAGTTTGAGGTTTCGTACATCCTATCGTTCGCAGACAAATAGGCAATAGGAACGTACTATTCAGACATTGGAGGATATGCTGAGGGCATGCATGTTAGTCTTTGGAGGATCATAGGAGGACCCCCTACATCTTGTAGAGTTATTTACAACAATAACTATCAAGATAGCTTGCAAATAGCTTCGTTTGAAGCATTGTATAATAGGAAGTATAGTACTTCTCTATGTTTGAGTGATGTGGGAGGGCATCAGATATATTGGGTCCATAGTAGGTTGTTAGCAAAGTGGAGAAGGTGAAGATGATATTGTATCACTTGCGAGCAGCGCAAGACAGGAAGAAGCAGTGGACATATCTTCATCATCGACCTTTAGAGTTTAAGAAATGTGACCATGTTTTCTTGAAGATATCGCCAACTAGAGGCACCATCCGCTTTGGTGGACGTGGCAAGCTGAATCAAAGGTATATTGGACCGTTTGACGTATTGGAGCAGATTTGAGAGGTTGCTTATAGATTGGCACTGCCACCTTCACTTGACGGAGTGTATAACATATTTCATGTATCACAGCTGAGAAGATATGTGGAAGACAACAGTCATGTCTTGGATCACTCTGAGATCACCGTCGGACGGAGTCTATCGTATCAAGAGCAGCCCGTGAGGATTCTAGATCGTAGAGTGAAGGTTTTGAGAAATTAGTCTATTCGCTTGGTTCGTGTGTCATGTAAGCATCACTCGCCAAGATAATCCATATGGGAGCACGAGGATGACATACACAACTGTTTCCTTCATCAGTTCGAAAATCAAGGTATGATTTTTATTTTGTTCTACCGCATTGCATTCTCAACCATATATCATAACTTAGTTCTAAATTTCGAGAACAAAATTTTTATAAGTTGGGTATGATGTAAAATCCCTCAAAATTTAAAAATATATATTCTGTATAATATAAATAATAATAGCAATTTTAATTAATTATTTGGTATAAATATAAATAAAATACTATTGGATTAATTAAAATAAACAAATTAAATAAACAAGTAATAATAATAAAACAAGTAAAAAAATTTGTGTGAAAGAATGGTTATAAAGAAATAATTACTATACATAAATTTATCAAAGAATTTATAAAAAAAAAAAACTATATATATATATATAAAAGTGAATAACGCGCGAGATATTGAAACCAATATCTCGCGAGTCACTCAATCACATCAAACTCGACCCCCCCCCCCGACTGCTACCCATAGGAGAACCCAAGTTCAACCCAACCAAAACTCTATCAAACCTTAATCAAATTCGACTAAACAAAATCTTATGAAACCCTCATCTAGTCCTCTTCCAAATGGAACCAAATTCAACCCAAATCCTAGTCTAAATTAGTGGAAAATTCGAGTGAAAGATGGATTAAAACCTAGGTATGTAAACTAAGTTTCGAAAACCTATTTCCCACCCCCACAGACGCATACACCCCCAAGTTTGAAACACAGAGTTCCTGGAGACTTTTGGACGTCCTACGCACCAATCTAACTGCCTTACTTCACAGAAGATGTGTCGGATCAGCCACAACAACCCCCGCGATCCCGTCGATTCAGCCGAACTTGACAGTAAGGTACCCCTGTTCACCAACCATTTTCTCACCAATCACTTAATAGAAATTCGATCTAATTAAACTTATGCATAACTTACTTAACTCTCTTCAGGAATATGTTGGTTTCTGGAAACCATGTGATGTTTTAACGGATGAAAACCTAGGTATAAATCTCGAAAAACTATTTTTTTACTAAAGTGATAAAAACCCCAACTTGATACGATGATTCTCGTTATAAAATTTGATATTTTAGAAATCTACTTGAACAGACCTAAAGACAACATGAATAGCTTCGTATTGATGTATTATTTACAAATTATTGAACATTAATTCTACAGTAAAACTCTCGTAGAAAATCCCGAAAATTCACTTTCGAAACACATTAAAAATTCCGATATGGAGTTGGTCTCGACAAACCGTACCATCCCATCATGTACTGATTACATCAAAAGGTGCGTACAATAAACGTAGATGTGTGGGTTTTGACAAAATTTGAATTGGTCGCGTGTGCACGACGAATTCTATCTGCATCCGTTGAAAGTCTCTGTAACGACACTTATATAAATTACCCAATTAGTTTGTGTCCGCTCATCGAATCATGATAAAATTTGCGTCGATGGAGTCGCAGCGTTTGACTTGTCCTGTTACCAGAGTTTCGTCTGATTCAAAGACAGTCGATGAATCGCCGTTTCGCGGACACCACGATTCGACTTGACGAACGATTTTGTGATTGGCTCACATGAATCCAAATCTGGACATATTGTTGAGTGCAGTTTATTTCTTCTGGGTTGGACTCAGTCACCCCTTTGTTTTTTTTGTCAAAATTTTTCACATAAAAATTGATGTGTTTGCATTGTGCTCGCTATGTTTTTTTTTTTTTTTTCTTTTTAATCGTGTATGAGTTGTGCCTGTACTTCCGTCCAAGGCATGTTTCTTCCAATTTTGGGGGTGATATTTTCCCGTTGGTTCCCAATACCGCCATATATTTAGAACGTTTTATAGATTTACGTTGTCTTCTAATAGATTATGAGTACAAGATAACAGGTTCTCATTTGATTCGGATGTAATCTAAATATTATTTAATTAGTAGGTCAGCATTCATATTTTTGTTCTTCATATAGTTAGCTGTATATTGTTTCCCTAGTTCTACATTTTCTATTTATGAGAAATGAAATGAAATGAAATAGTAAAACCATACATTGGAAATACTATGTTCCCTTCTTAACCTATTAAAAATAAAACATGCACTGCATTTGCATCTTGATGGCATAAACATTCATTCATAAGGGTGAATTTAAGGTAGATACATTTATACCTTCTGAAGTAACCAATGAATTCACCCATTCCTGCACAAATCCATGACCAATATTAGGAAAGAGAATTGTAGAATTTGTTTCTGTAAAGAATTAGAATTGTAATCCACTGAAAGTGAGAGAAGAATATAGAATGAATGAAGATATGCTAGAACCATGAAGATATGCTAGAACCGATCAATCTCAATATAATAATTTGTCAAAATCCTATAGTTAATAGGCCAAGAAAATATGAAAGATACGCACCAGAGACTAGAAATGATACTATAAGCTCAACCAAAGTGATATAGAAGCAACAGATAAGGGCGGAAAATATCCTGAAACTTACCATTAGCCTCGCAGGTGTCCAACACAGAGCTCAAATTTTCTAGGACCGGAATATAGAGTCTAGGCAAGAGTATAATGTGTAGCGACCGAACCAATAAATAATGAAGGCCAAAACTTAAATATATTTTTTTTTCCTGGGGAAAAGTTGAGGGGGCAATGCACTTGTATTTCATTAATTTTAAAATTGTAATCTGATTTATAAAAAAATTCAATAATTATGCCAGGGCTGTCATAGACTGTTGGGTCCAGTCTGAATTAGTAAGAGCAAATTTTGAAGTCCAAATATGATAAAAGATTTAATTTGATATAATTTAAAAATCTACATTAATTTGATTAGATTTCAAATTTGTATCAAATATTTAATTTGACCATATTTGAACATCCTTAATTGGTGTTTCCTATTTTAGATAATGGATTTTCTATTTAGGAATTCCTATGACCTAAACTATATAGGTTTATCATCCTATTTATATGGGTGAGGGTGGAGGAATAAAGAATATAACACAAAGGTGGAGATTCGAGGTGCTAGTCCACAGAAAATCTAAGAAAAAGTACGTGATTTACTTCTAGGACTCGCCATCCAAGACAGAAGGAAGAGAAATTCTGAACGAGAAGTCGTCGCCTTCGTTCATAAAAATTACTATGGGGTTTGGTGAGTAATTTCAATTGTAATCTCTTTCTTTTCTTCTTGAGTGTGGTGAGGGGGTTGAACCTATTAGGGCAAATGGTTCAACATTGGTTTTGTCAATATTGTAATTTTACCTGAGTTATATAGATTAGAATTTGTCCAGGTAACGTAGTCACCACCATATACATTGTCTTTAGTTGTGCTTGGTGTTCGTTAGATAGGGGTTGGTTATCTTAGGTGGGTTGGCCTAAGTTTCTGCTGCAGTCAGTCTCATACATAATATCGGAGTGCTTGCAGGGTGTGTATGATCCCAACATCTGGTATCAGAGCTTTCAGGTTCTTGAGAGGGAAGGTACAACCATGTCTACGGGGCAGACAAACACACGTATGATCACCCTCACAGGGGGAAACTAGATAATTTGAAACCCAAGGATGGAGGATCTACTCGGGTACAAGGACTTGCATGGTCTTTTAGAGGACAATAGCGCCAAGCTATTGGACAAAGCTGCTGAAGACTGAAAATGACTAGATCAGAAGGCCGTTGGATTCATCCGCCAATGGATGGACGACTCGATATTTCACCACATGTTCATGGAGAGTTCGACAAAAGCATTATGGGAGAAGCTGCATTCGTTGTACGAAAGGAAGATGTCTAGCAACAAGGCATTTTCTTATTCGCCAACTCGTCAATTTGAAGTACACGGAGGGTGCCTCGGTGGCACAACATCTAAGCGAGGTTAAGGGTATCATCAATCATTTGTATGCGATGAATATGGTGATTGATGATGAGCTTCAGGCCCTTCTACTTTTGAGCCCTCTGCCGGAAAACTGGGAGACGTTGGGGGTGTCGGTAAGAAACTCTGCTCCTAATGGAGTTGTTACGATGGAGGCAGTCAAAAGTAGCTTGTTGAATGAGGAGGTCCGAAGTAAGCAGATGAAATTGTCGCATGAGTCCATTCTGGTAGCTTCCTATGGGAAGAAAAGAGCCAAGTCACAGACGAAGAAATAGAGAGTTCTCGGGATCTTGCGACTATGTACTACAAGGAGGGCTGCTATCACCGTGAGGAAAGGGGTCATATCAAGAGAAAAGTGCATGAAGCTCAAAGATGAGAAGGCCAAAGGCAAGGATGATCAGGAGGATCTCACGGCTGTGGGAGATATCATCATCGCAGCAACCGACGTAAAGGAACCTTGTGGCATGTATAATGACGGCGATTGGGTCATGGACACGGGGACGTCATATCACGCCACTCCACATAGGAGGATCTTTCATGTCATACTGTCACGACAGGTTTTGACGTTTGAAGATGGACAACAAGGGGACGGATGTAGTTGTAGGCATCGGTGTTATGCACTTGAGAACGGAGCTTGGTGAGAAGCTCGTTCTTAAAGGTGTGCGACATGTACCGAGTTTGTGCTACAACTTGATTTCTATAGGGAGGCTTGCGGATGATGGTTGTCGTACTTTGTTTGGGGACAAAGATTAGATGCTTATGAAGGGTTCCAACAGCTGGCTCATAAAATTTTATGTTGTGGCATGTACAAGCTCAAGCCGCTGAGATATACAGGTAGACCACAGACATCGGTTGGAGGCTCGAGGGAGGCTCAACTGGAGGTGGATCGTCGAAAACTTGCTGAGAAGGATCTTCGAGATACTTTGAGGATTATGGAGGATTCTGTTCGTCGAGACAAAGCGACGAATGGTGATGAGTCAAAGATTAAGGGTCAGTCTATCGTTCCCATGTAAGCTGGTCGGTCTCCATGTAGGGGTTGTTCCACGGATCTAGTTTTGGCAATAGTTGGTTTGCCAAATTTTGTGGAGCAATGTCAGTTTATGCAATTCGAAGCTAGAGAGGAGATCAAGGTTTCTAGAAAACTCAATCTAAGGTAGGTGCATCTCCATTCACACAGTTTTAGGAAAATATGGTTCATCGACGGCATGCACAGTGCATGATATTCTACTAGAGGATATATGTGACGATGCAGCTTCAGTGTCGGACAAAAAGGTGGGTAGGTTCATGAGTCCGAGTGTCGAGGAAAATGCACCATCTGCTTGGTTAAACCAACCAAGGGTGAAGAAGCTCATCGGCACGGTAGTACGTTTAGGTAGAAGAAGGAAGTCGAGGACAGATAGCCAAGATTCACGATTAGGTTGATCGACATGGACTTCAGTTTTGGCTGTGGCATTGATGTTAATAGGATCCCACTGGTGTAGGAGGCGTAATTCACGGAAGCTAGTGTCAACGTGATGGTCGAGGAGCTGGAGACGAAGGAAGATGCAAAGAAGCTCGGGGGATCAAAGATCGGTGGCTTGGGGTAGCAGGAACTCTATCGCAGGGTGACAGGCATGGAGTCCATTTAAGTATCCATGGGGTCAACACCCTATCATCAGACTGGAGGGAGAGTATGTTGGGTCTAGTATGAATTGGTAAGAGCTAATTTTAGAGCCCAAATATAGTAAAAAAATTAATTTGATGTAATTTAAAAATCTACATTAATTTAATTAAATTTTAAATTTGTATCAAATATTTAATTTGACCGTATTTGGACGTACATAATTGGTGTTTCATAATTTAGATAATGGGTTTCCCATTTAGGAATTTCTATAACCTAATCTAGTATTTCTCATCATATTTATATGGGTGAGGTGGAGGCACAAGGAATATAGCACAAAGGTGGAAATTCGAGGTACTAGTCCACAGAAAATCTAAGAGAAAGTCTATGCTTTGCTCTTAGGACTCTTCATCCAAGGCAGAAGGAAAGGAGATATGATCGAGGAGTCATCGCCTTGGTTCAGGAAAATTGTTACGAAGTTTGGATAATGATTTCAATTGTAATCTATTTTTTTCTTCTTGAGTGTGGTGAGGGGTTGAATCTAATAGGGCAAAGGATTTAACATTGGTTTTGTTAATCTTGTAATTTTACTTGAGTTATATAGATTAAGATTTGTCCAGGTGACATAGTCACTACTATATACGTTATTTTTATCTGTGCTTGGTGTTCGTTAGACAGGAGTTGGTTATTTTAGGTGGGTTGGCCTAAGTTTTTGCTGCAGTCAGTCTCAAACACGGTATCAGAGCGCTTGCAGGACTCGTTTGATCCCAAGATAGACTATATATATTTTATATAATTTCTAGAACGTATGGTATGACTTAAAGTAAAATTTAAAATTAGAAGTGTTATGGCACACAGACCATCCTTGGAGGTTGCAGTTGGAATAGCCTTCCAAATAATCAACATGGATGAATTAGGCTTTTAAAGTTACTTAAGAGTCTGTACCTATATAGCAAGAACTAAATATAACAACTCGATAGATGATATACAGGATATGGAATATAAATCTTGTTATTCCCTGAGACAGATCTTCAGATGGATTGAACAGATGCCAGAAATAAAATTCTGAACGAGCTTGTTAGGAAGATAGCAAAAAAACTTTGAACGAGCTTATTAGGAAGGTAGCAACAAAACTCTAAACGAGCTTGTTAGAATGGTACAGGATCTTCCTGAACGGATATCTAAACTCAAGACGAGTGCCAACTCCAGAAACCAACTGGCAGAAACAACCATTCTTCTTCCTTACAAACGCAGTTGCAATTAAGTTAGAATAAGAACCAAAAAAATAAAAATGACCTTCGTTCTTCCTTGTAAAGTGTAGTTACAATAAGATAGAACGAACAAAGAAGAAAAAGAAGAAGACAAAATAAAATTATTCTTGCTGGGACAGTGAAGACCACCGTTGCTTAAAGTAAGATTCATCATTTATCAACGATCTGCTCCCAAGAGCCAGCAAGTTCACAAGAGAACTTTCGGAATGCTCATAGTCACATCTTTGTGTGACTCGAACAGACTCCTCTTTTCCAATTTTTGGTGTGTCTCAAAATGAGGCTAGATGGCTCTTTATATAGGGAAGTGTAAACCCCCTGATTTTTCAAGAATTTTTAATTTAGATTTTTCACAATTTTTCGAGAATTTTTAAGAATTTTCTGTAATTAAAACCTAGGCATTTAGTAATTAAATGATTTTTAATTGCTACTAAATAGTATTAAAATATTATAGAAATAATAATTTATGGTGTAAAATGGAAAACCGGACACAGGGTAATTTTCTGTGAATTTATTGGACTCCGGAAACGCGTTTAAAGCCCTAAATACTATTGGATATTCAAACCGAACCAAACCTGACTGAACCGAACCAAATCTGATTGAACCGAACCAGCATAATGGGTCAGGTCGGGTTGGATCCGAGTCAAACCCGACCCGGACCTTAAACCCAAATGGAAACCCTAGCCTCCGCCGGATTTTACTGTAGCCGCCTATAAAACCCCCCTTGGCGTGCGTGCCCAGCCTTCGGAAACCCTAGCCGCCCGCGCCGTCGTCCTCCCCATACAACTCCGCCGCCGACGACTCCCCGCTCAGCCGATCATCTCCTTCCCCTGACCCACAGCCGACCAAACCCCTCCGCCTTCAGCCCTCGACTCCTCCGCCGTCTCCCCCTCGCTCCGGCCGCTTCCCTTCTTCCCCAGCGTCTCCACCGGATCCCTAGCCTCCGCTGTCCCCTGCCCAGCTCCCGCAGTCGCCCACGAGCGCCACCCTCCGGCCAACCCTCTCCCCTCTCTTCCTCCCTCCGCCTCAGTCGCCCCAAGCCCGACCCCGCTGCCCCTCGATCCCCTTTCTCCTTCTCCGCATCCGGCTCTCCGCCCGACTCCAGCACCCTCCGTCGTCCTCCAGCACCAGAATCCGGCCGCCCTCGACCTCGCCGGCCTCCCCAGACCCCGACGCCCCAGCCCAGCTCCTCCGGCCGGCTCCCCAGACCCCGCACCCGTCTCCCACACGAACCCGACTCCGGCCAGCATCACAGCACCGGCGCCGCCTCCACCCGCGCCTCGGCCGACTCCGGCGACACCCTCGGCCGTCCAGCACAGCCTCCGGCGAACTCAGACACGACTGAACCCTAACCCTAGCACGGTCGGACACAGGACACAGTGTCCCTTTGTGTTGTGTCGGACACGAAGAATTCAGGTTTTTGGAACCCTGTTCAGGTACCCATATCTCTCTCCTCGCTGCCCTGTTTTCGATTTCGTCTGTTGTATCACGTAGACTGCATGACCCTCTCGGTGCCCGTGCAAACCGCTCGGTGCATCGCGTCCTGTGGCGATCGCGAACCGAGATCCAAAAACAGGAAAATCAACGCACCCCGCCAAACGGGATGACTTGGTCGCACGCGATCTTTACCGAAACGTGCGCGACATTGATACGGAAGTACGAGATTTCGCAGAAGTTGATTTGGATGTGCGTGCACACCGAAATCAACGCGTATCCGACGACAACACCCCGTATCCGTCTATTCTGGAACATGCTATAACTTTGTGTACACACGTCGGATCGAGACGAAACTTGCGCTATCGGACTCGTAGCAATACGCTGGTCCTGTGACCCAGGTTTGGTTCGATTCTGAGAACGTTGACAAAATCTTGTATCGTGGGTCCCATAGGCTCCACTTGACGGAAGATTTTGTGATCGGCTCATCGGAATCCAATTCTGGAAGTTTTGTTGGGTTCGTATCATCGTTCCTGACTTGTTGACACTGAGTTTGAGGAATTTGGAGACCTTTGACCCTGACACGCTTCTCGGTGCAAAGTGGTTCACATGTGGACCCCGCTTTGGCCCGGAAATGTCATTTTTGCCCCTGTGTCCAAATTGGACTTAAGGACAGGCGTTTCTAGCTATTTGATATTTTCTGAATCTAATGGTGATGTTTATTTCACCAACCGGAGTAGTACCTTCAGATCACACTGAGACCAGAGCTACAGTTGGAGCCAAAATCCCAAGCAAGTGTACCTTGCCAAAACTTGCAGTTCTTGTTACATAGTTCTTAGATTTATTTATATGGTTGTGCATGCTTGACCTAGGACTGTGTGACTTACTTAGCGTCCGATTAATAGTTGGGTGCCAACACCATACGTGGAGTTGTGTATTGTCATCTAGAGATGGACATTCGTGACCATTTACATCTTCGTACTTGTCTTATCAAGTACATTATACCCAGGATACTTGATACTATTCATGAGATAGAATCTTCGTAAGATATTCATGGTGATTTTGTATAGGATACAGGTTTATGACATATACAGTTTACATGCTTAGATTATATCCTGACTTATTGCATTAGTTTTGATCCTGCGTGTCATGGACATGAGACGTGAGATTTCATTGGGTGGAGAGAGTATTACCATATCAAAGGCTAATTATATTATATATATTGACATCTGGATGTGTCTTAGTCTCTGACACAGAGCTATGGCACCAGTTCTGGCCCTTCGAGAAAATACTGCTATGGGTTTCTCCGACACTGATCCTGTAGTAGTCTCAGCCCGAGTATGACTAAAACTCTCAACTTGCATATCACTTAGCTGGTTATATATTTACCCTATTGTTCATTTATTGCTGTACTATATTTATTTTGGCTTGTATTTTCTGTACCATATTATGTCCCCTGAGGACCTGGATCCGGACTATGTCCCCAGGATTAGCTGATGATATCTATCCCGAGGTATACGTGACCGGAGCATTAGCCTTAGCAGGAGCAGGTGCCTACATTGGAGCAGAACCAGGATCTGAGGACGAGATCGTACCAGAGGACTTCTCCTGAGTATTGGCTTGAGATACTCATTTATTCCTGTTTTTAGTTATTTTATATCTAGTCTATTTCATTGATGTATCAGACTTATTCTCGGATTGTTCTCCGAGACACTTTTATTGAGATATGCTAGTTTATTTTTATTTGCATTATTCTGGCTTTGATCTTTGTTTATCTCTTATGGATAAGATTAGTATAGACTGTGACTTGTATCATTGGACCTACTTATTGTTATATTACAGCTTAAGCATGCCCCTATGGATCCATTAAATTGGGTTTGTCCATCGGTGTGTGCTGCTGGCCATTGCCACGTATCTGGTCCCTCATTATTTTGGGACTGGGGCATGACAGGAAGGATGGAAGCCCATCCACCTCTTCTTTCCGATGTGGGACTAAAAAACTAATATACAAAATTGATATCCCATAATCGTAGCCCAATGTATAGCTTTTTCAGTACCTGTTCAACACCCGCACATCGCCCGCTCAGTGGCCATTCATGCAACGTGCGCATGCAACACGTACAAGTAACTGAGCATAAAATGAGCGCATAAAACGAGCGCACGAGAGCAACAAAAGTGCACAAGTGCCTTACGACGATGCTGACATGCTAAGTACAAAGTGTGCCAACAAAATGCCCTTTTGTGCCCTTGAGCCCGAGTCCGAGCCCGAGTCCGAGTCCAAGTCTGACTCCGAGTCACTAAGCCCCTTGGGGGCTTAGATCCTATGGAATAATATCCAAGAGCATGACAAAAAACTTAAAAGCTTTCATTGAGGAGTTAATCATTTTTTATCTAATAAAATACCCCCACATGGCACCCATGTGCCCCACCACACCCCATGTGCACACCTTAACACATACAAATTATTTTATTGAGATACCCACTTGGTGGTGTAGCCATTGTGGGATATCTTTACTAGTCCAAAGACAAAAATACCAACAATCTTCCATATATCTTAATATATTGGTTGAATATTCTCCACAGTGGCTGCCCATCATGCATTAGGATAGATGTCGCTTTGACTTGAATCTTTCCGTATTGATAAAATAACAGTATGATACTAGAATAGACTAAGCTTTGAATTCTGCACTGTAGCTGCAATTCTTCCCACTCTCACAATGACATCAGCTGTGCTTCCGGTTGCATATTAAAGGCCTTGTGCACGCCTGGTTTTGGTGTATGTATCTTAGGCGTCTATAAGTTTACCCTCAAGAGACGGTCTATATCTCTTTCCATACACTCTAGGTGAGTTCTTTTAAATATTCCTTAGCATGAAGTCTTGCGCTTCCTTGTGGTGCTACTCCACTATGATGTGGCCCAAAACCAAGGTCCTACCTCATTGTGGTGTCATCCACTATAGCATGAGTTCCCAGCCTCTTTATAGTGCCAAACTACCCAGCATGAAGCCTTGTGCTTCCTTGCAATGTTACGTCGCTGTGACATAGCTCGCGTAGCCGAGGCTTTACCCTCTCTAGGTACCTCTTGGTGGTGTCACACCACTGTAATATGAGGACCCCAGCCTCTTTTTAGTGTTGCCTACTACTTTTTATTTTACAGCATTAGGCCAACTGCCTATATGCGGTGCTACGCCGCTGTGACATGGCTCGCAAAACCGAGGCATTACCCCATCGAGGAACCTCATGGTGATGTCACCCACTGTAGCATGGAGTTCACTACTCCTTTGTATTATTGTGCTACCGTGCTTTATGTAAAGCACACAAGACATTCCAAATGTCCTAGAATACATTAAGGCGTCTAAGCCATCCTCCTACAGGATTTTGTTCTATTCAGAGAATAGATAGTAGACAACAGTGGTTCTGGGTCTATAATCCCTCAATGTCTCAAAGGAGTACCCATTGTTCCTAATATTCTTCTAGTCAATGATCCTTGTTTGAACCAAAAGCTAGATGCCTAATAGATTTCTCTTTGAACTAATAGCATAAAACTTTATAGTAAAATTATAAAGACAAAATATCAAAAGTCCTCCAAGCCCATGTATGTTGTGTTCTTGACTTTATGCGGTGTTACGCCGCTATGACATGGCCTGAAGCCGAGGTTTTTCCCTGTCAAGGTACCTCATGTGGTGATGCTACTGTAACATGGAGTACTACACTCCTTTATAGTTCTTATAATCCGCTGGCGCTTTAGGTCTTATATGAACGGATCCACCAGACCCTCCTGACTCCGATCATCAACCACTGTAATAATGCCATCTTTGTTGCAATCATGTAGTGTCTTGAACGGACCCGCTAGAATCACCAAGCTTCAAATATTAACCGCTACCATGACGCCCTCCTTAATGCGCTCATACAGCACCATGTGCCTTAGCCGTACAGATCTTTTCTAACAATTAAAAAGAAAAAATAGATGCCGCCGCTATAGTCGTCTGGTTGTCGCGGTGAATCGGTACAACCGAATATGCACACCAACCACTGGAAGATCATACATGAGCTCCCGAAGCCATCATACTTCCTCTGCTGCAGCTGCCAATGCTTAGAACTTAGATTCCCTTAAGGAATGAAAGAGCATTGTCTGCTTCTTCGTCTTCCGAGATATAGCAGCTCCACCCTTTGAGAAGACATATCCTCATGTGGACCATTAGCTCTCTTTGTGTGAATACCAGTTTGCATTACTGAAGCCTTCCATGACGGTCGTATTAGCGATGTAGTACAATGCATACTTCTGAGTCCTCTTGAGATATCTCATTTCTCTCCTCACAGTATTCCAGTGCTCAACACCTGGATTTTTTTTGAATCGACTCAGCATCACGACGACGAAGGCTATGTCAGGCCTTATGACAGTTGTTGCATACATCAAACTTCCAATGACGCTTGAATAATCCAGCTGCCTGACACTTTTTCTAGCATTTGGCTTCAGCTTCTTGTCATACCTGTATGGAGTATCGATCCCTGGAAGATCCTGATATCCATAGTGTATGAGCATCTTCTCAATATAATAAGACTGTGACAGCGCCACTCCAGTGCCCGTCCGGATGACCTTGATCCCCAGGATCACATCAGCTCCCCCCAAGTCCTTCGTACTGAACTTGGATGAGATAAACTTCTTTGTCTAGGTGATACATGCTCGGTCCGTGCCTAGAATCAGCATGTTGTTCACGTATAGACAAACTATGATTCCTCTCCCATCAGCGAACTTTGTGTAAACTCGCTTGTCTGTCTTACTGACCCAGTAGCCTTTCGATCTTATAACTTTATCAAACATCTCATGCCACATATTGGAAGCTTGCTTCAGACCATATAATAATTTCACTAACTTGCAGACTTTGTCTTCAATGCCCTTAACGATGAATCCTTCTGGTTGTTGCATATAAATCTCTTCGGTCAATTCACCATTCAGGAATGCTATTTTCACATCCATCTGATGTATAACTAGCTTGTGAATTGCACTTATATCAATCAACATCCTGATGTTCGTCATCCGTGCTACTAGAGCATATATGTCAAAGTAGTCGATCCCCTGCTTCTGAGAAAACCCTTTGGCCACCAGCCTTGCCTTGAACTTGTTAATAGTTCCATCGGCCTTCATCTTTTTCTTGAATATTTGATTAGTTTAGCTCATTTAGGATGATCGACCAACACCCAAGTATTATTAGAGATTATTGAATCATACTCATTATTTATAGCCTCCCTCCAGAAGACAGTGTCTTTGGTCTTCATCGTCTCATCATAGCAAAGAGGGTCTGCTTTCATATGATAGGTGACGAAGTCATCTCCTAAGTCCTTTTGTCTCCTCTATCGCTTACACACCAGTTGCGAGCTCTGGTTTGAACGTTGTTCTGGAATGATAACTTCTTCTTGGACTACATCTCTATTGGAAGAGTTAGCCTCCTGTGCACTCACACTATTCTCCGAAATATTTACAAAAATAATGTTCTTATGCCTTGCAAATTTATCTTCAAAGAATTCTGCGTCGTAAGATTTCGATGATATAATTTGACTCAATATCAAGGAACCTCCGAGCATTACTCTTCTCAGCATATCCCAAGAAGATTGTCTTCGTAGTCCTCCTTCTTATATTCTTAATCTTCAAGTCTGAAAGCTTCACATATGCCAGACACTCCCACAATCGAATGACAATCAATTTGGGTCTGACTTTGAATCAGAGTTCATGAGGAGTGACATCGGATGTTGCATACTACACTCTGTTCAAGATAAACGTAGCAGTTAGGACAGCTTCTCCCCAGAAGCAATTTGGAAGACCCAAATTTAACAGTATTGACTTCAACATCTCTATCAACATTTTGTTCTTTCGTTCAGCTACTCCATTTGATTTAGTAGAATTGGAGCACTCGTCTCATTGACAATTTCATGTTCTTTGCAGAACGATACAAATTCAATGGACCTAAACTCTACGTCTCGATCACTTCTGAGTCTCTTGATTTGTTGCCTTGTTCGACGTTCAGCCTCAGTCATGAACTCCTTGAACTTCTCGAATATCGTCTTTTGTATTGAGCAAATAGACGAGCGCGTACTTCGAGTATTCGTCGATGAAGGTAATAAAATACTTTATCATGGTCTTTGTGGAGAACAGTTTGAAGTCACAGATATCTAAGTGTACCAACTCTAGAAAATATGTACTTTAATTTACATGTTTGAATATTTTTCTTATAATCCTTGTCTGCGCACAGACCTCACATTTCTCCACCTTCTTACCCCCATATTTGGAGATAAGTGCCAAAGACTAGACATCTTGCGATACAGAGTACATGTCATAGTCTTGGTGTCCCACAACTCTTGTAATGAGACTCTACTCACAAGAAGAAGCTCGAACATCCATCTGATACTGAAGCCTTATTTCAAAGTATGTCTCCTGCCAAGACATTACCATCTCGCAACCATGGATGTTCAACCTTAAGTCTGCAACAGAATTTGTAAACACCCTCACCCAAGTTTTATGTATACTTAGCTTAGTGAGAGATTAGGGATCAATTTAGAATTATTTTGGATTAATTAACTAGAGTTATAATATCTATTTATTTTATTCTCTCGTTGCACCTTGTCATTTCTTAATTATTTAGTGCAATGCATACTTCTGAGTCTTCTTGAGATATCTCATTTCTCTCCTCATAGCATTCTAGTGCTCAATACCTGGATTTCTTATGAATTGACTAAGCATCACGACGGCGAAAGCTATGTCAGGCCTTGTGACAGTTGTTGGATACATCAAACTTCCAATGACGCTTGAATAATCCAGCTACTTGACACTTTTCTAGCATTTGGCTTCAGCTTCTTGTCATACCTGTATGGAGTATCGATCCCTGGAAGATCCTGATATCCATAGTGTATGAGCATCTTCTCAATATAATGAGACTGTGACAGCACCACTCCAGTGCCCGTCCGGATGACCTTGATCCCCAGGATCATATCAGCTCCCCCCAAGTCCTTCATACTGAACTTGGATGAGATAAACTTCTTTGTCTAAGTGATACGTGCTCGGTCCGTGCCTTGAATCAGCATGTTTTCCACGTATAGACAAACTATGATTTGGTCAATTCACCATTTAGGAATGCTATTTTCACATCCATCTGATGTATAACTAGCTTATGAATTGCACTTATGGCAATCAACATCCTGATGGTCGTGATCCGCGCTACTAGAGCATATATGTCAAAATAGTCGATCTCCTGCTTCTGAGAAAACCCTTTGGCCGCCAGCCTTGCCTTGAACTTGTTAACAGTTCCATCGGCCTTCATCTTTTTCTTGAAGATTTGATTGGTTTAGCTCATTTAGGCAGATCGACCAACACCCAAGTGTTATTAGAGATTATTGAGTCATACTCATTATTTATAGCCTCCCTCCAGAAGATAGTGTCTTTGGTCTTCATCGCCTCATCATAGCAAAGAGGGTCTGCTTTCATATGATAGGTGACAAAGTCATCTCCTAAGTCCTTCTGTCTCCTCCATCACTTGCACAACAGTTACGAGCTCTGGTTCGAACGTTGTCTCTGGAATGATAACTTCTTCTTGGACTACATCTCCATTGGAAGAGTTAGCCTCCTGTGCACTCACACTATTCTCCGAAATATTTGCGAAAATAATGTTCTTATGCCTTACAAATTTATCTTCAAAGAATTCTGCGTCGCAAGATTTCGATGATATAATTTGACTCAATATCAAGGAACCTCTGAGCATTACTCTTCTCAGCATATCCCAGGAAGATTGTCTTCGTAGTCCTCCTTCTTATATTCTAAATCTTCAAGCCTGAAAGCTTCATATATGTCAGACACTCCCACAATCGAATGACATTTAATTTGGGTCTGACTTTGAACCAGAGTTTATGAGGAGTGACATCGGATGTTGCATACTACACTCTGTTCAGGATGAACATAGCCGTTAGCACAGCTTCTCCCCAGAAGCAATTTGGAAGACCCATATTTAATAGTATTGACTTCAACATCTCTGTCAATATTATGTTCTTCCGTTCAGCTACTCCATTTGATTGAGTAGAATTTGGAGCAGTCGTCTCATTGACAATTTTATGTTCTTTGCAGAACGATGCGAATTCAATGGACCTAAACTCTCCGCCTCGATCACTTCTGTGTCTCTTGAGTTGTTGCCGTCACGCCCTGATCTCCCACAGCCAAATCGGTCGTTCCCCCTAGGCGAGAATCACCGTGCCAGCGCTCCCGCAGAATGATCGCTTGATCCATCCGGACGTGATGCCACACGAGCGTGAGCCACGCCCGCGCAAGGTTGTAGTTCATTGGCTGGCGGTAAAAGTTCTAAGCCACAGAGTCGCACAGATTGTTCGAGTGCAGCGGAGTCATGAACGCATAGGCGATCGGTAACAAGTTCACTGAGTCGACAATAGTGGAAGCATTGAATAACATAAGTTGAAGTAAAGCAACTCTTTTATTGATATAAACAACTGTTACAAGCGGCGTATAGCCGAGATTACAAGTCGCTCAAGCCTCTCTCTCTGAAACAGTCAAAGCGTGCCAAGTGGCTACAATTATAGAATGATTGTACAGGCGATGTTCAGGCGATGTTCCAACATTATGTCTTGTATATGTGCTTCAGTTCCGGACGCACCGCTCCAAGGCTTCAGAGGGAACACCTGGCCTTAGCACGCACGAAGGAGGCATCCGCACCGAACAAGGTTCTCCCGCACCCTGCAAACGATCTGGTGGATTATCAGTATATTGAATGCACTGGTGGGGAGGCTACTCGCTCGCTCGACAAATCCAAACACGTAATATAGGTTCCGTGCACCAACTATTAAGTTGTCTTTCTAGTTGCCTTAGGATCAGTTTCATGCAAGATTTGAATAGCCTAACTCGTGCGGCGGTGCGCCATGCGACATGAGAGAAAACACGGTGAGACTTACCAACTTACTATTTTACCTTCCCTATCCAAGGCAAACATTATTAATTCCAAGCACGAGCATTCATAATAAAAAACTAAGGCAATAACATATGCAACACGAGGGTCGTTATATCATAATCATTCAGGTGTTCAGTTATTCTCTTTGATGTGATGCAATGACTCGCACGCGGATAGCCGCTAAGCGAGGATGACTTAGCTACATGAATAATGGGTCGCTGGCATAGCCATAAAGGACACTAGTCATAAACGAGAATGGTTTGCAGCGAAAGTACAATAGGCGCTACAAGCCATCTCGTCCAGTACAGTAGACTATACAGTAGAGTTCAGCCGTGGAGAGAATGATATGCAGCAAAAGAACAATGAGCGCTATACGTCATCTCGTCCAGTACAGTAGGCTGAACAATGGAGTTCCATCCGGATCGAATCGGTCCCGGTGCCCCGGCGACCGTCCGTGGAACTATACCTCATTTCTGAGTTGTCCGCGACATGCAGGTCTCTGGGGCTTTCCAATTTTACATCCTTCACAATACAATCAATAACACGAGTACAGTCATAAATTTTTGCTATGAACGAGCTTGGATAGAATTCTTGTTCAAAGGTAAACTTGATGTGATCACAGTACAATATTCACTTGCCTTGATGCATGCCCCTAGTTCGGGGATGCCTTTGTGACCTAACGGTCCCGGATACTTGCAGGTTCAATTGCACAGAAGAGCTATTTGATAGTCTCCTGGCTGACTCAATGCATGCACAATATAATAACGTTAGGCATTTGAAAGCAGGCAAGCATGCGTTTCTAAGAAACATAGCAACACGTTTGCTCGGACCCGAAGGGAAGTCGAGAGGTAAAACAGTAAGGGACTTAGCATGCGAGGGTCTGAATATAAGCAATATTTTATTTCCATGTTCTAGCATAGCAATACAAGTTGGGATTATTCCCTTGGCTAGGTGCGTTGAATTCTTATTAGCATAAAGGGGGTGATTCACCTAGAGACTAGCATGTATCTTTCCATATTTTATGTGTGCTGGCTAAGCAAAGACAAGTTTACCGTAGCCACCCACCTTAGCGATGATTCGCCTTGGTCGAGTGATACGCCAAGCGAGCCTCTGGAAGCCTAAATCGAAGTCCTGTAGGGACAAGTCTGGATATCCTTTGCCTCAAACGAGTATTCTCGCCAGAGCAAAGCGAGTCGGGACATTGCACTTTTGCCGTTTGAATCGGCAGTCCGCTTGAGCAGAAAGGGGTGTTACATCCTACCCAACTCAGAAAAAGTCTCGTCCTAGATACTTACTGAGGGCTAGCAGTATGTTTTAATCAATTTTGATTCAATGATATAAGGCTGAGGCAAACCTACACAAGTCATTGTACTTGTTCATTTGGATATTCACTTGCACTAGCATCGAGATCAGAATATCGCTAGTCTGGATCGTGCGCATATTCGAAGTGCACTTCTAGCATGAGCACTCCAACCAACTTAGCGATAGCGAAGTCTTAGCACTCGAGTTTCACATTTCTTGAGTCTTCGATCGTGCACAAGTTCAAGGCATCCCTCAAACATATACATTCAACCAAACTTAGAGTTAGTGAAATCGAACAAGCTACTTGCGATAATCTCAAGGGTCTCGCACAGGTTGACACAAAGGCCACTCGTATTACGATTTTATATAAGCAATCATATCATTCGAAATATATTTTGAAAGTATTTAGACTTATTGTTAGAATATTCTATTAGGGACAATGAGAGAGAGCGTGCACATAACCCACGAACGAGCTTTCGAAACAGAATAATCGAAACGAAGTCCAAAGGCGTATAAGCCAGGCTCTGATACCAACCTGTCACGTCCCGATCTCCCGCAGGCAAATTGGCCGTTCCCGCTAGGCGAGAATCACCGCGCCAGTGCTCCCGCGGAATGATCGCTTGACCCATCCGGGTGTGATACCGCACGAGCGTGAGCCACGCCCGTGCAAGGCCGTGGTTCATTGGCTAGCGATAAGAGTTCTAGCCACAGAATCGCACAGATTATCCTAGTGCAGCGGAGTCATTAACGCATAGGCGATCGGTAACAAGTTCACTGAGTCGACAATAGCGGAAGCATTGAATAACACAAGTTGAAGTAAAGCAACTCTTTTATTGATATAAACAAGTGTTACAAGCGGCGTATAGTCGAGATTACAAGTCGCTCAAGCTTCTCTCTGAAACAGTAAAAGTGGGCCAAGTGGCTACAATTATGAAATGATTGTACAGGCGATGTTCATGCGACATTCCAACATTATGTCATGTATATGTGCTTCAGTTCCGGACGCACCGCTCCAAGGCTTCAGAGGGAACTCCTGGCCTTAGCACGCACGAATGAGGCATCCGCACCGAACGAGGTTCTCCCGCACCCTGCAAATGATCTAGTGGATTATCAGTACATTGAATGCACTGGTGGGGAGTCTACTCACCCGCTCGACAAATCCAAACACGTAATATAGGTTCCGTGCACCAACTATTAAGTTTTCTTTCTAGTTGCCTTAGGATCAGTTTCATGCAAGATTTAAATAGCCTAACTCGTATGGCGGTGCGCCGTGCGACATGAGAGGAAACACGACGAGACTTACCAACTTACCATTTTACCTTCCATGTCCAAGGCAAACATTGTTAATTCCAAGCACGAGCATTCATAATAAAAAACTAAGCCAATAACATATGCAACAAGAGAGTCGTTATATCATAATCGTTCAGGTGTTCAGTTGTTCTCTTTGATGCGATACAATGACTCGCACGCGGATAGCCGCTAAGTGAGGATGACTTAGCTACATGAACAATGGGTCACTGGCATAGCCATAAAGGACACTAGTCATAAATGAGAATGGTTTACAACGAAAGTACAATGGGCGCTACAAGCCATCTCGTCTAGTACAGTAAACTATACAGTAGAGTTCAGCCGTGGAGAGAATGGTATGCAGCGAAAGAACAATGAGCCCTATACGCCATATCGTCCAGTACAGTAGGCTGAACAATAGAGTTCCATCCGGATCGGATCAGTCCCAGTGCCCCGGCGATCGTCCGTGGAACTATACCTCATTTTCGAGTTGTCCGCGACATGCAGGTCTCTAGGGCTTTTCAATTTTGTATCCTTCAAAATACAATCAATAACACGAGTACAGTCATGAATTTCCGCTATGAACGAGCTTGGACAGGATTCTCGTTCAAAGGTAAACTTGATGTGATCACAGTACAGTATTCACTTGCCTTGATGCATGCCCCTGGTTCGGGGATGCCTTAGTGACCTAACGGTCCCGGATACTTGCAGGTTCAATTGCACAGAAGATCTATTTGATAGTCTCCTGACTGACTCAATGCATGCACAATACAATAATGTTAGGCATTTGAAAGCAGGCAGACATGCGTTTCTAAGGAATATAGCAACACGTTTGCTCAAAATCGAAGGTAAGCCAAGAGGTGAAACCGTAAGAGACTTAGCATGTGAGGGTCTGAATATAAGCAATATTTCATTTCCATGTTCTAGCATAGCAATACAAGTTGGGATTATTCCTTTAGCTAGGTGCGTTGAATTTTTATTAGCATGCAGGGGGTGATTCACCTAGCGACTAGCATGTATCGTTCTATATTTTATGTGTGCTGGCTAAGCAAAGACAAGTTTACTATAGCCACCCACCTTAGCGTTGATTTGCCTCGGTCGAGTGATACACCAAACGAGCCTCTGGAAGCCTAAGCCGAAGTCCTGTAGGGACAAGTCTGGATATCCTTTGCCTCAAACGAGTATTCTCGTATGAGCAAAGCGAGTCGGGACATTGCACTTTTGCCGTTTGAATCGGCGTCCGCTTGAGCGGAACGGGGTGTTACAGTTGCCCTGTTCGACGTTCAGCCTCAGCCATGAACTCCTTGAACTTCTCGAATGTCATCTTTTGTCTTGAGCAGATAGACGAGCGCGTACTTCGATTATTCGTCAATGAAGGTAATAAAATACTTTATCATGGTCTTTTTGGAGAACTGTTTGAAGTCACAGATATCTGAGTGTACCAACTCTAGAAAATATGTACTTCAATTTACATGTTTGAATATTTTTCTTATAATCCTTGTCTGCGCACAGACCTCACACTTCTCCACCTTCTTACCCCCATATTTGGAGAAAAGTGCCAAAGACTAGACATCTTGCAGTACAGAGTATATGTCATAGTCTTGGTTCCCACAACTCTTGTAATGAGACTCTACTCACAAGAAGAAGCTCGAACATCCATCTGATATTGAAGCCTTATTTTAAAGTATGCCTCATGCCAAGACATTACCATCTCGCAACCATGGATGTTCACCCTTAAGTCTGCCACGAAATTTGTAAACCCCCTCACCTAATTTTTATATATACTTAGCTTAGTAAAAGATTAGGGATCAATTTAGAATTGTTTTAGATTAATTAACTAGAGTTATAATATCTATTAATTTTATTCTCTCGTTGTACCTTATCATTTCTTAATTATTTAGGGCAATGCACTAGCATTAGTTCTTCCAAAAAAATTCACATCCTTGACCTAAACCAGCCCATCTTCGATCCTAACCTTTGTGTCACTCGTAAATACACTCCCTTGTGCTTCATTTTAATTTTATAATATTTGTGCACATTTTTTAATTGTAAACCCAAACTTGGCCCCTATGTCTGTTTCAATCAAAACTGGAGATACAATCTTGACTCTTTCCTTGCAACCCAATATTTATCAATAATTTATTTTGAGTCTACTACATCCATGATACTTGTGTCCCATCCAATTCAAATCCTATGCAGTTGACACTAATTTTAACTAAAATTAGTGCAATGACTCAAAATAATCCAAAACTAGACCCAACACCAACCTAATACGCCAGCCTACACCGCAGAATCGGTGGTAGAACGCTGTCTGGATCATTTCTAATTATCTAACATCTCGACAATAAAATATGGTACCTGTCAATCATCTCAACTCCAAACGGAGGAGCAAAATGGCATCTCACAAGAATAACTAATCTCAAATCACAAAAACAAACTAAGGAAGAAATATGCATGAATGGAAATACCGAAGGAAGAATAAAAGTACAAATCCACAATCTAAATAATATACAAGATGTGAATCCACAAAGGAAATAGTCTAATACAATCTCAGATACAAAATAGTCTAAACCTCCTCGGGCTCTACTACTAAGTCTCTCTGGTCAATGATAGTGTCCTCTATAGGTACGCCGTCCTGCAGCCCATATTAGGTGGGATACTGCTCTAGAAGCCAGTCATCTGGAAAAATATATCCAGTCAGGATTGGAGCAAAGTACATACCTCTGAAAGTAGTTTCAATAGCATAATCGAGCATATAAACAGATATAGAAATAAAATACAAGATCACTAAACATATGAATGATGAACAATATATATACAGGTAATGTACGAGGATATATAGATCGACAATATGGATATCAGCAATATGATAAAGTAATTGCAATCTAAAACTAACTACTGTGCCTCAGAATACGAGTTCATTATGTGATCGGGTTGGGTGAACATGATCAGGTAAGATGGATTATAAGTAAAGTATGTAATCAAAATGTACACGATTTGTAACAATAGCTTTGATCACATAATCAACTCCTACTCTCCCACCCCCAACTAATACCGATGGATCCAGTCGCGACACACTACGAACACGAAAATATACCCACTGTCACGAGCAGTGGGTGTACACGAATATCACAACCACCGAACACGAGCGGTAAGTGTACACGAATGAGCACACTGAACACAAACAGTGTGTGAATATAAAGTAACATCAATACCCAGTATACACGATGAGATACAATATACACGAGTACCCACTGAACACAGTAGGGGATAACATCTCATGACGGGATCCATATAGTACCAGTCCGTGAAATCACTGTGTCGGGATCAATGTATACAATTCTAGAACATGCATATATACAATATTATGAATTAAAAATAATCAGAGAAATGTACTCGTCTGATGTCCTGAGCAAGGTGTGTCTCTCGATGCCCAAGCCGGTGTCTCACAACCTATATATGGTAAGTTGCATCAATACATGGTTCAATAATGAAAATAAGTGAAGTCGATAAAGTTCTAGGTCAAAACACCATTTCTAAGTCCAACCAATGAATTCTAGATTGCAAGAGTCAAAAGCTAAGTCACTAAGTCGATACGCTATGAAACAATGCTATACAAGCTAAGCTAAGCATAAAATAAATACTCAAAGAGCCGTATCCTAAGATACGCAAGTTTCTACTATGAAAATAGGTTTTATATATGTATACGAGCCAAAAATTATAGTACTATGCCAAAACAACTTAGTTAGGATACCTTGGCCTTGCACCAATGCATATCGCAACTAACTAGATACCCAACTCAAAACATTGGGTATTGACCCAATACCGTGATGTTACATTGGTATCTCAAGGCAACTCAACTAACCAATATATAACCAAGCTAAGGTTAACTATGCAACTATGCTACAATGTAATTAACTGCTAACACTAACAAAAGTATACCTAGTTAGCTATTTGCTAACATATATATATATATATATATATATATATATATATATATATATCTATATATTCAATAGCTAACTATATCTAAATCTTCTAGGCATCTATTCCCATGGATAACCAAATCTAACAGGTGCTATAAAGTATACATAAACATCTCCCCCAATACACTGTCTAATTAAAATAACTAACTGATTTCATGAATAAGTATAGGTATATATATAAGACCTACTAATTACTATCCATAACTCAACTAACAAACTCAAAAACCCAACTGAACTAAACTGAGAACTGCACTTCTTAACTGTTGATACTGAAATCTTAATCCTAACTCAAAACTTAACTAACTAACCAATATACCCTTTACCACCAACCCTATCTAAACTTATCAACTAACAAGCTAACTAACCCTACACTAATTGACTGAAACCAATAACCTATAACTCAAACCAAAAATATAACAATCCAACTAAACAACTGGCTAGATTGATACCTGGAAATTGTGGATACACTGGAAACAAACCCCAACTGCTACTGTGCTTGGGAAACTGCACAGGCTAGTCTACCCCTTCCCGAGTTCCTGTGTGAAAATGGAGACTATACATTGGCAGATACGCTGCTGAATTTGCTTCAGTGGGCACTGGCCCGAGCTCACTGCTAAACTCTCCTCTTCCCTTTGCACTGCATAGGGAAAAGAAAAACTGTGCTCACTGCACAGCCAAAGCTGCTCACTGCACAGCCAAGACTGTGCTCACTGCACAGCCAAAGCTGCGCACTGTACAGCCAAAACTGTGCTCACTGCACAGCCACTGTGCAGTACCCGATTGCACAGGAAATTCCACACTGTCGAGACCCTCCCCCTGCTGCAGCTGCACCTGTGTGCCGAGTCCTTCTTGCTCACTAAAACACACACACAGAGACACACAAAAACCCAGACACTTACAAATCTAAGTATATAAGCAAACACATAATATAGCTACCCACACACAGAAGTATATATATCTCTATACATATCATTCTATAAGCATAACACTATATATACATATATATACCCATACATACAAATCACTAGTTATAAAGTATATACTTATCCACACATATGAAGTAAATATATAGATATAAACTAACATATGCATAACTATATATAAACTCATAACTAGGAATATATATACATATATGTATATGCCTATCTATGATACATATAATACACACTAGAAGATACACATATATACATAACTCAAAATACACTAATATATATACTGTATAATATATCAATAGCTTACAAATATATATTTACATACGTACGTATAATGAAAAGGACAAAAATCAAACACATGGGGCGCATCGCACCCGTATCACACTTTTCTATGATACGCTTGCGATACCGCCCCCAACACACAACCAAACGTATCCCGGAGGACACGAACGCATCTAATACATAAATTATGAACAACACGTATTGTAATTAAAGTATCTACGTGTCCGTGTCTCAATGCAATATGCACAATATCCCGTATCGGAGGAATACCCCCAAAATCGACCGTTTCATCAAATTGACGATATTCGGCCAACATGTATCCAATTATGAACATTACAAAAGCTAGAAACAAACAATCGAGTGTCAAAAAGATCTATTAGATCCATTGACAAGCTCTACATGTGCCAATTTCGGAATTCCCCTAAAATTGGCACCAAAATGGACATAACTTCCACCATAGGTCTCCAAATGACTCCAAACCAAAACCTATGGGTAGCCTATGCATCTGGGTTGGTTTCTTATGGTAAAATCTTAGATCTATAGTCTATTAGAAGGGGGAAAACCAATTTGTACCTATTGGGAGATCTCCTGATCTACAGATTAAGCAATGGCATAGCTGTCCTCTACCCTGAGTTGGACGAGCCTGGAATTTAGGACAAGCCCGCAACTGATGATCTCCCGATCCATAGAATAAGCAATGGCATAGCCTTATCCTGCATGCATCCCATCCGTGTCCTTGCTTCTTACAGAAAGTACAAGGAACTACTGCCCTCTGGATCTGATGCATCTGCTGAGCCGGCGCTCTAGTTGGTCCGTGGTGCTGCTGCCTCTGGTGCTGGTAAGGCCTCTGGTTCTGTTGCTGGAATTGAGGCCTCTTTGCGGGACCCGTGTAGCTGCCGGATCCTCCTATGTCCCTCTGTCTCTTAGAGCCAAGCTCTAAGTCATCCTCTGCTCTCTGCGCCTGCCTAAGTATCTCCTCGAAGGTGGCAGTAGGATCTCCGTTGGTGTGGGATTTGACTTCCCGGTTCAGACCTTTCCTAAACTTCCTTGCCTTGCTTCTAGGGTTCTGACCCTCCACGAAGCATCCTAACCGGCAATACTCCGTCGCATACTCATCCACTGACATGCCTTCCTGTACAAGATACTGGAACTGACTCTCCAAGGAAGTAAGAGCCACGTCGGGGAAGAACTTCTCCTTGAAAAGCACTTTGAAGGCTTCCCAAGAGAGTCCTGGTGCTGCAATCCTCGGGTCGGTCCGAAACCATGTCAGGGCAATATCAAACATCATACAACCCGCAGCCTCAATCTGTAGCATTTCTGGAATCTGCGCCAGCCGCAGGTTCCGCTCGATGTCCTCGATCCACTCGTCCGCATATATAATCCCCTCGTTGCCTCTGAAATCCTTCGGGCCCATCCTTTTGAAGTTGATGATGGTACCCGGCCTCGGCTGATGCAGAATAAACTGAGCTGGTGCCGTCGGTGGCTGGGTGGAAGTAGCTCTCTCCACACTTGTGAGTACGATCTGGTGAGCGTTCTCCACGCTCTGTCGCAGGACCTCTGCCTGTCGAAGGTGCGCCTCCATTATCTACTGGAGAAATACAAATATCTGTGTCTGATCAACCACTGGTGGTGGAGGTGGAAGACCCTATGAAACAACTGGAGCTGCTGGAGCTACCCTCCAAACTGGGGGAAGAGCACCCCCAAAAACAGCTGATGAGACCCCCATCTGAAATGGTGAGGTGACCCTCTCAACTGGGGAAGAACCCGTAGTAGGTGCTACCCTCTGCGCAGCAGGCTGGGAAGCAGCTGAGGAAGCTGGTGCTGCTCCCGAGCGATAGAATCAGATCTTCGGAGGCATCCTGAAGACAGATTGAAAATAAGGAATTAATATTTGAATATAATGTGATATCATCAAAGAAGGACAGAACTTTATTCAAAATGAAAGATAATATTCAATAGGTAAGGATTTGCAAAAATAGATATTCGAATTTTTCCTAGATGTGATTGAGTAAACTCCCTCAGCCTAAATCATGTTTCCTAAGGCAGGCTCGTAGCCGTACTCTAGTCGACCACAACTACGATATCTATCTAGACCTACATGGGCCACCACTAAAAATATGTCACGACCCGCACCCGGATATTCGGGCACGAGTACGTGGTTACGCCAGCCTACACCGCAGAATCGGCGGTAGAACGCTGTCTGGGTCATTTCGAACTATCTAACATCTCGACAATATAATATGGTACCTGTCAATCATCTCAACTCCAAACGGAGGAGCAAAATGGCATCTCATATGAATAACTAATCTCAATCACAAAAATAAACTAAGGAAGAAATATGCATGAATGGAAATACCGAGGGAAGAATAAAAGTACAAATCCACAATCTGAATAATATACAAGATGTGAATCCACAAAGGAAATAGTCTAATACAATCTCAGATACAAAATAGTCTAAACCTCCTCGGGCTCTACTACTAAGTCTCCCTGGTCAATGATAGTGTCCTCTATAGGTACGCCATCCTGCGGCCCATATTAGGTGGGACACTGCTCTAGAAGCCAGTCATCTGGAAAAATATATCCAGTCAGGATTGGAGCAAAGTACATACCTTTGAAAGCAGTTTTAATAGCATAATCGAGCATATAAATAGATATAGAAATAAAATACAAGATCACTAAACATATGAATGATGAACAATATATATACAGGTAATGTACGAGGATATATAGATCAACAATATGGATATCAGCAATATGAAAAAGTAACTGCAATCTAAAACTAACTACTGTGCCTCAGAATACGAGTTCATTATATGATCGGGTTGGGTGAACATGATCAGGTAAGACAGATTACAAGTGAAGTATGTAATCAGAATGTACACGATTTGTAACAATAGCTTTGATCACATAATCAACTCCTACTCTCCCACCCCCAACTAATACCGATGGATCCAGTCGCGACATGCTACGAACACAAAAATATAACCACTGTCACGAACAGTGGGTGTACACGAATATCATAACCACCGAACACGAGCGGTGGGTGTACACGAATGAGAACACTGAACACGAGCAGTGTATGAACATGAAGTAACATTAATACCCAGTATACACGATGAGATACAATGTACACGAGTACCCGCTAAACACGGTAGGGGATAACATCTCATGACGGGATCTATATAGCACCAGTCCGTGAAATCACTGTATCGAGATCAATGTATACAATTCTAGAACATGCATATATACAATATTATAAATTGAAAACAATCAGAGAAATGTATTCGCCTGACGTCCTGAGCAAGGTGTGTCTCTCGATGCCCAAGCTGGTGTCTCACAACCTATATATGGTAGGTTGCATCAATACATGGTTCAATAATGAAAATAAGTGAAGTCGATGAAGTTCTAGGTCAAAACACCATTTCAAAGTCCAACCAATGAATTCTAGATTGCAAGAGTCAAAAGCTAAGTCGATACGCTATGAAACTATGCTATAGAAGCTAAGCTAAGCATAAAATAAACACTCAAAGAGCCGTATCCTAAGATACGCAAGTTTCTACTATGAAAATAGGTTTTATATATGTATACGAGCCAAACATTATAGTACTATGCCAAAACAACTCAGTTTGGATACCTTGGCCTTGTACCAATGCGTATCGCAACTAACTAGATACCCAACTCAAAACATTGGGTATTGACCCAATACCGTTATGTTACATTGGTATCTCAAAGCAACTCAACTAACCAATATATAACCAAGCTATGGTTAACTATGCAACTATGCTACAATGTAATTAACTGCTAACACTAACAAAAGTATACCTAGTTAGCTATTTGCTAACATATTTATATATATATATCTATATATTCAATAGCTAACTATATCTAAATCTTCTAGCCATTTATTCCCATGGATAACCAAATCTAACAGGTGCTATAAAGTATACATAAACATCTCCCCCAATACACTGTCTAATTAAAATAACTAATTGATTTCATGAATAAGTATAGGTATATATATAAGACCTACTAAGTACTATCCATAACTCAACTAACAAACTCAAAAACCCAACTGAACTAAACTGAGAACTGCACTTCTTAACTGTTGATACTGAAATCTTAATCCTAAATCAAAACTTAACTAACTAACCAATATACCCTTTACCACCAACCCTATCTAAACTTATCAACTAACAAGCTAACTAACCCTACACTAAGTGACTGAAACCAATAACCTATAACTCAAACCAAAAATATAACAATCCAACTAAACAACTGGCTAGACTGATACCTGGAAATTGTGGATACACTGGAAACAAACCCCAACTGCTATTGTTCTTGGGAAACTGCATAGGCAAGTCTACCCCTTCCCGAGTTCCTGTGTGAAAATGGAGACTGTACATTGGCTGATACGCTGCTGAATTTGCTTCAGTGAGCGCTGGCCCAAGCTCACTGCTAAACTCTCCTCTTCCCTTTCCACTGCACAGGGAAAAGCAAAATTTTGCTCACTGCACAGCCAAGACTGTGCTCACTGCACAACCAAAGTTTCGTACTGCACAGCCAAAACTGTGCTCACTGCACAGCCACTGTGCAGTGCCCGATTGCACAAGAAATTCCACACTATCGAGACCCTCCCCCTGCTGCACCTGCACCTGTATGCCGAGTCCTTCTCACTTACTCAAACACACATACAGAGACACACAAAAACACAGACACTTACACATCTAAGTATATAAGGAAACACATAATATAGCTACCCACATACAGAAGTATATATATCTCTATACATATTATTTTATAAGCATAACACTATATATACTTATATACCCATACATAAAAATTATTAGTTATAAAGTATATACTTATCCACACATATGAAGTAAATATATAGATATAAACTAACATATGCATAACTATATATAAACTCATAACTAGGAATATATATACATATATATATATATATGCCTATCTATGATACATATAATACACACTAGAAGATACACATATATACATAACTCAAAATACACTAATATATATACTATATAATATATCAATAGCTTACAAATATATATTTACATACGTACGTATAATGGGAAGGACAAAAATCAAACACATGGGGCGCATCGCACCCGTATCACACTTTTCTATAATACGCTTGCGATACCTCCCCCAACACACAACCAGACGTATTTCGGAGGACACGAACGCATCCAATACATAAATTATGAACAACACGTATTATAATTAAAGTGTCTACGTGTCCGTGTCTCAATGTGATATGCACAATGTCCTGTGTTGGAGGAAAACCCCCAAAATCGACCGTTTCATCAAATTGACGAGATTCGGCCTACACGTATCCAATTTTGGACACAACACAAGCTACAAACAAACAATCAAGTGTCAAATAGATCTATTAGATCTATTGACAAGCTCTATATGTGCCAATTTCGAAATTCCCCTAAAATTGGCACCAAAATGGACATAACTTCCACCATAGGTCTCCAAATGACTCCAAACCAAAACCTATGGGTAGCCTATGCATGTGGGTTGGTTTCTTATGGTAAAATCTCATATCTATAGTCTATTATAAGGTGGAAAACCAATTTTTACCTATTGGGAGATGGATTCCCAATGAAAAGTCCCTAAATTCCAAGTAGCTCCTTCCTTGTAGATCTTGGCCTCCTCTTCCTTGTCCCTTGCTCCTTGCTTGTAGATCCTTGATGTAGAGGCTTCAATAATGAATTTAGAATGAGTTTGGTAAAGATTTTGTGGAGAAAGTGATGAGGGATTGGAGAAAAAATGGAAGGGGAAAATATAGATCTAGAATTTTGGGAAAGAAATAAAATGAGAGCACTCTCTCTCTTCCTAATTATGGCTGGTCAAAAACCCCTCTCCAAGCAATGTGTAATGTCCCAAATACCCCTTAGGGCCTCTCATGAAGAAATAATTAGGGAGGAAAGGTTCTAGACTAATGGTTTCACTAATTAATTAAATATCATAATCCATGGGCCTAATTCATGGGCTCAACTTAGGCTAGTCCAAATATTTGTTCATGCTCTCTAAATAAATGGTTAGGTCCACTATACAAGTCCAACAAATCTACCAGTAGCAACAATTAAATAACACAATAAATAATTAAATCAAGCCATGTACAATTATTAATTATAAATAAATCTAAAAATAATTATACCCATTGACAATTACCAAATTACCCTTTTATGAAAATGTGAGGGTGACACAAACCCACACCCACACCCTCATGGCTCATACAAAATATCACACACCAATTTCCCCTATTACAACACACCAAACATAGCATTTTTTCACATCCAATCCATTTTTTCCTCATTGTACAAGTCCTAAACTATTAGGGACTTTTGTGCAAATAGCTAGCCATGTGTCCACCTTCTATTGGTTGGAGCAAATGAAGAAGACCCATTCTTGATAGCCTTGACCGGTCTTGGCACCCTCATCTCTCACCTTTTTGTATGGCACTATACAACAAAATATGCCTATAATACATCCCAACCTTTTATTCAAACCCCCACACATCTCCACCACCCGCTTTCTTCATGACAAACCACCTTCTACTTGAAAACCTAGTCGGCCCAAATCCCAATGCTCCCTCCCTCTTCATTAAATACATCACCTCTCTCTCATTTTATTACACCTACTTCCTCTCCTCCTTCATAAAACCCCCACCCTCACCATCACCATTCTCCTCCTCTCCCCAACCCAAAAATATCATCACCACCATCACCACCACCATCAGTTATCATCACCATCACCATCACCACCGCCATCAGCCAACACCACCACCGCTATCAGCCAACCTCACCACTGCCATCAGCCAACATCACCACCTCCATCACCAACGACAATACCACCACCACAATTCCCATCACCTTCCTTCCTCACCTCCACGACTGTTGATGCCTCCTCCAGCCGCCACCCTCACCTCCACGACCACCCCCACTGCCACCAGCTCCACGACCACCACCATTCCTACCTCCACCTCCTCCTCTATGACAACCACCATACCACGACTACCACCATCACCACCGCCAACCCACACCACCACTGCCATCAGCCAACAACATCCCGATCACCACCACTGTCCCCTTCACCACTGCAACCAAGGTCTACCCCCATCACCTCCTCGACCACCAATGACCACCACCAATGACAGCCACCACCTTCACCCTCATCCCGACCATCACCTTCAGCCTCATCACCACAACAGTCACCATCGTCACCATTATCACCTTCACCTCTCCTCCCTCCTCTCAAAACTGACCCCATACTCATCACCTCCCTGACCTCCCTCACTATTCCGACCACCACCATCAACCCCCACGACCACCACCATCATCCACCACAACCTCCACTGTGCTACGAATGCTGCATTTGATGTTGTATTGCTGTTGTTGTTGCTGTTGTTGCTGTTGTATGAGTTGTTGTTGTTGTCGCAGTTGCTCCGGCCTCCCTGGCCGGAGCAGGCCGCCAGAGCACCCCCCCTCTGATAACCTCTGGAAAGGTACCCCGAGCAAATCAAGCTCGCCACGACCGAGACCTCCCTCCGCGACCAAGAATGACATAAATTAAAGCAGAATTTCAGTATCAACGAGCCAACTTTATAGTACGATTATATTCTCCTCGCTCATCCGATCCTCGAACTACCACCTCTGGATAACTCTCCACTTGACCTTCTTCCACTGCCTTTAATTACTTTATTTTAGTTTGATCTAGGTTGGTAGTTAATTGAGCTCCAACAACCAAGAATAACAGTTTTTAAAACATTATAATTCTCCGATATGAAATTTGTCCCGTCAAACTGGGCAACCACGTCGCATACAGATTTCACCGAAAGGCGTGTGCGGTATTTTTTGATGTATAGGCTTTCACGGAACTCAATTCGGACATGTATGTGTGCCGAAATCAACCTGTATCCGTCGGAACCCCCCTATCAGGGTTTTGCAAATTACCTAATTACTTTGTGCACGCTTGTTGTATCGTGATGAAACTGGCACCATTAGACTCGCGACGTTCAACTTGTCCTGTGACCCAAGTTTTGCCTAATTCTGAGACAGTGACCGCATCGCTGTTTCGCGGCCCCACGATCCATTCCAACGGGCGTTTTTGTGATCGGCTCACCGGAATCCAAATCTGGATATATAGTTCAATTTGTATCATCGTTTAGAATTTTTTTGACCTAATATGCTATTTTTAGGGACCTTTCCTTCTGGCACATTTTTTAGTGCAAGAGGGGCCCACTAGTAGATCCCGTATTGACCAGAAACTATATTTTTGCCCCTGTGTCCAAATTGGATGTATGAATATACTTTTTTGAGTATCTCACTTATTCTGGGACTCTTGGTGATTTTTGTAACAACATCCAGGGATATCTTCTCCAGTTTTCATCTTGCGCTGCTACTTCCTTGGCGAGTTCGTGCTCGAAACTTCGCCTAGCATCCAAACAAGTATATCTTGCCTTGTTGTACTATTTAAATTCAGTTATTATTATTGATATACTTTGTGCTCTAAATATTTTATAACTGTGCGCTTCTGAGTATGCCTCGGTTGCAGTCGACGAAGACGTCGACGTTAGGACTTGTGTTTTACCTAGCGTCTAGTGGATGTACCCTAAGTGACGAAGTTATCATTATAACTCTGAGGCCTTGACACATATCATTCTACATCACAGAGTAAGTTCATGATAGGACATGGGCTTACGTATTTGACTGGCCATCGGTGCGAGTAGCACGTATGATAGTATTTAGCGTAGTTGTATGGTTCTTAGTGACTTGCATATAGTTACAAGATGTCAACGTCGCACTTGAGACTTGTACATTGACATTGGGCGTGGAGGACAACTGGTAGGCGTGTGGGACACCACCTCTTATTATTTATACAGATTTTGCGTTCTTCAGAGCGATACGGACATTATTATTTATGCAGATTCTACGTTCTTCGGAGCGATACGGATGTTATTATTTATTCAGATTTCGTATTCTTCGGAGCGATACAGACGTTATTATTTATGCAGATTCTTCGCTCTTCAAAGCGTTGGACGTTATTATTTATACAGATTCCACGCTCTTCAAAGCGTTGGACGTTATTATATATGTAGATTGCCCCAAGATGGGGGGCATATGTGGCATATACTAGCCAGTCATGACGATTGGTGAATTACGTCAGCATATGTCTAGCCTACAGTTTTCATACGCTCTAAGTTATCCTCAAATTACATTCACATAGATGGATAATTTACCCTAATTTACTTTACTCAATATTTACATTATGGCATGTATTATTTGTATCTTCTTACATCCCTTTGAGGACCTGGTAACCTTCCAGGTTATTTGAGTATGTTGCATGATGCTTGATCTATTGGAGTGTTGGACATCGATGTAGGTATCTTTACATCTTTCAGCTATTACAGTCATGTACTACTTTCTATTTTGATTCTGCTTTTATAGCCTAGTGTTTATAGGCCTATATTGTTCTTTTCGCCTATTCGAACGGATATATTATGGCTACAGACTAATTATGCGTATTGTTCCTTCTTGAGATTTATTTACCATGGATTGAGATTTAGTTTAGTTGTTGGATATTATAAATAGATATTTAGCTTGATCACTTAACCTTGGACAACGTAAGTGCACTTCGTCGGGTCCATTAAATTGGAAAGCCCTACGGAGTCGTACCATCTGGCTATTGTCACGTGTCTGGTCCTATACATTTTGGGACTGGGGCATGAAAGAATTCCTGAGATCAGTTCTTTGGTAATCATTGGTACTTTGCTACACGTACCTAGAGGCACTAGTGTCTATTCACCAGTCAATAAGCACACCAGATAATTTAACTTGCGCAATCATGGCAACCAAGTTAAGTAATCAAAGTAACCAAGTTAAGCTTTTACCTTACTATTTTGGTTTAAAATTGGATCTGCAATCCTCATTCTCATGGTCCTTCATGCTTGAAGGGACATGCGCCAAGGTGATCATAGCCCTATGCGCATAACCTGTTCATGCATAGACCTTGCTTAGAGCTAGCCACATAGACGCTTCCAAGCACCAAGTCCTGCCATACACCGAAAGAACACCATAAGCAGTGACTACACTACACCGAGCCGACCATGCATAGTGAGTGACCTGCGCCGAGACTTCTTATGTACTGAGTTCTTCTATGTTCTAATTATTGCCATGCGTAGATACATAGTGCTAGTCTCTCTTGTGGTGCCCCGTTCCCCCTTCTTCAGGGAGCGCGGCTAAGAAATACTTTCGGTATCGTTCGATCAGGATAAATAGAATCATGATCTTTTCCTTATTATGGATTGGATTCTTCGGAATCGATTCCAATATTTAGTGGACCGTACCCCAAAGACGGACTTAGCGGCAGAGTCAAGAGAGACATCTTCGCTGCAAGTTTTCTTACCTAGTTTTTGCTGTCGCATTTTTTGCTTTCGTTCTTTTGAGTTGGTTTTCGGGATTTGCGTTTTTTTGAACGATTTCAATAAACTTTATTACTTTCGTTCGTTGAATTGCACTTTCGTTTCGAGCTTGGAAAAAGAAGAAGAGGTATTGATCGTCTGTTTGTGGCAATGCAGGTGATCGTGCAGTAGGCATCGCGCGAGCGGAGTCTTGAAGCACCACTTTCCTTTCCTATCCCCACCAACTTGTGAGTGGCTATAATTCAATTAGTTTATCCTTCTTCCAAGTCTTCACATCTAAAATCTTGCCTTCTTGATTGTTCCCATCAAACAATACCATAATAACTAAAAGATATCAAGATAAAGAAAAGAAATAGACTTGGATTACTTATGCTTGTCAATCAACTTGTGAATGGTTACCTTGTTGTATGTTAGTTTGATTAGAATATTCTTCCATCGCATTTTAATTCTAGTTAGAACATATTCTTCTATCATTGTGCTATGTATAGAACACACTTGACAATGAAATAAACTAATCAGGTCGACAATGCAAAATGGATCATGCCATATTACTTATCTCGTGCTCATATTGTGTCACGCCACAGTCCCAAAATACCAAGGGACTAGCCACTTGGCAATGGCCAACAGCACAACTCTAATAGGCAAACCCATTTTAATGGACCCGTTAGAGTGCACTTAAGCTGTAATACATATATAATGGTCTATGAATACCTGTCACAGTATATATATCTAATCTCATCCACAATAAGAAACAAAATTACAAAGAGAAAAGTCTAGTCACAATAATATAAAATGATCTGAGACAACCAAAGCAATATAAATAATGTCACAGGGAATAATCCGACATCAAAATGGAAGAAAAAATAACTCCAAGTATAATATCCAGAAGTCACTACAAGATCAAATATCCAAGAACACTAAGCATAAATAATGAATGGTGAGAATACTATGTCCTCAAGAGAAGTCCTCTGGAACAACCTCGTCCTCGGCAACCTGTATGTCTCAAATAGTAGCACATGCCCCGTAAACCTCTGAATAGCTCTCCTCGTCTACACCTGGGGACATAATCCGGATCCAGGTCCTCAGGGGACATAGCAAGGTACAATAAACAATCAAGCCAAATAAAATACAGCAAGTAAATATAAACAGATCCTCAGGGCAAGCTATGTAACCAGCTAAGTGAAATAAAAAATGAGAGCATCACTAGTACTCAGGCTGAGACCACTACAGGCTCTGTGTCGGGGAGCCCATAGCAGCAAGTAGTATCACGACTCCAGTATATGTGCCAAAGATCTGAGACAGAGTCCAAGGCACCTCCATTAGTATATATATAAATAATCAGCCTGTAGCCTATGTATCTCTCCCCACCCAATGTAACCTCATGTCTCATGTCCATTATGTCTCAGGTCCATAACACGCAAGATATTGACCTCTAGCTAGCACAAAGAGTCATAATAATATCCATGTAATATGCACGTCTTATATCTCGAATCCTGTAAGCCTATATAGAATCACCATGAATAACTCAAGAAAGATTCTGTCACATAAAATAGTGTCAAGTATCCTACGGTATGGCGTACTTGGTAAAGCAACCACGTAAAAATATAGGATCGCGAAATCACAACTTTATAAGTGACGTTGCACGACTCCGCGTACGGCGTCGACACCCGAATCTTGTTCGGATGCTAAGCAACGTCTTATGGTCCTAAGTTGAACAGGTACATCACAGAAGTATATATAATAAAAGAACACAAGCAAGTAATATAACATGATCTCTGCAGGTTTGGCAAGGTACACTTGTCTGGATTCTGAGCTCCGACAATTGCTCCGATATAAGTGAAATCTCTAGGTGCGCCTCCGGATGTTGAAACAAACATTACTATCGCTCTCAGGATATATGAAATAGCTAGGATTGACTACCCATAAGTCTAATTTGAACACAACGACAAAATTGACAGTTTTGGGTCAAAGCGGGGTCCACAAGTGGCCCACATCGCACCGAAAAATGTGCCGGAGACAAAGTTCTCTAAATTCGTCAAACTTAGTGTTTACGAGTCAAGAAGGACGATTTGAACCCAACAGAATATCCAGAACTAGATTTCGATGAGCCAATCACGAAATTGTTCGTCATGTAGAACTATAGGGCCCACAAAATGATGTTTCGTTAACGTTCTCAGAATCGAACCAAACTTGGGTCACAGCACTAGCGTAACGCTATGAATCCAATGGCATAAGTTTCTTTACGAATCGACGAGTACACACGAAGTTATGGCGAGTGTCAGAACAGGCTGATACGGTATTTTTTGACGGATATGCGTTGATTCCGGTGTGCACGCACATCCAAATCAAGTTTCACGAAAGCCCACACATCCATGATTTTGGCTATTTTAAAAATAAGTTTTTGGTCGTTTTGGAACAAAAATAATTTAACCATTATAGCAAACTAATAAAAACTAAAAGAACATTAAAAATCTTGGTTATATTGTGAAGAAGTCCTTTCAATTTTATTTTGAAATTAATAAACGAGATGGTAGAAAATTAGACATGAACAGGGGTACTTGGACTGAATTTTTGAACTGTTGTTTAACAGTTTTTCGGCCAACTTTCGGTCAATTTTTTGATCAAACCCGGGTGCCTAAATCCGTTCCACTTGAACAAAGGCCTAGAGGGTTATGTTATAAATATACCAGCGAAGACGGAGCGCAAAACGGACGAGCGAGGAGGGTCAAATCTCTGCATGAAGGGGGCCAGATGGCGGTGCGTATGCACGCGGGGAGGGCGGATTTGCGGCGGCTCCGGCGCTGCTGAGGCGCGACGGTGGTAGGCGGTACAGGCGGAACTGCGGAGGTGGCGGCTCCGGCGGGTGGTGTTGGAGGTGGTTTAGGCGTGGGATCACGATTAGGGTTAGGGTTAGGGTTAGGGTTAGGGTTTGTTGTATGCATATATATATATAGGAGAGGGGGGGTTCCTGTACGTGGGGAAGGGGAGATTTTAAGTTTAGGTTTTGGGTTTTAGTTTGGGTTTGGGTTTAGTATTAACTGGTAGGGTTAGAGTTAATGGATTTGGGTTTGGGTTTATTTCTAATTCTTTATTTATTTCTTTTCTCTTATTTATTCAATAATTAAGTAGAGAAAATTCTCAAAAATAGTTAGGCACTAGAAAAAATTCTAAAAAATTTATATTTTCTCCAACAATAATTTATAGCCCAATTTATATTAATTAAAAAGATATTTACTAAATATTAATGAATATTAAAATAATTAAATAAATCCATAAATTCTATTTTTATATAATATTAAATTGGGAGCATGCAGGGGGTTCGAACAACGTAACTCGAGTGTCTGTGCGTAATAGGATCAGTTAGGCTCATAGCATGAATTTAGTTGGAAGCAATGGGTTGGGGTGGCATGTTAAAATCGTACGCCACGACAAAAGGGTTAATTAATCATAGCTTTCTCGTAATTGTGTCGCAAAAGTTGTGCGACCAAAATAAGGTATGAGATTACAAATTTGTGGGGGACAGTCAAGGTAGGAGCCTAATTTGACTCGTCTAAGTCGAGCATGCTAGGTTGGTTGGAAAGGAAAGGCTAGTGTTGCACTCAAGATCTTAAAACCATGGGAGTTGGTTTCCAAAGTTCGATTAAATTATCGAATAAATATTAAAATAAAAAATTATTATTATTAATTACCGAACTAATCCTATGTAAAAATCAGGGTGCTCATAATCTACCCACCTTAAAATAATTTCGTCCTCACAATTAAGAAAAATTAAACGTAACCGGTCAGGAAAGATTTGCTCCTGAAGAGATGACGCGGTTGTATGATATTTGTTGAAACACGACACAAAGGATAAGGGACCATGAACAAGGAAAAAATTAAGAGGAAGGGTGAGGGTTTTGTTCAAGCAAAATACGTAGGGAAGCAATGAAAACTTTTTCCTAGGCAATAAGAGATGAGTAACTTAAGAGTAAAGGAGTCTGATTAGAGCGAGGATCAACTACAACTTATGAAAACTTGGGTACCACTTACATATTACTAATCTAGACTAACAAGTTTATGCTAACATAATACTAGATATAGGTCAAGGAATGGAACTAACAGGCACATGCTAATGTATTACTAGGAATATTCGTTACTATAGCTGGCTATGATAAGACTAAATCTTATCCATATTTGCTACTACTCGAGTCCGTGCCTCCTCCACTATCATCGCAAAATCCTGTCCATGTCCCTGTGGTGGTGTCCTCTGCTGTTGTTGGACCGACTAGAAGAGTGCTGCCTGTGGTGACAAGAGTGGCCTAGGCAGATATTCTCCTGGTGCTGGTGGTCTGAATCCTCCATCTTTCGTCTGTGATGCTCCTGGTGTTGGATAAGATGGTCGATGTGGCTGCAAGTCTGGCTCCGGTACTGGTAAAGCTGGTCGATAAACCATCGGTGTTCCTCCCCGATGCTCAGGGCAATCCTTGGATGAATGCTGACTGGATCCGCAAGCAAAACATAATCCCAATTTGCGTCTACACTCCCTCTCAATATGGCCTACCTTGCCACAGTAGTGACAAGTAGGAAGGGATATGGCACGTGATGCTGCTCTCTGGGGTGGATTCATATGGGGTCGCTTTGCAGGCTCCCCGTGTGGTGCTCGAGCTGGTACTAATACGTACGATCTCTTCTGGCTGGACTCCCTCTTGTGGATGCGCTCCATGCGTCTGTCACGCCCTAGTCCCAAAATATACGGGACCAGGCCACGTAGCAATGGCCAGCTAATACGACTCTGAAGGATTTCCTAATTTAATGGACCCGACGAAGCGTACTACGCTGTCCTAAAATACTGTCAAGTCCAATATGCTATCATGCAGCAGATAAATATCTAATCTTATCCACAGAATATAAATAAGGAATACTGAAGTAAATACTAAAAGTAAGTACAGAGTCTGGATGTCATAATACAACACAAGTTTAATGGGAACGAATCCACTGAATACAATATTGAAATAAGAGTACGAAAGGACAGATAAGAATACTAGACTAGAACATCGACTAGCTAGATAAAGATGCTCCAGCCATAGGTGGAAGGCCTAACAGTAATCAGGAAAACTTCGAAGGTAACACCTCCAGCTCGTCCTCAGTCGCGTACCTCGTCTCCTGTCCGGGCCCGTACACGGTCGGATAGTACGTCTCGTCCAAATCTAGAAGGAAACCAGGTCCTCAGAGGGACGTAACAAGATACAAAAATATATGTCGAATATAAATACTGAATAAGTAAAGGGAGTGTACTAACCATCTAAGTGAATGCAATATGAGGACAACCTTGGTACGTATGGGTAGGTTAAGGCATAAATATGTAACGTTTATATCATTTTATAGAACGTAGAATTTGTATAGTATAACGTCCATATCATTTCGTAGAACGTGAAATTTGCGTGATATAATGTCCGTATCGTTCCATAGAATGCTAAATCTACATAGTATATATATACTTCCGTATCGCTCCAAGGAACGCGGAATCCGAATAAAGAGGTCATCAGTCCCTGTAGCTCCGATGGACACTACGGGTACTAATGTATTTGTCCTATATGCCTACCAGTTGTCCTCCCCGCCCAATGAACATATACAAGTCGAATACACGACATGCACACTTCGTAACTACATGCCAGGTCTCAAATAACTAGACTAACCTTACTACGCACTAAACCGTGATGCATATCGCACGCACCGATAGCTAGTCGGGTATGCCAACTCGCATTCCAATATGAGTTTGTCATTGTGATGAGTAAAAGAAGTTTCAGGGTTTTGAAATATATCAGAATATCTCCACAACAGTAGGCGAGTCTGCTAGAGTCTAAGTCGCTACACTACTCATCGACGCAATCGTCGACTGCATCCGAGTCATTCGCGTACGCGCACAGTTATAAATAATATTTGCAACAACCACTCATACAATATTTAACAACTTAAATCAAACAGTAAATAAGGCAAGGTATACTTGCCTGAATTCTCAAGTTGCGAATGCCAAAGTCCTGCTCCCGAAGCCTCGCCCGAACGATCCAACGATCATATATATATATATATATATATATATATATATATATATATATATATATATATATATATATATAAAATATAATAACAATCAGTCATTATACTAGTATACGCACAAAAGTATATCTACACGGCACTTAGAAGCTAACGCAAGTAGGGGTTATAACCAGGTCAACTAGAAGAGTCGAGTGTGTAAGAGTCTAAAAATGCACGAGTGTCAAGTCCCTCTAAATGTACATTTCTCAAATATTACAACCAAGGTCATAACTAAGGTTCATGTAGGTGCTAAGTTGTTCTCCAAGACAAGTTTGATAGTGTTAACACTCTAGGTCTCCATGTACAAGTATGTAAAAATATCCTCAAATATTGTGCACAACAAGTCAGCTAGCTACTATACTACTCATACGTGTTTATAACTCAAAACATTGTGTAACACTAATCACGTGTTCTAACTATTAGGTTAAGGTGTATACTAAACAACCTAGCTCATGCAATATTTAATATCACTAAATACCATTACAACTAATATATATATTCTGAAATTATATGTAATATGGAGATAATAGGGTTTATAATACATTCATGGGTTCATGTAAACACCCTAATTTTTTAAATTTTAATTTTAAAATTCATTAATTATTATTGTGGAATATTTTTATTATTTTTAGTTAATTATAATAAATATTCTTCATAAATTTATATTTTTGTGTATTAAATTAATTATTAAAATTATGCAAAAATTATATTTTTGGTTGTATAATTAATAATAGGATATTGTATAATTTTTCTAGAATTTATTGGAAACCGAAACTAATTTTTTTATAGCAAATTGTATTATTTTTAAATAAACCAACCTAAACCAACCCGAACCAAACTAAACTGAACCAAACCGAACCATCCTAAACCAACCCAACCCTAATAAGATCCGGATCCTAACCAAACCCATAACCCAAACCCGACCCATAAACCCCCTTAACATTCTGTAATAGTAGAAACCCCTTCACTTCCCCTTCCTCCCCATAATCGCCCATTCCGACCTATAAAACCCCCAGACCAACCCCCTTATTCACCATCAAACCCTCTCTCATTCCTGATGAGCCACCGCCGACGACGACGCCGGACCACCGTGCACCACCGCTGCAAAGTAGCCGCCGCACAGTCGCCCAATTCCGAGCTAACAATAGTAACGAGGTATGCTACTTCCCACTCTTGTATCTCCCTGCATATTAATCCAAATGTCGATCTGACGAATCCTATGCGAAGACCACATGACTCTCTTGAACTCTGTATAATTAGTTCGGGTTATCGTGTCCTATTTCGATCGTAATTGGCGACGCAAAACAAGAAAAAAAGACCCAATTTATAGTTTAGAAAACTGTCCCAAATACCCATATTCATAACCGTTTTTCTTCCAACTTAGTTAATATTTTTAAATTCTACTTGAACAGTAATTTAAACAACATAACCAAGATTTAATCCCTTTAAATAGTTTATTTTAATTTGTTGTATGTTGTGTTCTATTCGTGGTTGAAGTTGACCAAAAACTTGGTATTCTAAACCCAAAATTTTCTGAAATAGGGTGCGTCCCGCTAAACGAGGCAACTTTATCGTATGCAAATTGCATCCAAAGGTGCGTATCATCAATACGGATGTGTAAGATTTTATGGAAGTTGATTTAGATGTGCGTGCACCGGAATCAACGTGTATCCGTCAAAAAGTCACGTATAGGCCTGTTCTGACACTCGTCATAATTTCGTGTGTGCTTGTTGTTTCGTAATGAAACTTGTGCCATCGGATTCATAGAGTTATGTTGGTCCTGTGACCCAAGTTTGGTTCGATTCTGAGAACATTAACGAAATTGTATTTTCGTGGGCCCCACGGTTCCACTTGACGGGCGATTTCATGACTGCCTCATCGGAATCCAGTTATGGATGTTCTGTTGAGTTTGTATCATCATTCTAGACTTATAGACACTAAGTTTGATAAATTTGGAGAGTTGTCTCTAGCATATTTTTTGGTGCAAAGTGGGCCACAAGTGGACCCCGCTTTGACCAGAAACTGTCAATTTTGTCCCTGTGTCCAAATTGGACTTATGGGTAGTCAATCCTAGATATTTCATGTATTCTGAGAGAGATGGTAATGTTTGTTTTAGCATCCGGAGGTGTACCTGGAGATTTTATTTTTACAGGAGTAACTGAAGGAGTTCAGAACCCAAGCAAGTGTACATTGCCAACTTGCAGTAGATCTTGTGATATTATTTGCTTGTATTCTTTCTATATACTCTTAAGATGTACATGTTCATCCTAGGAACGTGAGACGTTGCTTAACGTCCGAACAAGATTCGGGTGTTATCGTCGTACATGGAGTCGTGTAACGTCACTTAGAGAGTTGATACCACGATCCTATATATTTTACGTGCTTGCTTTATCAAGTACGACATACCATAGGACACTTGACACTATTCATGCAACATAATCTTTTCGAAGTTATTCATGGTGATTCTGTATAGACTTATAGGATTCGTGACACAAGACTTGCATATACATAGATATTATTATGACTCGTTGTACTAGCTAGATGTCATGATATTGCGTGTTATGGACATGAGACATCGTGGACATGAGACGTATGATTACATTAGGTGGGGAGAGACACACAGACTATAGGCTGATTACATACATATATATTTATTATTGAGGTGCTTTAGTCTCTGTTCCAGAGCTTGGCCCATTACGTGATATTACTGCTACCGGCTCCCCGATACAGAGCTTGTAGTGGCCTCAGCCTGAGTACTTGTGATGCTCTCATTTGCATATCACATAGCTGGTTACATAGCTTGCCCTGAGGATCTATTTTTATATACTGCATTTTATTTGTCTTGAGTTATTCTTGTACCTTGCTATGTTCCTTGAGGACTTGGATCTGGATTATGTCTCCAGGTACAACAGAAGAAGAATACCCCAAGATATATGGAACAGAAGCTGGCACTGGAGCAGTACTGGCACCAGAGGACGAGGTTGTGCCAGATGATTTTTCCTGAGTATTCTGTTACATGATCAGTTAGTTATGTTTTCAGTTATTTTATATCTTGACTCTTGGATTATTGTATTAAACTTATTATCGGGCTGTTCCTCGAGACACTTTTTATTGGGATTTGTTGATGGACTATATTTCTTTATATTGATTAGTCTATCATATTGAATTATGTTTACTTTCTGTGGATAAGATTAGAATTAGACTGTAACATGTATCTTAGACCATTGTATTTATTTTACAGCTTAAGTACACGCTAACGGGTCTATTAAATTGGGTTTGCCCATTGGAGTTGTGCTGCTGGCCATTGCCACGTGGCTAGTCCCTTGGTATTTTGGGACTGGGGCGTGATAGTTCATGCAACCATAAAAATGAAGAAAGAGGAGGAAGTGAATATACCTAGGGTTAGTTTGAAAGGAAGGGGGGTGTGCTCGGCCTGCAGCCCGTGGTCGGCCTATCTCCGGCGGGTGGGAGGGTGCTCCGGCCACTGTGCTCGGCAGCAACAGCAGCGGCTTGTAGCAGCAGCGATAGCAGCTCGTGGGGGTGATGGTGGTGGAGGTGACTGTCGTGAGGTGGTCGGGTAATTGTCGTGAGGGAGGTGGTGGTGGATGATGGTCGTGAGGGAGGTGGCAGTAGTGAATGATGGTGGTGGAGGTTGATGTGTTGGAGGAGGAGGTCGGGTTCGATGGTGGTTGCGGTGATGGTGGCGATAGCGGTGGCGGTGGAGGTCGAGTTGGAGTAGGAGGAGGTCGTGGTTGATGGTGGTGGAGTGTGATGGTCGGATGGAGGAGGAGGTCATGGTTGATGGCGGTAGAGGCTGATGGATGTCAATTTTGGGGTAGGTTGAGTCTTTGCATCAATTTAATTAAAATTAGTGTCAAAGGTGTTCTTTAATTAATTGGAAGTGCATAGGATTTAAATTGGGTGGGACACAAGTGTCATAGACGTAGTAGACTCAGAGTAGATTATTATCTTAAATTGGGTTGCACAAAATGGGTCGAAATTGTCTCTCCAATTTCGATTGGAACGGACAAAGGTGCAAAGTTGGATTTATTTAGATTTAAAAATAGATATTTGTAACGAATATTCTGCGACTAAAATGAAGCACAAGAGAGGGTATTTATGAGTTACACAAAGGTCAGAATGGAAGGTTGGCACGTCTAGGACAAGTGTGCGAAATTTGTTTCAAAGCAAAAGCTAGAGTAGTGGTCCAAATATTAAAACAACGGTAAGGTACACCAAGTGATATAAAATTTTGTAGATTAATTTAAACACCATGTTCTAATTCTAAATGGCTCCAAACTAACCATAGTCTCTCTCTCTAAGCCAAGTAGACCTAAATTTGGTTGAGGGGGTTTACAGCGTCGAGCTGCTACAAGAACATCCGTATAAGAAGTAGGTGCAACTGTGCCATCTGTCTCTGTAGTTCAAAGCTCAATCCGTCAAAGAATTTCTCCGCCTTATCTTCTTCTGTCAGGATCAGTATAGGGTCGAACAGTTGAATCAAGCATGATGCAAGTCAAGAAATTTATTCGAGTCTGATATAGAGGTCAAGAACGTGTCAATATGTGAATGAGATCCTATAAATTTATACTTATCCTAATCGCAGGCTAGCTCGGTCCCTTAGTTGAAACAAAAGCAATATATTTGTAGACCTGCATGGGTCACCACAAAAACTATCTCACGCCCCAGTCCCAAAATACTAAGGGACTAGCCACGTGGCAATGTCCAGCAGCACAACTCCAATGGGCAAATCCAATTTAATGGACCTGTTAGAGTGCACTTAAGTTTTAATACATATAAAATGATCTACGAATACCTGTCACAGTCTATATATCTAATCTCATCCACAATAAGAAACAAAATCACAAAGAGACGAGTCCAGTCACAATAATATAAAATAATCTGAGACAACCAAAGCAATATAAACAATGTCATGGGGAACAACCCGACATCAAAATGGAAAGAAAAATAACTCAAAGTACAATATCCAGAAGTCACTACAAGATCAAATATCCAAGAACACTAAGCATAAATAATAAATGGTGAGAATACTGTGTCCTTAAGAGAAGTCGCCCGGAACAACCTCGTCCTTTGCAACCTATATATCTCCAATAGTTACACCTGCCCCGTAAACCTCGGGATAGTTATCCTCGTCTACACCTGGGCACATAATCTGGATCCAGGTCCTCAGGGGACATAACAATGTACAATAAACACTCAAGCCAAATAAAATACGGCAAGTAAATATAAATAGATCCTCAGGACAAGCTATGTAACCAGCTAAGTAAAATGCAAAATGAGAACATCACTAGTACTCAGGCTGAGACCACTACAGGCTCGGTGTCGGGGAGCCCATGGCAGTAAGTAGTATCACGACTCTAGTATATGTGCCAAAGATCTGAGACAGAGTCCAAGGCACCTCCAGTAGTATATATATAAATAATCAGCCTATAGCCTATGTGTCTCTCCCCACCCAATGTAACCTCATATCTCATGTCCACGACATCTCATGTCCATAACACGCAAGATCATGACCTCTAGCTAGCACAACGAGTCATAATAATATCCATGTAATATGCACGTCTCATATCACGAATCATGTAAGCCTATACAGAATCACTATGAATAACTCAAGAAAGATTCTGTCACATGAAATAGTGTCAAGTATCCTATGGTATGGCGTACTTGGTAAAGCAAGAACGTAAAATTATAGGATCGCAGAATCAACTCTCTAAGTGACGTTGCACGACTCCGCGTACGGTGTCGACATCCAAATCTTGTTCGGACGCTAAGCAATATCTCACGGTCCTAGGTTGAATAGGTATATCACATAAGTATATATAATAAAAAAACACAAGCAAGTAATATAACAAGATCTCTGCAGGTTTTGCAAGGTACACTTGCCTGGGTTCTGAGCTCCAACAGTTGCTCCGATATAAGTAGAATCTCCAGGTATGACTCCGAATGATGAAACAAATATTATCATCACTCTCAGGATATATAAAATTGCTAGGATTGACTACCCATAAGTCTAATTTGAACACAGGAACAGAATTAACAATTTTGGGTCAAAGCGGGATCCACATGTGGCCCACTTTGCCCCCAAAAATATGCTGGAGACAAAGTTCTCTAAATTTGTCAAACTTAGTGTCTACGAATCCAGAACAAATATGAACCCAACGGAATATCCAGAACTGGATTCCGATGAGTCGATCACGAAATCGCCCGTCATGTAGAATCGTAGGGCCCACGAAACGATATTTTGTCAACATTCTCAGAATCAAACCAAACTTGGGTCACAGGACCAGCGTAACGCTACGAATCCAATGACACAAGTTTCGTTATGAATCAACGAGTACACACAAAGTTATTGTGAGTGTCAGAACAGACCGATACGGTGCATTTTGACGGATACGCTTTGATTTCGGTGTGCACGCACATCCAAATCAAGTTCTGTGAAAGTCTACACGTTCGCTTTACATTACGCGTCTTTCGATTCAACTCGCATACGACAAAGTTATCTCATTTCACGGGATGTACCCCGTATCATGAGATTTTGGGTGTTTTAAAAACAAGTTTTTGTTCATTTTCAAAACAGAATAATTTAACCATTATAGCATACTAATAAAAACTAAAAGAACAGTAAAAATCTTGGTTATATTGCGAAGAAGTTCTTTCAATTATATTTTAAAAATAATTAACAAAATGGTAGAAAATTGGATATGAACAGGGGTACTTGGACTGAATTTTTAAACTGTTGTTGAACAATTTTTCGACCAACTTCTGGTCGATTTTTCGATCAAACCCGGGTGCCTAAATTTATTCTACTTGAAGAAAATCCAAGAGGGTTAGGTTGTGAACATACCAGCGAAGACGGGACATAAAACGGACGAGCGAGGAGGGCAAAAGCTCTGCACGAAGGGGGCCTCACGGCAGTGCACGTGCGCGCGGGGAGGGGGCGAATCTGCGGCGGCTCCGGCGCTGCTGAGGCGCTGCGGAGTTCGGCGGTGCGGCCGACACTGCGGAGGGGGCGGCTCCGGCGGATGGTGGTGGAGGTGGTGTCGGCGTGGGATCAGGGTTAGGGTTAGGGTTTATTGTATACATATATATATATGAGAGGGGGGTTCCTGTACGTGGGGAGAGGGAGGTTTTAAGTTTATGTTTTGGGTTTGGATTTAGTGTTAACAGGTAGGTTTAGGGTTAATGGATTTGGGTTTGGGTTTATTTTTATTTCTTTATTTATTTCTTTTCTCTTATTTATTCAATAATCAAATACAGAAAATTCCCAAAAATAGTTAGGCACTTAAAAAAATTCTAGAAAATTTATATTTCCTCCAACAATAAATTATAACCCAATTTATATTAATTAAAAAGGTATTTACTAAATATTAATGAATATTAAAATAATTAAATAAATTCATAAATTTTATTTTCTATATAATATTAAATTCTGAGTATGCATGGGGTTCGAATAACGCAACTCGAGTATCATGTGCATAATAGGACCAGTTAGGCTTAAAGCATGAATTTAGTTGGAAGCAATGGGTTGGGGTGGCGTATAAAAATTGTACGCCACGACAAAAGTGTTAATTAATCATCATTTCCTCGTAATTGTGTTGCAAAAGTTGTGCGACCAAAATAAGGCATGGGATTATGAATTTGTGAGGGACAGTCAGGGCTGGAGCCTAATTGGACTCGTCTAAGTCGAGCATGCTCGGTTGGTTGGAAGAAAAAGGCTAGTGTTGCACTCAAGATCTTAAAACCATGGGGGTTGGTTTTCGAAGTTCGATTAAATTATCGAATAAATATTAAAATAAAACATAATTATTATTAATTACCGAACTAACCCTATGTAAAAATCAGGGTGCTCACATATTGCCTTGAACTTCTTTATTGATAACTTAGTTTTAAATGTCGCATGGTCACAGACAACTTGTGTACAAGGATTTATGTTTCCTATGGATGGTCGCTGGTGCACTGGCATCGTTCTGGTCCGGACTAAACTTCGTGATAGTCTCGTATTCGAGCGGGATGGCATGTAGTGCCCCGTGTACCTTTTGTTGCATCATATTATCGCCCAAGACTAATTCGTTCACTATGGCATAATGCCAGTGACCCACATGTATATTTAAATTATGCAAGCTAACTATGTCTTCGTGGCAGGAAAGGCCATGGTAAGTGTTGTGCAGGTAGTTCAGACGGACAGGTAAAAGTCACCGAACGGTGGCATACTTATTTCAGTAAATTCACATATCCATTGCTTGCTTGTAACTTGAACTATGGAAAGATAGAAAGATCACATAATAACTTGCATGCTTCACACATATAACATGTTGATTGGTATAGTTGGGTTAGCTCACTTTCACCAGTGCATTTTGATGTACTAACCCTCGTTAAAAGAGGTTCTCCGCGCCAAGGCGATCCTACAAGGAGCTAGAACGAATTTCCAATCCAGTCCACCTACCGGCACGCCTTGTTCGTGCCCTTGAAGCATGTTTTGAAGTTCTAGGAGCTCGTACACATACCGTATGCAGCTCATTGGCAAGGCGATAGCTTCTCCCGAAGGTGTCTATAGATATTTTAAAGTTTTAGTAAAAGAATGTAATGTATCGGACGACTATCTCATTTTGCGTCTGCTTTTGTAATCTTTCAAGGCACCATTTTGTACTTGTTCAAGAGTTTATAAATGATGTTCATTATCAATAGAGAGAAAATTTTCTTGTTTCTATATTGTGTTCAATTATTTGTGAACTCTGAATATGTGCTCGTTATATAAAATATCTTGGCCTTGTGCGTGGCGCAACCTAGGTGCGCACGGAGTCACGCCCAGGGGACGACTATCGATTCTACGAAATTGGTGTGTGATATATTGGTATCAAAACTCAGCTTCAAGTGCCTTTTGATCCTCGTGTCAGAAATATTCCTTTAACGATCTATTCCCTATACGAATTCTTAAACTCTTTCGGCCAAAATAAGATATGTTCCATACAGTGAGTCCATAATACGTTATGAGACTAATGCAAGTTACTTTCTTTTGAAGGAATGAATCAAGTGCAAGCATCAGCTCTAGCATAAGGAGAGGTACAAGCCCAGGAAAGTAGTTTTGGCATCTTGAGAAGTTCTGAAAGCCAGCAAGCTATGCCCCGTGTTGACCCGATTGAGCGAATGATGCGGATGCTTGAAGAGAGCCAATAGAGAGTGAGGCTCGTTATGTGCGAGCTGAGAAGCGGACGGAAGATCGTCAGAGCAAGTTTGAAAGCAATCTTAAAGCCTGATTTGTAGTCCAACAAAAACAGGTAGATGCCCTAAAGCAGATCGTTCAGACCTTAGCCTCCAACCATTCCGCAACGACAACAATGGCACCGGTGGAGCAACCCACGCCTGAAGCCAAAATACCTCAAACTCCAAAGAAGAAAGATGGGACTACCTTTGACTTTGTTGACTTCAAGAAGGTCTACAATATGTCTTTTCGGGGGACTGAGATCCGATCGTGGCTCTAGATTGGCTGGTTGAGCTTGAGGATCACTTTAAAGTGCTTGAGGTACCTAAGGAGAAACGAGTTGCGTATGCCGAACTACAGCTCCGTTTGAACACGTACGATTGGTAGGACGTGTATCGAATATCTCTCTCCATAGATGAAGAAGAGACGATCGCGCGGGCTACCTTCCGGAGCATGTTTGAAGAGGAGTTCATACCCCCTCCCGTTCGTCGGCAAAAGAAGAACGAGTTCGTACAGCTCCGACAGGGCAATATGACAGTGAAGCAGTACTCCGCTGAATTCAATTGGCTTGCCAAATTTTCAAGATCCTACCTACCTGATACGGCGAGTAGTGCAAGACGATTTGAATATTACCTGTGACCTGCCATCCATGTGCACATAGTCGTTCTCCAATATCTGACTATACGAAAAGTTCTCAATCATACCCTTTCCCTCAAATCGCAGTATCCTTCAGTTGTTGTTGGCGTTGTGGATACTTCCAATCACAAGCGCCCTGGCAACACAGGAGGAAACACCGCTCCAAAGCATCCAAATAACGACAGTCAATAGAAAGAAAATTTAGGGCAAACATATTCCTAATGTAAGAAGCCAGGGTACACAATCGACAACTGCCAATCCAAGCAAGGGTTATGCCTCAAATGTGGCGATCCAAACCACGCTATTCACGACTATCCGTGCCTCTCTGATCGCCATCCTCAACATCCAAATTTTGCTCCGGCACATCAAGCCAACCGAGTCTCGCCGTAATAAGATCGTCGTCAAACTCAAGGTCGGGTGTTCACCTTGACACGGGAAGAAGCCCTCGCTTCGAACACCTTTGTGTAAGGTATATTGCTTTTCAATAACATACATGTTCGTATGCTATTTGATTTTGGTGCTACGCATAGAATTATATCCACGGATTTTGTCGTGGAAAATTGTAAACACCAAATTTTTTTTTAAATTTAAAAACAAATTTTTAGGATTTTTTCTGAAATTTTTAACTAAATATTTTCTGGAATTAAATTAATTTTGCAATTTTATTAAATATTAAAATATTATGAAAATAAAATTTTTGGGTGTAAAATAAATAATTAGTCATAGTGTAATTTTTCTGAAATTTATTGGACCCCAGAACTATTTTTAAAGACCCCAAAACTCAGTTTTTAATTAAACAAAAACAAACCGGATTAAACCCAGTTGAACCAAACTGGTTTAAAAATAAATCGGCCCAATCAAACCGGTAACAACCCGCTAACCCGACCCTCTATTTACTGCTACAGTAAATAAAATTAAAACCGACGACCGTCGGCTTCCGTAACCGCAGCGACCCAGCTGGCCATAACCGTCGCCGCCGCCGCCTGCTAGCTTTCCCGAGTGCAACCATCGTCCCGACCTCTCCCCTTCCCGCCAACGGTCGTCGGCCTCCTTCTATAAAACCCTCTTCTCCTCTCCGCCCGACACCCCAACACCGCTACCACAACCACTCCTCCGTTGTACTTCCACCGGCCGACTTCGACCCAGCCCCGACGCAGCCACCGGCCACCCCGACTCCGACGAGCTTCCTACGATGATCTCCGGCGAAGTCTCCCCTCTGACCCAACATATGAGCAGCCCCGCAGTCGTCGGGCCGCGTCGTCCCGTGCGTAGAATATTCGATTCCGACTCCATGTTCCGGTGAGTTCTTATCTCTCCTCGTCATCTCGTTTTCCGAACCGTCTGCTGTGACGTGTTCATTGTGTGACCCTCTCGAAACCCATGCAATTAGTTTGGGGTATTGCATCCTGTGTCGGTCGCAAGCTACGACGCAAAATTAGAAAAATAAATCCCAATTTCTGAAAATTAAGAATTTGTTCCGAGCTCCCCGGTTCACGACAATTTTACGCACAACCTGTTAACTAATTCTAAGATCCACCTAAATAGTTATTTAGACCACCTAACCAAGTTTTAAAACCCTATTTTAGTTTAATTTATCGTGTTGTAGATTGTATGTTATTCGAGGATAAAAATGACCAAAAGATTTGTTATTTAAAATCCTAATTTTCCCGGAACTGGGTGTGCCCCGCTAAATGAGGCGACTTGGTCGTGTAAGAACTTCACCAAAAGGTGTGAGTCGTCAATACGGACGTGTGGGATTTTGCGAAAGTTGATTTGGATGTGCGTGCACACAGGAATTAACGCGTATCCGTTGACAACACCCCGTATCGGCCCTGTTCTGAAACTCATTGTAACTTCGTGTACGCTCATCGTATCAAAACAAAACTCATACCATCGGACTCGTAGCGATACGTTGGTCCTGTGACCCAAGTTTGGTTCGATACTGAGAATGTTGACAAAATCTCGTATCGTGCGCCCCAAGGCTCCACTTGACGGGCGATTTTGTGATCGTCTCATCGGAATCCAGTTTTGGATATTCCGTTGGGTTCGTATCATTGTTCTAGACTTGTAGACACTAAGTTTGACAAATTTGAAGAACTTTATCTCTGGCACATTTCTCGTTGCAAAGTGGCCCACATGTGGACCCCGCTTTGACCAGAAACTGTCATTTTTGCTCCTGTGTCCAAATTGGACTTATAGACAGGAAATTCTAGCTATTTGATATCTTCTGAACATGATGGTAATGATTATTTCAGCAACCAGAGGAGTACCTGCAGATCCCGCGGATACTGGAGCAACAGTTGGAAACCAAATCCCAAGCAAGTGTACCTTGCCAGACTTGCAGTAATTTATTTCATATTATTCTCTTGATCTATTTCTGTGATATAAATGTTCAACCTAGGACCTTGTAACATTTCTTAGGTTCCGAATAATATTCGGGTGTCAACGCCGTACACGGAGTTGTGTAACGCCACCTAGAGATGGATTTTGAGACCCTATAGATTTTCGTGCTTGCATTATCAAGTACGTCATACCATAAGACACCTGACACTATTTATGAGACAGAATCTTTTTGAGATATTCATGGTGATTCTGTGTAGGTTTACAGGATTTGTGACATAGATGCATAGCTATCATTATGACTTGCTGTATTAGATTTGATCTTGCGTGTCATGGACATGAGACGTGTGATTACATTGGGTGGGGAGAGACTTATCATACTAAAGGCTGATTATATTATATTATATTATATTTTATATATATATATATATATATATATATATATATATAGTTATTTGGAGGTGCCTTAGACTCTGACACAGAGCTTTGGCACATGTACTAGCCCTTCGAGAAAATGTTGCTATGGGTTTTCCTGACACAGAGCCTATAGTAGTCTCAGCCTGAGTATGATTAATGCTCCCATTTGCATATCACATAGCTTGTTACATAGTTTTTCCTATTGATTCATTTTATATACTGTATTTATTTTGGCTTGAGTTATTCTTGTACCTTGTTATGTCCCCTGAGGACCTGGAATCCGGATTATGTCCCAAGGTTTAGTAGAGGAGATCTACCCCTAGGTATACGGGACAGGAGCAAACATTGGAGCAGTACCAGAACCAGAGGACGAGGTGATCGCCGAGGATTTCTCCTGAGTATCTGGTTTATTATACTCAGTTATTTCTATTGTTGGACTCTTATTTCCTGTCTATTGAACTCTTGTATCAAACTCATTATCGGGTTGTTCCCCGAGACTTTTATTGAGACTTGTTGATTATTATTTTATCTTGATTATTCTGATATTGATTGTATTTATCTTCTGTGGATGAGATTAGTATCGTAGACCTTTATTGTTATTTTATAGCTTAAGTACACTATAATGGGCCCATTAAATTGGGTTTTCCCATTGGTGTGTGATGCTGACCATTGCCACGGGGCTAGTCCCTCTGTATTTTGGGACTGGGGCGTGACAAAAATAAGATAGTGATGTCACCATTATATCTAGACCTTAGTGTTAGCACCCCATGGGTACAAAGATACATGTTCATTCAGTATGTCAGGGCGGTCATATCTGTATTGGAGAAAGGAAACTGTCACTTGATGTGTTAGTCTTAGATGTTCGAGATTACGACATCATCTTGGTGATGGATTGACTCGATGCTTCGGCAACTATATAATGTGCAAAAAAATGGGTCGTCTTCCATCTACCTGGAGAGACTGAATTCTACTACACGAGTGGTTCAACAGCTGAAGCATCGAAGACCTGTATGATGATTTCTGAGATGTTATCTCGGCAGATGCTACACTCTGGATGCGAGAGATACTAAGCGTCAGTTCGAGACACCCAGCAGGATTGTGCAAACATCGAGTCTTCTTCCTTTATGAAAGAATTCTCTGATGTGTTTTCAAATGAACTACCTGGCATGCCACCCGATCGAAAAATCGAGCTCACCATCGATACATTTCCAAATATCCAATCGATTTTCAAAGCTCGATACCAAATGGCCCCGGTAGAACTAAAGAAGTTAAAGTGCCAACTACAAGAACTGCATGACCGTGGGTACATTCGTCCGAGCGTGTCTCCTTGGGGTGCACTTGTGCTATTTGTAAAGAAGAAAGATGGGACGTTGAGGCTATGTATAGACTACCGAAAAATAAATAAGGTCACCATCTGAAACAAGTATCCCATGCCCAAGATCGACGACCTCTTTGATCAGCTGCAAGGGATGTCGGTGTTTTTGAAGATAGACCTTCGCTCTGGTTACCATCAATTGAAGATCAAGCCAGAGGATATCAGTATTTCATACCCATTATGGCCACTATGAGTTTTTGGTCATACCATTCGGACTGATGAATGCTCCTACCATATTCATGGATTTGATTAACCGTGTATTCTGACCATTCCTTGATAAGTTTGTGGTGGTATTCATAGACAATATCTTAGTGTACTCGAAGAATAAAAAAGAACACGCAGGACAACTATGGATGGTGCTTCAAACTTTTTGAGACAATAAGTTGTTCGCGAAGCTAAGTAAGTATGAATTATGGTTTGACAACATATCTTTCCTCGAGCACATTATTTCTACGGAGGGTGTCTCAGTCGATCCAAAGAAAGTGAAGCCTTAGTAGAGTGGAAGAGACATGAATCAGCCAACGACATTCGAAACTTTCTTGGTCTAGCGGGCCACTACAGGATATTCATCAAAGATTTTCAAGGATCGCTTCGCCTTTGACTCATCTCACTCAGAAGGGAGTAACGTTCGTGTGGTCAGACGACTGTGAAGCTTCATTTGTAGAATTAAAGTAACGACTCATCTCAGCACTAATTCTTACCCTCCAGACGGGCACGATGATTTCAAGATTTATAACAAAGTTTTAAGCAAGGGTTTGGGATGTATCCTTATGAAGAGGGACAAGATGATAGCCTTTGCGTTGAGACAATTAAAGCCTCACAGAAAGAACTATCTGACACACGATTTTGAACTAGCAGTGGTGGTATTCGCATTAAAGTTATGGCAGCATTACCTCTATGGAGTACTATGTGAAATTTTACGGATCATAAAAGCCTCAAGTACCTCTATACTCAAAAGGATCTGAATTTACGACAACGACGTTGGCTCAAACTCCTTAGCAAATTTGACTTGATTGTCATATATACACCGAACAAGGGCAATGTTGTAGCTGATGCACAGAGGCGAGTGTTTGCAGGGAGCTTAGCTATCGATGATAGGCTGTGAAGGGATCTGGAAAGTTTGGGCATTACGCTCTGAATCAGATACAAATAGGTGTAGGCGGATCAGTTGCCCCTCGAACCAGACCTATTAGATAAAGTTAAGTCCACTCAGAAGGACGACCTATTCCTAGAGAAGATGCGCAAGCTTATCTCAGCAGGAAAGGTGACCGACTTTGCGGTGAGCGTGGATGGAATGATACGGATGAAGGAAAGATTATGTGTTCCTAACGATGCAAATCTCAGAAAAGAGATACTCACTGAAGCCCACTATGCAAGTTACACTTCACATCCAGGAAGCACAAAGATGTATCGAGACCTCCATACAATATTTTAGTGGTACGACATAAAGAGGGATATGTCGATGTTTGTGTCGCAATGCATGGCCTATCAGCGAGTAAAGGCCGAGCATTAGAAGTCAGACGAGAAGATGCAGAACCTTGCTATACCTGAATGGAAATGGGAACACATAACCATGGATTTTATTGTTGGTTTTCCAAAGATGCAACTGGAAAATAATATCGTCTGGATCATTGTCGATCGACTCACCAAGTCAGCTCACTTTCTTCCTATCAAAGTTGCTTTGAGTGCCGACCGTCTAGCGCAGATCTACCTCGATGAGATCGTTCAACTCCACGGTGTGTCCGTATCTATTGTCTCCGACCGAGATAGATGATTCTTATCACGCTTCTGGAAGAGTCGTTAGTCAGTAATAGGAACGAAGTTGAAGTTCAGCTCCGCCTACCATCCTCAGACAGACGTCCAGACAGAGCGGGTAAACCAAATCCTCGAAGATATGTTACGGCTCTGCGTCTTGGACTTGAAGTCAAGTTGGGACATGCATCTACAGTTAGCCAAATTTGTATACAATAATACCTATCAATCCAGCATTCAAATGGCACTGTATGAGGCGTTGTATGGGCGAAAGTGTAGATCCCCTATCTGTTGGGATAATGTTGGAGAACGATAAATTCTTGGCCGGAAACTCGTAGAACAAACCGTCCTAAAGATCTGTTTGATCCGCGAATGGCTGAAGGTAGCACAAAGCTAGCAGAAGAGTTACTCAGACGCGCACCAACGACCTCTTGAGTTCTTAGAAGGCCATCATGTATTTCTCAAAGTTGTGCCCATGCGAGGAGTTACCAGATTTGGAGAAAAAGGGAAGCTAAGTCCGATATTCGTCGGCCCATTCGAAATACTTAAGCGAGTCGCCCCAATCGCATATCAGATTGTCCTGCAACCGTCATTATCTGAAGTGCACAATATCTGCCATGCTTCACAGCTTAGGAAGTACGTGTATAATCCTAGTCATGTGGTGGATCTTGATCAACTGGACTTGAAGGCGGACTTGACGTATGTCGAACACCCTGTACGAATCTTGGATCGAAAGGAGAAGCTACCTCGAAATCATTCGGTTCCTCTCGTGCGCGTGCTTTGGAGAAATTATTCGGTCGAAGAGTCGACGTGGGAGCATGAGTCTGAGATGGAGGAAAAGTTTTCTTCATTGTTTTATAGTGGTTGGTTATATTCCTAAGTTTCGTGGATGAAACTTCCTGTTAGTTGGTTAGGATGTGGTGTCCCGTTCCCCCTTTTTTGGGGAGCACGGATGAGAAATACTTTCGGTATCGTTCGATCAGGATAGATTGAATCAAGATAATTTTCTCGTTATGGATTGGCATCTTCGGAATCGATTTCCATATTCAGTGGACCGTGTCCCAAGGACGGACTTAGCGGCAGAGTCAAGAGGGATCTCTCAGCTGCAAGTTTTCTTTCCTAGTTTTCGATGTCGCATTGTTGCTTTCGTGCTTTTAAGTTAGTTTTCAGATTTGTATTTTCTTGAACGGTTTTGATGTATTTGATTACTTTTGTTCATTGAACTGCACTTTCGTTTCGAGCTTGTAAAGTGGAGAAGAGGTATTGATTGTCTGTTTGTGGCAATATAGGTGATCGTGCAGTAGGCATCGTGCGAGCGGAGTCTTGAAGCACCTCTTTCCTTTTCTCTCTCCACCAACTTGTGAGTGGCTATAACTCGATTAGTTGATCCTTCTTCCAAGTCTTCACATCTAAAATCTTGCGTTCTTGATCGTTCCGATCAAACGATACCATAATAACTAAAAGATATCAAGATAAAGAAAAGAAAAGAAATAGACTTGGATTACTTATGCTTGTCAATCAACTTCTGAACGATTATCTTGTTGCATGCTAGTTCGCTTAGAATGTTCTTCCATCGCATTTCAAATCTAGTTAGAATATATTCTTCTATTATTGTGCTATGTATAGAACACACTTGACTATAAAATAAGCTGACTATGCAAAATGGATCATGCCATGTTACTTGTCTCGTGCTCGTATTGCCTTGAACTACTTCATTGATAACTTAGTTTTAAATATCGCATGGTCACGGACAACTTGTGCACAAGGATTTATGGTTCCTGTGGACAATAGCTGGGGTATTGGCACCGTTCTGATCCGGACAAAACTTCCTGATAGTCTTGTGTTCGGGCGGGATGGCATGCAGCACCTCATGTACTTTTTGTTGTATATCATTCTCACCCAAGACTATCGTCCACGATGGCATAATGCCAGTGACCCCCATGTATATTTAAACTGTGCAGGTTAATTATGTCTTCGTGGCAGGGTAAATCAAGGTAAGTATTATGCAGGTGGTTCAGACGGACAGGTTAAAGTCACCGAACGATGGCATACTTATTTCAGTAAATTTCCATATACATTGCTTGCTTGTAACTTGAACTAAGGCAAGATAAAAAGATCACATAATAACCTGCATGCTTCAGACATATAACGTGTTGATTGGTATAGTTGGGTTAGCTCACCTTCACTAGTGTATTTTGATGTACTGACCCTCGTTGGAATAGGTTTCCCGCGTCAAGACGACCCTGCAAGGAGCTAGAGAGACTTCCTAATCCAGTCCGCCTACCAGTACGTCCTGTTTGTGCCCTTGAAGCGTGTTTTGAAGTTCCAGGAGCTCATGCACATACCTTATGTAGCTCCGTGGAAAGACGATAGCTTCGCCCGAAGGTGTCTATAGACGTTGTAAAGTTTTAGTAAAATAATATAATATATCAGACGTCTATCTCATTTTGTGTCTGCTTTTGTAAGCCTTCGCCCTTTTGTACTTGTTCAAGAGTTTGTAAAAGATGTTCATTATCAATAAAGAGAACTTTTCCTTGTTTCTATATTGTGTTCAATTATCTGCCTACTCTGAATATGTGCTCGTTATATAAAAATACCTTGGCCTTGTGCGTGGCGCAACATAGGCATGCACAGCGTCACTCCCGGGGGACGACTATCAATTATATAAAATCGAGGCGTGACATCTCTTCGGCAACCGCAATAGACTTCTCCATGTGGCTACTAGCTTCAAACATCTCCATGCGCTAACTTGCATCAGATGTCGATTTTCTTTCTCTTGGAATGTGCGTCTCCTGCAACGCCATATCAAGATCACTTTCATTTACAGGAATGGTAGATCCTGGATCTCTCTACCCACGTCCAATATTTGACAGAGGACTCCTTCCTCATCCAAATAATTGAAGTGTAGCCCATCGATCTTTTCAAGTTTGTAAAAACTTGTGTCGAGAAGACTTGTACGGTTGTTCTCCATCTTACTCAAATCTTGCTTTGAGATTATTATTCCCTGAGATAGATCTTCAGATGGATTGAACAGATGCCAAAAATAAAACTCTGAACGAGCTTGTTAGGAAGGTAGCAAAAAAATTCTGAACGAGCTTGTTAGGAAGGTGAAAACAAAACTTTGAATGAGCTTGTTAGAATGGTACAAGATCTTCGTGAATGGAGATCTAAACTTAAGACGAGTGCCAACTCCAGAAACCAACTGGAAGAAACAAGCGTTGTTCTTCCTTGCAAACTCAGTTACAATTGAGATAGAACAAGAACCAAAAAAATGAAAAAAAAATCTTCGTTCTCTTTTGCAAAATGCAGTTGCAATTAGACACAATAAACAAAGAAGAAAAATGAGAAGAAGACAAAATAAAATTATTCTTGTTGGGACGGTGAAGACCAACGTCGTTGCTCAAAGTAAGATTCATCATCTATCGACGATCTGCTCCCACGAGCCAGCAAGTTCACAAGAGAACTTCTGGAACGCTCTTAGTCACATCTTTGTGTGACTCGAATAGACTCCTTTGGACTCCTCTTTTCCAATTTTTGGTGTGTCTCAAAAGGAGGCTAGATGACTCTTTATATAGGGAACGATGGAAGCCCGTCCTCCTCTTCTATCTGATGTGGGACTAAAAATCCAATATACAAAATTGATATCCCACAATCGCAGTCCAATACACAGTCCGTTCAGCGCCCGTTCATGCAACATGTGCATGCAACCCGAGCATAAAACAAGTGCAACAAAAGCACACAAGCTGACGTGCTAAGTGCAAAGTGCGCCAACAAAGTGCCACTTTGCACCCGAGTCTATGGAATAATATCCAAGAGTATGACAAAAAGCTTAAAAGGTTTCATTGAGGAGTTAATCATTTTTTTTCCTAATAAAACACCCCCACATGGCACCCATGTGCCCTACAACACCCCATGTGTACACCTCAACACATACAAAGTATTATATTGAGATACCCACTTGGTGGTGTAGCCAATGTGGGACTATCTTTTCTAGTCTAAAGGTAAAAACACCAACAGATCTAAAAAGATATTAAAGATAGAAGAGAGAGAAAGCAACTTGGATAGCATCTCATATAAGTGTTCAAGATTGACAACCTTGATGATGATATAAAAGAAAGTTGTACAGAAAATTCAATCCCACATCGGATAGATGAAAGATGGGTGTATATTTATATGGATGGCATGGTCGATCCGGAGAGTTGAATTGTCCTTAGCTGAAGATAATTTTGATTGTATGTTGACTCTTGTTGAAAAGTTAATAACAATAAAAGCAAATACACTGCGATGGTCGGGATACCGTTGATCCCTATCCTCTTGAGGGTGCTCTGCATCCTCTTATGTCGATCGTCATCATATTATGCACCGCCTTCTTCTATCTTAGATTTACAAATAAAATTCAACACAATCTTCTTTAATTAATTAATTAATTAATCAACAAGTAGAGTTAGTTACCTGCGCATGCTTTCACTTGCATCTGCAATATACATAATTGGTTTTAGTCATCTGCGAACCGTGGTAGCCATTTTCATTACATTCTCCCTATCCATCTGCAATAACATATTTGGTTTTAGTCATTTTCAGTGACCGCGATACCCCTTGATGGTTAGTTTCTAAAAGAAAATTTTAGTAGATATATCTGGAAAAAAAATTACTAACCTTATTTTTTTTTCCTTTTCGAGGACAATTCTATTGCTGATCCGGAAGAGATTGAAAGACGGGAAGAAAGAATTAACATAAGTCAAAGCCCTAGCCATAGTCCAATTTCATCGGCTATATACTTGTAACTTGATCAGCTTTGACCCAAGATTTTATCCTAAGTAGTAGGGTTTACCAAGTCTGAAATCTTGTCGGACTTCCCCTGGATCGACCTTGATATATGAAATGACTTAATAAAAGAGTTTCGTATTAAGTCATACGAGTCAAGTCCAAAATGATATCTTATTTATCAACTCGGTTCGGATCTCACCTCGTACACAACAAATTCAAAATAGTTTCCTTTAAAGAAGTTGGCAAATATGTAGCAAAATGTAGTGGGTTTGACCAATATAGAGGGTTGACGTTAATGCATTTAAATTTTTTGGTACACCCACAAATCCAATATATATTTTATGGGCCAAAGCTCGATTTACATATCTGTATAATTTGTTACAAATTTTGCTTAAAGGATATGCCAAACAAAGATTTGAACGGCTTTTCCTTGATATCCCTCCTGGTTCACTAAAATCTAGAGTTAGGGAAGAAGGTAAGGGTAAGATAAATATTCCAATAGAAACAGTAACCAAAACCTCTATGTTAGTGCCCATAAACTAGATATTATAAACCTTCTCCAGAAACAAAATAAAGTTACTAAAATCTAAAGTTACAGGTGGGTTGGCCTAAAGTTTTCGCTGCGGGCACTCTCAGACACGGTGTCGGAACACTTGCAGGACGTGTTCGATTTCCAACAATAGTTTGAGAGTAAACCTGCTTGTCATCAATCTTCTCATGAGGATTTGTAGCATGCATGCTGAAAGTGAAAGATATGGAACTCTGAAGGTGGAGAACCTTAGTAATTAAATTGCTCAAGTGGTATGCAAGAATTAAACCTGATAAAACTCATCACCTATAAAAAAAAAAATTAGTACATCCTACCATAAAAATCAAACATATAGAAAGAAATATATAATTGTGATTAAGAGGGGGCATCTATATATATATATCATCTATCAATTCATTTACAATTAGAAAGAAATTATGCAACAAAGAAAAAACATAGTTGGTTTGCCTTATAATTTGTATCCTTGATCATTACCAATTAGAATATTTTGTGGCGCATATTTTTTAACCTAATAACTAAAAAATTTAGTGACAGGATCCGTCACCACTAATAATTCATTCCATCGGAAATAGTATTATTGTGTTTCCTTAATCCGACCGAATTAGTCTTTTACTACTAACTGAATACTCATTCCGTCACTGACTTCCGTCTATATAGCCAAAATTTCTTGTCTGCTTTTTTTTTTTTTCTTTTCGTAGATACTTCTACGACTGAATGAAAGAGATTAAGAGATGAGAAGAAAGAATGTAAGTCGAGGCCATAGCCATAGCCCAATTTCATGTGTTATATACTTGTAACGCGATCAGTTGAGCCTAAGGGGTTACTCTAAGTAGGGGGGTTGTGCAAAGCCGAATTCTTGTCGGACTTACGTCTGGGCCGGCCTTGATGGAATAGCTTAATAAAAAAGTTTTGTTTTTAAGTCATATGAGTCAAGTCCAAAATGATACTTATGTATCAAGTCGGTTCGGAACTTACCTTGTACACAACAAATTCAAAATAGTTTCGATTTTATGGGCCAAAGCTAGATTTACGTACCTGTATAATTTGTTACAAATTTTGCTTAAAGGATATGCCAAAAAAACATTTGAACTGCTTTAGTGAAGAAGGTAAACAGTAACCTAAAGGCTAAAGCTCAATGTACCCATAAACCAGATATTATAATACCTTGTCCACGAACAAATAAAGTTGCTAAAATCTAAAGTAATGGTTTGAGAGTAAACCTGCTTGTCATCAATCTTCTCATGAGGATTTGTGGCATGCATGCTGAAAGTGAAGGATTTGGAACTTTCAAGTGGAATGCTAGAATTAAACCTGATAAACTCATCACCCATACATAAATGAGTACATCCTACCATAGAGAGGAAACATACCCATAGAAATTATATGTAAATGTGATATCACTCTATATATGTGAAAAAGAGCGGGCATCTATATATATCATCAATCAGTTAATCTTCAATTAAAAAGAAATTATGCAACAAAAGAAAAGAAAAAAATACAGTTGGTTTGCCTTCTAATTTGTATCCTTTCATTACCGAGTACTCCGAAAATAATTGCCAATTATGATAAAATTTGATAATAAAGGGAGACAAAAAGGAAAAGAAAAAGGAAATAATAATTTCCCTCACAAGTCAAGATCTATAGACTGCTGCTGCTGCTGCTCACTCGCAGTCGACGAAGGAGAAGACGAGGAAGAAGAAAAAGCTTGCTGCTGCTGCTGCTGCTGCTGCTGTAATTGGAGCGGCAAAGGCGCCCTTTGATATGGGTGCTGCCTGTCTGATTCGTGCAATAAGTCCAAATTTACACCGAAAAGCCTGACTCTTCTGGCTGTAGTCTGCTGCTGGCTGTGGACCAGCGAGTCCACGGCCACGGGCTGCGCCGCAATGGGCGGTGCGGTCGCTGCCGCTGATCCGGAGGGCAGATGCTGCGCACCTGCACTACTGCCTGAAGCAGCATTGCTGTATGGGTGGCCGCACCGATGTCGCGGGTCATACGAAGTTGCAGCGGCGGCTGCGACGGGAAGACCTGCGGTCCGAGAGAAGGAAACCATAGGATAATTGGAGGGCGAAGGCGTAACCGGAAAAGCAACACGAGGCTGCAGTAGCAGCAGAGAAGGGCCGCGAATCGCCGGCCTCCGCTTCCAGTCTAGGAAGTGCCGGCCCGCGCCTCGGTGGAACGAGACCGTGTCCCCGGCGCCGAGCCCCTTCTCCTTGACGAAGCGGCTCCACCCTCTGGTCATCACGTAGCTCTGGCTGCTCCTCCAGTAGGAGTACCGGAACTGCCACTCCTTCCCGGTGCGGTCCTCGAAGCTGAGCAGGAGGCCCTTCTCGTCCACGGAGGGGTCCAGAGGGAAGTGCCTCTCGGCGTGCTGCTTCGGGATCACGAGGCGGTTGAGCTTGCCCACGTCGCTGGGGGTCACCACCTTGTCGAACATGTGCTCCTTCTCCGTGTTGCTGCTCGATGGTGCGCTGGGCGGCGGCGGCAACAAAGGGTGAGGGTGGAAGGAAGAGCTGGAGGAACAAGTTGAAGCCATCGATAACATGTTGTGCTTATTAGAATTAGAATCTTCTCCATCTTCTTCTTCTTCTTCTTCTTCTACTTCTTCAGGATATGGATCATCACTTCTTCCACAACCAAATTCCATCAATCTGCTTCCAAAGAAAACGGCTCGTGCTGGTCCTATGCTGCTGACCTTTGGCCGGTGCTGCGTCTCTTTTGTCAGCAGTTTCTGCTAACAGTGACTCTCCACTTGGGTGGAAGACTCTTCTTTGGAGAACGCTCTCTCTCTGCCAGCCTTATACTGCCCTAAGAAGCTTCCCAGAAGGAGGAGGAGAAAAGCCATAGCCCAATTATAATAACAAAACCAAAGTGGAAGATAAGAAATATTAGAGCACGAAAGTGAAATAATAGAATAGGAGAATGGTGGATGTAGAATAAGACCAGGTAGAGGACTAAGGAGAGGGAATGGCGGATAGGGTGGCATATGAACAGGTAGGAGGGAGAAAGAAATATGGCCCTTCTAGAGCATGTCTAGACAGAGCGGCAGCGTGGGACTGGCAGTCCGAAGATCACGTGGTACTTTTTTTATTAGTCCGTCAAAAAAAAATCTAATGTTAAATTAAAAAAAAAAAAAAGACATAAACCGCCAACAGTGTTGGCAGAAAACACAACTGCTGTATACGTACGCAGCAAAAAAATAAAAAAAATTAATTTGGACACCACAATCAAATTTTCGTCAACTATGTTGGCAGAAATTGGCTGTGGGTTGGTTTTGTTTGGTTTGTTTGGTTTGATTGGTTTGTTTGGTTGGTTTATTTTAATTAGTTATGTTTTGTTTTATTTATTTAGTTTAGTTTTGTAATTAGATTTAAGAAAATTTATTTTAACGAAATAAAATTAAAATAAATTAATTGTAAAGAAAATTTAGAAATAATTTTTTCGAAAATTTGTTTCCAAAGCATCAAAATTTGTTTAAATTCCATCTAAAGCATAAAAGTTTAAAAAATAACGAAAAAAATATCAATATCAATTGGTGTTTATATTTATAAATATTATATTTTTATCGTTAATTTTTTCGTTACGTTAAAAAAATAATAATAATAAAAATCTGCCGTAAGAATATTACGTCTGTCGACGAGCAGACTTCGAGCGGCCAGAACTACTTGTTTTGAAATCGTTTTTTGTTAAATAATAAGTCGATTTGTATGTTTTCGACGAGTGTAACACAAATCGTGTAGAAAAAAAATTTATCTGAAACAAGACGCACATGTTACAGACAAAAATTTAAAATTTAAAACTTTAAAGTATCATAACTTTTGACTGAGAGATCGAAACAAGTTCCAATTTGTGCCAAAATGACCGTATCAAAAAGTACTAGAGAATAAACCGTTTTACCATTTTACGGACTTCAAAAAATTTCAGAATCGCAAAAAAATGATGTTTCAACCTCCAAATTTTACTTTCGGTCTTTTTTCGAATATTTAAAATTTACTGTAGCGAAATTAATTTATATTGGGTGTGGGGGCCCATGGATTTAAAACGATGTTTCGACCTCCAAAAAAAAAGTAGGAAAATTTAAATTAATTATTTTATGTCTACTATGAAAAAAACTAATAAAACAAAATAAATAATCAAACTAAACCAACCAAAGCAACCAAACAAACTAGCCCAAACCACCCAACCGAATCCGTGGGCCCCCCACCCAATTTCAGCCAACATAGTTGGCAGAAATTGGGTGTGGGGCTCACGGGTTCGGTTGGGTGGTTTGGGTTGGTTTGTTTTGGTTTGCTTTGGTTGGTTTTGTTTGATTATTTGGTTTTATTTTGGATTTAGTTTTTTTATTTAGTTTTTTTAGCCAACAATTTCAGCCAACATTTTGTATTTAATTTTTTTTTTTTTTATTTAGTTTTGTTTTGAATTTTGGTTTGCTTTGGTTTTTTTATCTATGGATTGATGTTGGTTCAGGAGTTGGTCACGTGGAAGGGGGTAATGTTTCTCGGTTTGGTTTAAAGAGGAAGAGACAAGAATGACTACACAACAAAAATACTGAGAGACAAAATTTGACAGGAAAAAAAGAAGAAAAGACTTGACAAGAAAAAAAAAAAGAGACGTGAGGAAAAAAAAGAGACGTAAGAGTAAAAAAAAAAGTACAGATATGTCTCGTGAGGGAGGAGAGAGAGGAGTACAACAAAGAAGAAGTTGGTGCGAGGTGGGAGCTATAAGAAGAGAAGGAGGAAGAAGAACAGAATGCAAGGAAAAAGAAGAAGATAGTGCACTACGGTGAGCACGTAGCAGCAATTTGAGCAGCCTTAATTTTCTCTCATTTGTAAGTGGACACAGCAGTCTTTGTGAGCACACACAATCCAATTTTTGTGAGCACACACAACAGCCTTAGTTTTATTTTTTAAATACTAGGATACTAGTATTTATTTAGTAAATTTAAGTTATGTAATGTACAAAATGACGGACAGCCAAAATATGTGTTTTGAAAACCATAATTGTACAGATGGACAGCCAAAATGACGGCGTATTCCTGGAGGCCCTATTACGGATTTAATAATCCAACAATGTGCGAAACATATATCTACTTTGGCATTTTATGGGAAGGTACAATAAAATATAATTGTGTAAATAAATATGAATGATATTTTGTACATGTCTACTAATAACATCGTCTATGTTTTTCATATATAGCAATACGAATGAACGGTGCCGGGAGCATACCTCGTGGCATCACGATAACAGACTTGGATATTGGAGGTTGATCGACCACCAGGTGGCACTGTTGAAAATATTTGGCTTTTATTATGTTGACAAGATACATTTTATGCAACACAATAGAGACTTAATCTTCAGTTTAGTTAAGCATTGGTGGCCCGGACGAAATACCTTTCAGCTACCATTCGGAGAGATGAGTATTATTCTAGCAGATGTGGCAAATATTTTAGGTTTACCTATTACGGGTGAACCTATAATATTTTATAAATCAATTTCTGCCGACACTATGATTACAAAGTACCTAGGTATGGAGGCGCCGCATAATAAACGTAGTAAAAATTTTATGACGTTTACGTGGCTCCGTCATAACTTTTTGCACATAGATCGTATTGGTGATCAAGTTATCTCAGTTGATGAGGATCGGGTAAGTATACACTACCAGAATAAGTCAAATTAGCGCCGTCTAAAAACGTCGCTAAATAACAAAAAAATGTTGCTAAATGAGTTTAGCGACGTAATTAGCGACGTACGAAAGTTGTCGAAAAAAATCAAGTCGCAAAAAAAAAAACCGTCGCTAAACGTCGCTATACCGACGTTTTTTAGCGACTTTAATGTGTCGCAAATTTTTGCGACGTTTAGCGACGCCGAGTCACTACTTAGCGACGTCTTTAAAGTCGCTAAACGTCGCTAATTAGCGACTTATATAGCGACGTTACACCGACGTCTTTAATGACCTGGCAATACTGCCGTGTCAGCAGTTGGCGACGTCATTAGCGACGTCCTTAGCGACGTCATTAGCGACGTCTATAGCGACGTTACACCGACGTCTTTAATGACCTGGCTATACTGCCATGTCAGCATTTGGCGACGTATAGCGACGTCATTAGCGACGTATTTAGCAATGTTTTTCAGCATCGCTAATTAGCGACGTATTTAGCGACTTAAGATAACGTCGCTAAACGTCGCTAAAACCGTCGCTAATTTTAAAAAAAATTAAAAAAAAAATATTATCCAGATTGGTGATTCCCTGCAGTTCTAGTCCTCCTCCTCCTCCATCTCCTCTTCTTGACACCACAAGAACCACCCTTCTTCGACTCCTCCATCTCCACTATATAATCCAATTAAATTAAAGACCACAAGAAGCATTGTTGAAGTATCAATCCAATTAAATTAACTAAAAAATTAAATACCACAAGAAGCATCATACATCATGCCTATTATTGAAGTATCAATAATTCATAATATACAATCGCATCATAAATAATAATAAAAATAACTATACTACTGAGGATCTGCAGGACGCTGACCACCGGCGCGCTTGAAGGATAAGAACTCCTCATACTCGTCCCATGGAATCGACACCGATGTCGATGGATAAGGCAGTGACGTCGGTGGAGGCCGTGCCCGCTCCAAGTCTACGAGTCGCTGGTTGTAAGAATCCAGGGTAGATAACAGCCTCGTACTGCTATCACCCATTGAATCTTGCATCCTCGTAAGCTTCTCGCCCATCGATAGCTGTGACGCCTGCAGCTCCATGATGTTGCGGTCATTGGAGGCTCTAATATCATTTGTCAGGTCCCGTAGCTCCGTCATGCTGCGGTCGAGCATATCCAATCGTGCGATGAGCATCGGATCGTCCGCCTGCGGTTGGGACCGGGACTGCTCCTCCATACTTCGCAGCAAGTCATCACGGAGAGACGCAATCTGACGGTTAACGGCCTCCTGGACGGCCTCCTGGACTTGGGCCGACGACTGCGAGGGCTGCGACTGCGAGGGGTGTGTGCAATGCGCAGCTGTCTGGGAGGCCCTAGATGACTGCGTCGCAACCAGGGCGCCATAGGAGCCCGTACCGTAGTACGTACCCCTCTGGAGACCACCAGCTGCGGTCACCCACAGGTCGTCCGCGGACGGAGATGGAGCGGGATGCGACGAAGTACCAGCCTCTCCAGGTGTAGGTGCACTAGCAGTCGCCCGCTCACGCAGCCTAAGATACTCGGCCTAGAAAAGGTTTGAAAACTCGATAATTGCCTAAGTTATATTAAAATAAACACAAAGTAAAGTAATACTTACGTAGGTCTGTGAGGCCCTCTCATCAATGAGATTTCCGTCCTTGCGATGGGTGGCCAAGAAGACGGTCACCATGTTTGCATCCTCACCCCTCTGTACCTGTTAAAAATATATTATTTATTACTAAACTTAAATATTTTTTCCAAGTACCATTTTATGGTACTTGTATTAAAATAATATATTTTAAAAGAAAAAACATACCAAACGACGAAAATGTTCCGTCATCGGAATCGAGCCACCACACCACTTGGCAGCATTCTGCCTAGCCGCCTTGGCCTTCTTAGACCTTTCCTTGTAGCTCGGATCGTCGAATCTAGCCCTCATCGCAGTCCACTGCTCAGGCGTGATCCAACCTTGGATCGGTTTTCCAGCACGATCACGAGCCTTCTGGTCATCCAGAGCATCTCAGATAAGCTTGGCGGCAACGGTAGGAAAGAGCCGCTCGATTAACTCGGCCCGGTGCGGAGGATAAAAATACGTTTGCTACAATAAATAATTTATTAAGTTAGCAGCACGAATAAGTTATATAATATGCAAAAATTAGAGGATTTATTTAATATACTTAACCTGGAAGTGCGCAAACCAGAACGCCTTCCTCTCCTCCGGAGCCTCAGAGTAGTTGATCCAAGGGCCACCATAGTTGTTCCTCAGAAATTGGCCCAGGCGTCTCTGAACCGACGATGGACGATATCTATACAGAGATAATAATTTAGATTACTGAGCCGGTCAATATACGATGAATAAAGAGAAACACAAATATATACTAAACCATCTAATTGACTTACTTTGTACCATCGGCCCAAATCTCTGTCCTCGTCTCCTCCGGAGGTGCACATGGAGGATCTTGCTGATGTTGGGACAACGTGGGCACGACCTCCTCGACATGCTCATCTGTCCCCTTGGTTCCGGTACGGATGATCCTTCGGCAAAAATTGTCGATGACAATCGAAGAAGCACGGTTTGCCTCCGTGTTTCAAACGGAAAGCCTGAGAACGGTCCATGCAATACGGACATGAGAGACGACCATGGGTGCTCCATCCCGATAACATTCCATAGGCCGAAAAGTCGTTAATGGTCCACATAAGTGCTGCCCTCATCTGAAAATTCTGCTTCCTAGAAACATCGTACGTGTTGTCACCTACTTCCCACAGCTGATTCAACTCATCTATCAAAGGCTGTAAATACACATCGATGTTCCTCTTCGGATTGTTCGGACCCGGGATAATAATGGTTAGGAACATATACGGAGTCTTCATGCACATCCAAGGCGGTAGATTGTACGGAGTGACGATCACAGGCCAACACGAATACTGGGAGCCCGAAAGTCCGAATGGGGTAAAACCGTCAGAGCAGAGCCCCAATCTGACATTACGTGCTTCCTCGGCAAAATGTGGATACTCTCGATCAAAGTGCTTCCATGCTTCTCCATCGGATGGATGATCCAATACTCCTTCGATCTGTTTTCGCCTGTGCCAACTCATGTTTTCTGCAGTCTCCTTAACCATAAACAACCGCTGCAACCGCGGCGTCAAAGGCAAGTAGTGCATCGAATCGGTAGGCTTCCTTGCACCGACAGACTTTCCTCTAACAGTGGCCTTGTAGCGATCAGCACCACAGAATCTGCACGCATCTTCATCCTTGTCGTCTTTGTAGTACAACATGCACCCGTTGCAACATGCATCGATTTTCTCGTATCCCATCCAAAGCGATCTCACCATCCTCTTAGATCGATAGAAGTCTTTAGGCAACTTTGCACCCTCGGGCAAGATCTCTATAATCAAATCGAGCAGTCGATTATAGCATTCTTGCGACATGTTAAAATCGGACTTGATGCTCAATAATCTTGTAACCACCTCCAACGGTGAATGATCCTCACAACCAGGATATAGTGGAGTCATTGCATTCTCAAGCAACTCCATAAACTTTGCAGCATCGGCATTCGGTGCCTCCTCAGCTGCATCATAATTGTCCGGATTGAAACTAGGTCCCGCCGCATCATAATTGTCCGGATTGAAACTAGGTCCCGCCGCATCATAAACCATGTTCACCAACCCGTCGTCGTAAGCATCGTGGTCTTGGACATCCATATACGGCTCCACATAGGGCTCCGACTCCGATGCTAGAGATACAAGTTCTCCGTGCGCGGTCCACTGATAGTAATTCGGCGTAAAGCCCTTCGAGTATAAATGATATGTAACTTCCACTTCTGGATGATATTTCCTGTTGCGATATCTCACACACGGACACTTAATTTTGGTACCGTCCATGTACTGAGGGAACGCCTTGGCGAACTGCAGGAACTGCTGTACACCCTCAATGAATTCATCCCGCACACCGCACATGTCATCAGGATGACGGTTGTACATCCACGAACGATGATGCAGATAGTAATTCATATCCATTTCTAGATACTTCTGCAAAAATGATAGTATGTATCATATAAATCATTACATACAGTGGTTTATCACCTAACTTCATAACTTAACCGTACTATCAAAATCATAACTGATATAATACATACTTTCATTTATCAAAGTCTAAAATAAGCAATATTCAAAACAACTGAAAAGAGGCCAAGTCTCTTAGTTTTTTAATATTTTATACTATTGGTAAAAGCTTGGGTTCTTTACTGTATACAATGCTTACTAGGACATATAGTTACTTAGCTAACTATTAACAAAATCAAGTATATCAGTAAGTAACTATTTAACTACACTAACTATGTACTAATTTAATACTAAACGGATACCCTTAACTTCTACCCAATAACTCATGCTAACCCATCTTAAACCAACTAATCAATACCTGGACACTAAGATAACTAAAACTAGTATACATAGCTCACTAAATGCAACTGAAAACGGATACTGATACAGTGGGACTTGTTGATACTTACTGATACATGGTTGCTGAAATGACACAGTGCTGATGGTTTTCCTCTTCGGTTGCCTGCTCACTGTTGCAGACCTCCTTCTCACTGCCCACTACAAGGCTCGAGCATGCCATCCCGCTTATTCTAGATACCATCTTAGTACACTCCTATCTAACATCTCTAAACATCACTAACCTATATATCTATATATACCCTATTGACACTTGACTTTATACCTTGCCTGCATCAACTCCGACAATTGCCTGTACTGATACCTCATACAGTCCCTGATACGTATCAGTGTATAACTGATGACTGATACCAAACTGAAACTGAGATGCACTAAGGCATGCCTTTGCAGTGCAAAGGGACTGCCCCCAAGCCTAACTGACAGGCACCATTTGGGTGCACTGCTGCAGTGCCCCATGCCAGAGCCCCAAGTCTGTAACCAAACTTCATTTGGTCTCCTCCATGTACCAATACTAACAACAGATAATATACTAACTGATGACTCCACATACTAACACTTCTAAAGTGTATCACTTGCAGGTAATAACCCTACTACAACTGTCACAATCCCTCATATCTCGAGCTCAGTGTCTGTGTCCATGTGATATTAGTGTCTGTGTCCATGTCAAAAAACCTAATCCTAACCCTAGGTCCATATCATTGTCTGTGTCAGTGTGTGTGTGTGTGTCGTGTCTGTATCTGTGTCACTGTCTGTGTGTGTGTGTCGTGTCTGTGTCAGTATCACATGTGTTCTGAGAGAAAGAGAGAGAGAGAGAGAGAGAGAGAGTTAGGCTTTACCTAGAGCTCGAGGAAGAGGAGGGGGATGCCGGAGTAGCCACGGGGGAGAGGCGGTCGACGGAGCGGGGGGGGTGGGTGCGGGGGAAATTTTTTTCGTTTCAAAATTTCGACAGATGGGGAAAAACGAAACCGAGCCCTAATTAACCAAATTTTAGCGACGTTTAGCGACGTCAAAGAAAGCCGTCGCTAAATTAAATTATAACGACGTTACGGTCGTCGCTAAACACGTTACTAAATATTTCTAATATAAACGTCGCTATTTGCGTCGCTAAACATCGCTAACTTAGATATATTAGCGACGTTTAGCGACCAAAATTGAATTTATAGCGACTAATCTTATAAAAAATGAATAAAAGTCGCTAAACGTCGTTAAATGTCGCCAATTAGCGACGTCTAGCGACGTTTTACACGGAGTCGCTAAATTAGCGACGTTTTTATCTGGAGTCGCTAAAACACGTCGCTAATCCCGCTTATTCTAGTAGTGATACTTTTTTTGCATCTTATGTTATTATTTACGTCATTGCTTGCACCAGAGCCTACTTGCTAGGTTTATTAAGTGGAATGTTATTTCCAGACTTATCCGATTTAGTTGATCTATATTTTTTACCTTTTTTGGTAGACCTGACTGCACCTACGCGCCACACTTGGGGAGCATCAGTGTTGGCATATTTATATAGTTCTATGACAGATTTTGTACAATTTGAAGACATGAATGCAATGAAGGTAAATCTAAGTGGTTGTGCGACATTAATACAGGTATGAAAATATGTGCACTTATATCATATGAAAAGTTTTACTTAATTCTATTTACATTAAAAATAGATGCACTTATATCATATGGTCATATTTTCTAGATTTTGTCCTACGACCACTTTCACATTGGTAGGCTAGTCTCCCGCATTAATACCGACGTTGGTGTCTTTCCGTCAGCTTTACCGTGGACTACGGATGCAGCAGATCCAGTACACTGTTGTAAACCCCCTCACCCAAAATAGATATTTTGTGTGTATTTTATATTATTATTTTTGTTATAGATGTTGAATTTCTTTAGAGTATTCTCTTAGTTAATTAGAAAATAAATTTCTTGATATATTTACTTATATAAATATTTATATAGAATTAATTTAGGTTATTTTAGATTTTGGAGATTTTTTTAGAATTTTTGGTAATTAAAACTTAGAAAAATATAAATTTTTAGGACTTTCATGATTTACTATGAGACCATACTTAAATGTTGTTACTACCAAACATTTATTTTAGAGTTAAAATATTTAAATATATTTTTTTGTAATTTATTTAGAATTTTAAGTATTATTGGATTTTTGGAATTATTGAAGATTTATTTGGATATATAAAGTCTTAATATTAGATAGATGCTAATTTAGTGTTAATAGATATTAATAAGATTATATATAAATTATTTATATTATATTTAATTCTATTTAAAGATTATAAATTATTGAAATGAACTTAAACACTATTTTAAATTAATTCAAATCCTGAGCCTACTAGGAAAGCAACTCCATGCATATCATATCCTTATTTAAACTGATCCTAATAATATCCAAATTAACCAATCCTAGTCTTATTCAATTAAATAATCTTCACCATTATAAATACCTATTAGAATTATGGAATATACTCATATTTTATATTTTTCATCCCCAAACTCCTCTCTTTTTCGTCCAAAAACAGTCAAAATTCATCATAAATTCAGCCTCATTTTCTAGTAGTTATGACGACTTAAAAAGACGATATCTCCTAGCTCCGGACTCCAAACGTGCTCCAGTTTTTTTTGTTGAATCATATCAAGGTTAGTTTTCTGAATATATAAATTATTTTAATAATTTTAGAACCTATTTTTCCAGAAAATTCTAAAAGTGCCAGCTGTCCAAAATCAGATGCGTTTTGGTATTTTCGAGATTTTCGGAGATCCCAAACTCGAAATTATGAACCGTTTGAAGTTTCGAAAAGATGACATGATGAACTTTTAGAAAAGTATTTTTTCAGAATTTAAAATATAATTTTATTCTACTGTAAAATTTGTGCAACGTAGACGTAAATAGAAAACCACCAAAAACTATCATCTGTGCGCCCTTGTAGACATAACTCTTTACCAACTTGTGATTTTATGAAATCATCGATTATGGTGTTCATATAGTATTGAAATCTATAGTATTCTATACACAAATCCAGGATTTGAGTTGGTTGACTTTTTGGTCAACGGATTGCCTCGATTTGCGTGTCATCGATCACAAATCCGTAAAGTTGACTTTCTTTGGACCAAAATTAGGATTTAACAATAAAATAAGATTATAATAAGATTAAAATACTATTTTAGGTTATTTATTCAGAGTTGAAAATTAATTAAAATGGAGGAACCTATTCACCCACTTTTGTAACCTAACTTGTTTAATTTATGTGACGGGTAGATCGGACGACGCCTTGAGTTGTGACTTCATCCTTTTTCACAGAAGGCAAGTATACCTTGCCATTATAATTTTATTTATATTCTATATGTTGCATGCATCTTTATTTTTTGTCTTTAGTTCATATATTTTAACTGTTATATAAAATGCACGCGACGATGTCGTCGCGATATGCTTTTATTTATGTATTTGCATTTACCTTGTTTATGAGACTGCCCCATTATCATGTAGCATCATTAGGTTCATTGGCCATGACACAGTTGTTACACGAGTGTGAGTCTCATATAGATCACGGACTGTGTGACAGGTCTGGCCTCTTGTACGTATGGGCCGTGCGTTAGGGATAACTGCTAATAAAAACTTTGTATGCTAGAATACTTAGTAGTTATTAGAGATCCATGGACATAGCCTATTATAGTACGGTGGTCCAATCCTTGTCCTTGTTTGGTTGCAGGATTGGGCTAGGGTACTAAAGATAGGCTATGAACCAAATTATGTCATGGATGTGACATGCTTAGAGCGTGAGGTGGGGAGAACAACAAGTACCGTATTTGGGCTCCTTTGCACTTTTTCTATTGCGCGCCCAGATTCTTCGTCGGAGATACGGGTGGTGATGACCACTATATATTATATATTATCAGGCGGGCCTCTGGCGTTCAAAAGACGACATGCCTTTTAGGCCCCTGGATCTCCGAGAGAACCATGTCAATTCCAGTTTTCAGCCAGATAGCTCACTTGTGGGAAAAGTTGTTCTTAAACTGCATTTACTTAGACGGTTAGGCGACCCATTGGATATTTATTTCAGTACTTTATTGGCATACTTTTATGTATCTTGTTATGTCCCTTTGAGGACCTAGCCCTTCCAGGTGTATCTGTTCTTGAGTATTCGCAGGAGCGCAGATTCGGATGGTTACATATATTTCGAGGATGTCTTCTCTTCGAGCCCCGTGGTCGTTAGCTGGTATTCTTACATTGTGTTTATTATGTTGTACTTTTTCATTCGAGTTGGTAGTGGATTTATTTCCATCCAACTATCATCTTTAGATACTTTGTAGTGAGATCAAGTTTCATAGATATTGGTTATTTATTTATATTCGATTTTCTGTGAATGAGATTTAGATTATACCCTGTGACTGGTGACATATATTTATACCACTTGTGGATTTGATATTCATATTACAGCGTACGTGTGGATTTTGGTTTCCATATATTGGAGTTGCCATATCCATACGGCTGGTATGCTTACGTGTCCTAGTCCTACGTATTTTGGGACTGGGGCGTGACAACTGTGAACATACGGTTATCTCTTTATACCGGGTCGAATTTGATACACTGAAGTATAACGAGATAAAATATCTGTATTATTATTTTATAAAGTCATTATAACCATTATCTTATAATTTTTTGTCATAAAATATGTGACATACTGTCCGTACCTGCTTGAGCATAATCCTACTGAAATACAAACAACATCCTATGACCTTAGTGTCCATAGTTGTTTTATGATATTCAACGGTGAAATCATGTATCATCCAACTGATCGCGTTATACGACAATTATGGGTGAAACAAAAAAATTTTGATGAGCCACCATATTTAAACCGTAGTGAAAGGAGTGCAACTAAAAGAGCAAGCAAAATAATTCTATAGTAGAATTCTAGATTGGAGACACATCACGTGGTACAGACATCTCAACTAATGGACTCTATAGATGAGGGTAAGTTATTTAAAAAGTTAAACAAAATCATTTTTTTAAAAATTATATGAAATCAAACTTTCATATTTGTTTAAATGGTGTAGCATTAGGTGATATAGCCTATAGATCTTGGTGGGGAGCTCATCTTATCAGTAACCTATCCTACCAATATGAGGAGTTGCGATTCCAACATCTGGCCATTGATGATGCTAGTTATCGTGAATGGTATCAACATGTAATTGAGAAGGTACGTATTTTATTGATAAAAAAGTTTATCTCCGTAGTTTTTTTTATTATGAATTAATTGAATTCTACTTAATATTTCAGCTTCCAAATTTGAATATAGCATGTGAAAATCATCTAGTGAGAGACTCGTTAAGCATAGCAGTAAGATCATTTTTGGATGATGTGCAAGCATTTTCCACTCCACCCTACCCTCCGTTACATATTTCACCAGATTATCCTCAAGGCTTAGTTAGCCGACGACAACCACGTCCGCGTAGAAAATATCCTCATGTTTGGTATATGGATAGCCCGCATCAACAAGTTGACGAGGTCCCTCAGCAGGTTGAGCAGGACAGTTTCCAACAGGCTGATCAGGGCACTTCCCAACAGGCTGACCAGGGCACTTCCCAGTGGTCTGGCCATGGCACTTCCCAGTGGGCGGGCCAAGGCACTTATCAGTGGGCGGGCGAGGGTACGTTACATGCACGTACCCCACAGATGGACCGAGAGGTGGACGAGGGGACTTCACAGTCTGGTGGTGACTATTGGGATTATTACATACAGATGGCCACTTCTATATTTGATGTACTCCAGTTTGATACAGCTACTCAGTTATCTGTGACTCCAACAGCGCCGGTACAAACACAAGAGACTGATGAATTTGATCTGTGGGCACCATTTCCAGGGGAGTGACTCCAACAGTGCCTGTGCAAGCACCGGTGCAAACACAAGATACAGTAGCAAGAAGAAATAGACTCGGTCTTAGGCCAAGGCCTCGTAGGAATTATGACAGGATGGCAAGAGGCAAAGAATAAAATTCTTGTATTGCTAGGTTATATGAGAAATTTATGTATTAGAAATAAAATTACATCAATGAACATAACTTTTCTAAGAAAATCTATGCCAATGCATTTATTCTCTTGGTTGGTTAGTACATCTTCTTCGATTGTGTCCTAAACCATTACAGTTGCTACATCGGAGATCTCTTGATGATTGATCATTCGCCATGATACGGTTCTTCTTTGGTCTTTCCGCTTTCCGTCGTACATCTGGTACTCCAATGTCGCCTATAACCAATATACTTTGAATGTTGTAAGGGACTGAAATTGGCTCCAGGTGTGGCTCATATACGCTTTTTAATGCTTCTTTGGAAATAATACTTGGATAAAAACTCTCGATGCTAATATTTTTAGAATTACAAGCATAACATACATGTACACATGGCAGACAAGTATGATATCATTTAAAATATGTACAATATTTTTTTTATCTAAGTTCACAACATATGTTCTGTTTGTTTCACGATCTAGTATTTCAAACAAATAACCAACTATACTCAATATTTGCAGCTGGTGTCTTTTTCTTGTGATACTGGCCATAGTATTTAACATCTTCGGACAATAATCAGTTGCAAGATTATCAGCTTTTTGCCAATTTTTGTCCTAAAGTGTTATGATTTTGGCTCAAATACTATCAAGTAGTGTTGTTATTGGTTTATCGCGTAAGTTTTTAACCCAGTTATTGAAGCATTCAGCAAGGTTCGACGTGTTAATATCTAATCTAGGACAAGGAGAATAAGTTGTTATCTAGTGTGATAAAACACGAGTTTCATTATTTACTCCAATAAGCCATTTGTAAATATCGATATTTTCAGCCTTAATTATTTCAAAGAAAATATTCGCATCTGTCTCATTATAACATCTTGCAAGGTAGTCTAATTTACGTTGAAAATAAGGCAATCTACATACTAGTTTTAAATTTTGTTTAAAATGTTGAATACAATAAAAATAAGGTAATTCCGGAAAAGTAGCACTCATGGCATTTTTTAATCCTTTCTGTTTATCTGATATAAAAGAAATTGTATTCCACGTATTAAAACTACATTCAAAAGATGTTTTTAAACTGTTTAAAAACCAAGTCCAAGAATCCGTGTTTTCGCTCTCAGCAACAGCATAAGCAATTGGATATAATTGATAGTTAGGATCATGAGCACACACAATAAATAAAATACCTTAAAATTTAGAGGAAAATAATATAGCATCATTACTAATCACAGGTAAACATTCCCTTAAAAAGCCATCAATGCATGCCTTGAAACAAATAAAAATTCTTTGAAACTTATTATTTTCTGTAGTCTTTATATAACATCTGCTACCTGGATTTGTCTCAATGATTGTAAAAGCATACTCTTCAAGACTACTATATGCATCAATATAACTACCATTTATTTTTGATAGAGCAATTTCTCTAGCTTTCCAAGCTTTACAATATTTAATATGTATTCGGTGTTCCCTATAGATATCATTTATAACATGCGATGGACTATACGACTGATTATCACGAATTTTATCAATAATCTTATTATTAACCCATATAGTTGTCGCTAATGGATGATTTTTCGTTATAAGTCCACCTAAACAAGAATGTACATTTTCTAGCGTACTAATGACGAATGTTTCGCTGTTGCCAATGGCTTTAGCGTACACTCTCCAATTACAACTAGAAACATTACATTTATATACAATTCTACTGGCATTGTTTCTAGTTGCCCTGCAACAAATTTTTTTTGCAATTGCTATATCACTAATAAAACTTCTAAATGCATGACGATTTATAAATTCTCTTCCAATGAATAAATTGTTTAAACTATCAACATTATCATCAAGTACATCATCTATATTTTCTATTAAATCATCACTATTTTCATCGTCGGTATTACCATCATCTACTCTATGTTCTTCTTCAGTAAATGAAATAACTTGGTGAGAAGAACTATGACCACTACTAATTCTTGGTGGTGGTGGTGGTGGAGTCACAAAAATATTAATATATGTTGATTGTATATTAACTTCAAGAATAAATTTTTATGCCTCCTCACTAACTAAATTAATGCAATTAGATAGATAAATATGTATCAATAAAAATTCACAGTCAATAGAAATTTTTTCAAATATTAGATTACGTAAATTATCAAACGAAATATTTCGATCAATTAAAAGAGCTTCAACTAAACCTCCTTCATAAGCTAACCCATTTAGTACACCACCAAGCGAGCATAGTATTGTTATACTTCGATCCATGGCAACAAGAAAATGGGCTTCAAAGATTGTATATTGAACTGAGCTTCTCCTGTGTCGAAATTAAGAAAAAAAATTTGTATGAAAAAAAATAAATTTTTTGATTGCAATGTTTGATATGCTGATATCAAACAAATACTACGTTTATATAGGTAACTTCGAACCGATCGTTAGACGAACGTTGGATATGAACGTTGAAAAAATAAGAGTCATTGAAAGAGCCGTTGTAAAATAGCCATTGTACATAAATCAACTACTAAACCAACAATCCATAGATCCAACCCAATTTCAAACCAAAATCAAAATCAAATCATTCTCCGATATTTGTCTTTCTTCTTTACTTTGTCTTTTTTTTCATATAAAAAAAAACTAAACCATTAAAATAAACAAAAAAATAGAGGACACAAATAAATATAAATACTAGTTTTTATTTTATTTTTTCTTCTTTATTTACTTTTTTTTTCTTATCAAACATTGCAATAGCCATTTTTTTCTTTAAGTAACATTTTTTTTACAATTTTCTAAATAAATCAAACCCTTTTTTTTAATTTTTTTCTAATTTTTTTCTAATTTTTCTTTACAATTAATTTATTTTAATTTTATTTCGTTACAATAAATTTTCTTAAATCTAATTACAAAACAAAACTAAATAAATAAAACCAAAATATAACTAATTAAAATAAACCAACCAAACAAACCAAACTAAGCAAACAAACCAAACCAAACAAAACCAATAAAATGAACCGTGGTCCCACAACCAATTTTTGCTAACTGTGTTGGCTGAAATTGGCCCCCCACCAATATCAGCCAACGCAGTTGGCAAAAATTGGATTGTGGGGTCCAGATTAAATTTTTTTTAATTTTTTTTCTGCGTACGTGTACAGCAGTTGTATTTTCCGCCAACACTGTTGGCGGACTATGTCTTTTTTTTAAATTTTGTAAACTTGTTTCGTTTGCATGAATTTAATATAAATTTATTTCGCTACAGTAAATTTTCTGATAAAAATAGGATTATTTAGTTTTAAAATCTCGTATAATATTGACATTAAAATTTTTGTATTTATTTTGTTTAGAATAAGGTTTGGGTTTCGTACTAATGGTGGACTTGGCTGACCGTCAAAACGGAGAACTAACTTAAAATTTTTAATATTATACGATCGATACCTTAAAACTAAACGAAAATATGTGAGAGTTATTTAGTTTCGCATGGCAGAAGTTGTGTGACTTGTATTATTTACTTTTGTCACCATCAATCAAGAATATACCTGCGACATTGTTCTTTGTTTTTATCCTTATCTCAAAAGTCACACAACCCCTCTTGGCGACAATTTCGATGGAGACGACTTCATGGACATCATATGTATCGTCAGAGGTATCTTGTCTAGATCGAATTGTTGAATGCTTTCAACTCAAGATTTTCTGAGAGTTGTGTCGCTGCTGAGGTCAGGATAGAATAAAACAACAAAATCATAAGTCTCATTCTTATTTGGTCATGACAAAACTAAATATTCCGAGTCAAATAATTTCATCGTACAAAAATAAATAACTTCGTATATTTTTATTTAGTTTTAGAGTCTCGTATAATATTTAATTTAAATTTAAATTTCTATTTTGGACGGTCATCCAAAATCAAACGTTAGTACTACGCTCATACCGTCTTTTAGACAATATGGTCAAAGACTCTTACGGCTTCATCACGTGACCTAGTAGCTTTTAAGAATAGTTCTCGCTAGCTACAAAATCGTTGTCGATGGAGAGAAGGCGGTAGGGTCCATGGTTGGTAGTAGTGAGGGGGATAAGAGGTGGAACCCATGGTTAGGTAAGGGTTAATTGTGAAGAACAAAAAATTAGGATAGAGTTAGGGTTAGAAATTGAAGTTTACATTAAGAGGAAGTAAATAAAATTAGACTTCGTAGTTGTTTGTTGTCACCAACTGTATAAACTTTGTTTGTTGTTGCTAAACTATATCATTATGATAGTTGACCGTAAACAACTTTGAGATACTCGTGTCTATTAGAATAATAAAAGATAATGTAAAGATTGTATTACTTGGTGTATTTAATTGCAAATTGGAATGTCTTATGATGCATTAGAACATGTTTTCTACATTTGATTCAAATTTTGACCTAGGATCTCTCATCTCCCACCACACACCTGAATTTTAAGTCTGTTCAAGTACTTACCATTTGTTGAAAAATCAATATTAAAAGAAAGAGCTCTCTAATAATAATATCAGTTCGATTATATAAATTCAAATAAGAACTTAAAATAATAACTTACCATATAAATGTGATATATAAATTTTACTATTTATTGTTTTGTTTAGATTTTTGAAAAAAATAATTAGATAAAAAATATAAAATTTAATAATTTTTTTGGTCAAAATTTAAAAATTAAGAACTCAGGAGTTGTAACAATATTTGTTGGGATGTCAAACTAAAAGTATAACTAGCCAGCTAACCATTAGAGGAATGCTATGACTACAATCAAATGCCTACAACTCTCTTACAACCGCCACGTGGCGGTCATTCATTGGAGGAGAAAAGAGGTAGAATCTGATGACTGTTCGGATGGTCGCTACGTGACAGAAAAATCACATGACAGTCGTGTTGGCTTTGCTTTAGCAAAAGCTCAAGCTCCTTCTTTTCTTTAGTCCCACATCGGATGGGCCAAACCCTTCTTGTGTACATATATTAGTTTCTCTTCTTTGCTCTCTTAAAGTTGTTGTGTGGGGAACCCCTTGGGCCACATGCGCGCGCCGCCGCCGCCTCCCGGCCCGGCTCGGCTTGGTTCGGTTCGGTTCGGCGCGCGTAACGGGTGCGGGTACGCGGGCGCCGAATGCCGATTCGATTTCCTCTTCGTGTTCGGGCTGGGACCCTAAAATTCTTTTTGCTCCTCTTCATTTTTTCATTTAATTTTCTGAACGTTGAAAAATTAATTTTGTCTGTTACTAATTGTTTTTGAACCGTTAATATATTTTGTGTCCAGGTTCATTCTCTCCTTCTCCTGTGTAACGGCTGAATTAATAGGAAAATTAATTCAGACCGTTACATAGTGGATGAGTATTATATATTTGACTGGTTTTCTTTGTAAACACAATCAGAAAAATTCAATCTCTAAACTGTTGCTGCCAACATTCTATTCGGTCCAATCTTCATCGTTTCGTTCGTCTCCAAGCTCTGGGCATAGCTAAGTCCTGGTCGTTCTCTCCGAGTCGCGGCGACGAGATACCGATAGTGCGGGAGTTTTACCACTAGGAGCGTCGGGAACGTCTGCACACAGATTCCGAATCAACTCTTAGGGCAGTGCTTCGTGCACGACTTCTCCAGAGTCCGATAACTTCAGTCTAATTTTATTTTATTTTATTCACAAATTTTTCAATAAAAAAAAGATAATAATTTTAACCAGTCGTTCATTAGAGAAGAAGTAATCGGAGGTGGCCCACGTAGCAAAGGAACTAGAGAGTTGTAAGAAGGTTATAAACCTTTGATAGTAAACTTAGCATTATTGCTAACCATTATAATCGTCTGCACTAAGAAGGTTGTAAGCAATTGGTAGTAAACTTAGCATTATTGAAGGAGGAGAAGCTTGTCTTGGTTCCGCTGGAAAACCAATGATCATTTGCCAACGTGAGAAAAAAGTACAAAAAGAAATACAGCTGCATGTACTATATGTAACCATATTTTATACATTCTTTTTTCCTGCTTTCTATGTTGTGTTCATATTCTGTAGCCATTTAATATACAACTAGGCTAGGGATACGCATCGCCCATATATATATATATATATATATATATATATATATATATATATATATATATATATATATAGAGGCAAGTGTTGTTCGTGTTTGGTAAGCGACGATGACTTGACTTTTGAGACTGTGTACGGAGCCTCCATTCTTTAAATCGTCCTATGGGCTACATGGATTCTTTCAAGTATAAATCAAGTACTATGAGGGCAAAACCCTACTTCTTTTCGGATTTGGATACGACATGATACGGTCTTTGATAGTTACTGATTTATCATCTTAAAGGACACGCGTGCTTAAAACTTATCCTTCAGACATGTTGGTCCCAAAAGGTCAATTACTAAAAAAATATACTATTTTAGTGACGAAATTATTTGTTGTTAAAATATATTTTTTTGTTGTTATTTCTATTTATCGACGGATTAGCGACGGAAAAGTTTCTTCAGAATAACTAACGTCTCTATGAAAATTATGTTGCTAATCCGTCATTATATCGACGGATTAGCGAATGATTGGACGATATAAAATCAGCGACGGGTCAGCGACGTATAAGTTACGTCGCTAAACTTTCTGACTACTCACCGACGGATTAGCGACAAATTTTATGAGCCAAAATTTGTCAAAATTTTCATAAGATTTTGCACATTCAGGTCTCACAGAGTTCGTCGCTAATCCATCGTTAATCCGTCACTCTCAGTGACGGATCATCGACGAAATTTAGCGACGGATTCTGATACATATTTGGCACATTTTGTATTTATCGGACGTTTTAGCGATGTAAATTTTCATCGCGGGTAGTCGCTGGCCTGAGATTTTCTAAATTTTTCGTCGAAAATCCGTCACTGACCTGAGATTTTCTAGATATTTCGTCACTATTACGTCGCCTGTCCATGGCTAAAGGTAATATTTTCTCATAAATCAATTTCTGCTGAGCACATACCTGTTGTACATTCACCAATTTCTACACAAATAAATTTCACACAAGCTAATTTCAGAAAAACTAATAAAACCCACACAAACATGTACAAATATTATATACACGTCGAAATAATAAAGTAGAGTAATCCAAACATGTACAAATAACTGTTATACAATCCCACAAAGTCAAATAAATACAATCAAGTTAAAAAAAATACAACCAACTTAAAAAAAAATCCACAAACACAAAAAATCTATCAAGTCGACGGTGGAGGCGGAGGCGGCGGCGGCTGTCGGCTGTCGGCTAACCATACACTACGTCACAACCATAGCGATGATATCATGTAGATCATCAAAAGCAACGGTAGACAGAGCAGTGGAAGGAGCCGTAAAAGGAGCTTGAGGACCCATCGATGCTGTCGGAGGAGCTGGAGCCGTCGGAGTAGAAGTCAGAGGAGCCGTCGTAGTAGCCATCGGAGGAGCAGGTGTTACAGCATCACGAGTGTCTATCAACTGTCGGACTAGCCCATGTAGCTCATGCACAGTCGTCGTGAGCTGCTCCAGAGACATCGCACCAGAAGGAACGCCGGAGCCGGGCACTGATGGAGCTGTAGTAGCCATCGGAGGAGCTTTGGAAAGAATCGACGGCATCGATGCCAACGATCTGGTACCGTACATGCTATCGCCTTTCCCTCTCCTGACAGTTTTTACCCACCGATCATTTTTCTCAGTCGGCATAATGCTCTCAGCGCCCCCTTCTAACGTCTCATACGTCACCTATATTTATTTATATAAATAGGTTTAGAGTTAAGAATTTTAGAGTTATATGTGCTATATTTGATTTTGGTTAGAGTATCATATTAGATACTAGATATCATAGTATATGTATATAATTTAAGTTATATTTGTTATATTTGATTTTCATGATATCTTAAAATAGGATATTAATCAAGGTTCAAAGTATCGGAATCAGAATCTGTATCGGACCATTCCTATGACCTAGAAACTTCGAATCTAATTAAATTATAAAAACAATCCAATTAAATTAAAAAATTTTATAAAGACAACTTAAATATGCTTTGGCGGCCCGCTCATCTACGAGCTTCCCATCCTTCTTTCTTTTGTAGGACCACTGGAAGATTGATGGGAAGTCGACGGTCTTGGGGTCTTCCCCAGCTCTGGAGGCCTCGTCGCACTGGCAAAATTAAGCAATTAATAATAAAAAAAATTAGAATTACAAAAAAATCGATCTAGCAAATTTTTTTAATACAAATCATCTGTCGAAAATGCTCGACAGTCGGAATGGATCCACCAGTATGGAGACCACCCTTAGCACGGACATCTTTCGCCTTCTCGTACTTTGCCTTGTAGGACTGGGTGTCCATCTTCTTCTTCATCTCCTCCCAGTACTCCGCCTTCAGCCACTCCTTGCGGTGATCCGGTCTAAGTGACGCCAGCGTCTTCTGGTCATTGATCATCTCTCTCAACCTCTTGATGGCCACGGTCTTGTAGCACTTCAGGATATCACTATCTCTATGATCCGGCCACCTGCAAAACCTATGCAAATTAGAAAAATATTTTTTATCATTGTAATAAAAAAATTGTATATTATTATATATAAAATTCATATACATACCCCGAGCTTCTCCAGCCAAGTGAATCGTCGATCGAGCGGGATGTCACTGAAGTTGATATAAGGGCCATCAACGTAGCCCTGCATGATTTTCCCTAAATCATTCCCAGCCTTGATCGGGAAGAATCTAAAATAAGTAGACAATATACAATTAGAATAAAAATTATAAAGTAAATATGTAAATTGACAAATAAATGCTTACGTTGCTCCATCGGCCCATAGTTCGGGACGAAAGATATAGGTTGGCCGCTCTGGTAGAGTAGGGGGTTTTGCAAATCCTGGATGGCGGACATATACTCTGTCACGCCACGATCTTCCGCAGGAATTGGTCGTCCCCGCTAGGCACGAATCACTGTGCCAACGCTCTTGCAGAACGACCATTCCCATCAGGAACATGATGCCGCACAAGCACAAGCTACGCCCGTACAAGGGCATAAATTCGAATGGGTGAAGAAATAACTAAGCTACAGAATCACACAGATAGTCCGTATGCAGTAAAATAAGAAACGAACAGGCGATTGGTAACAAGTTCACAGAGTCGTTATAGCGGAAGCATTGAATAATATAAGTATAGAAGTAAAACAAGCACATTATTGATATTGAATCAGTATTACAAGCGGCGTGCTAGGCCGAGATTACAAGTCGTTCAAGTCCTCTCTATCAAAATAATAAAAGCATGCCAAGTGGCTATAATTATGGAATGATACGTAGGCGATGTTCCAACATTATGTCCTATATATGTGCTTCAACTCCGGACGCAATGCCCCAAGGCTCCAGAGTGAACTTCGCGCCTTAGCACGCACGAAGGAGTTTTCGCACCGAACGAGGTTCTCCCGCACCCTGCAAGCAATCTACTGGGTTATCAGTACATGAATGCACAGATGAGGAGGCTTCTCGCCTGCTCGACAAATCTAAACACGTTTTATAGGTTCTGTGCACCATCTATTAAGTTGTCTTCCTAGTCTTGCCTTAGGATCAGTTTTATGGCATAATGTACAAGCCTATCTCGTGTGGCAGTGCGTCATACGATATAAAAAGGAACACGATGATACTTACCAACTTACCATTCGTCGTTCCCTATCTAAGGTAAACCAAGTTAGATCAAGCATGAGTATATATAATGAAATCCAAGGAATCACATACGCAAAAAAAGTGTCACAAGCGGGGTTCTAACTCAGATGCACGAGTTACATGGATTATCCAAAAGTGTTGCAGAAGATGTTCAAGTATTCAAATATGTACAAGTGTGCACAGATGTCTTAATACTTATATTCGTTCAAGTATTCCAGATTATCAGATGTGATGCAATGACTCGTACGTGAATTACAGCTAAGCGAGGATAACTTATCTATATGAACTGGAGGGTCGATAGTGCTACATGCCATTTGGACGAGTCTCTTGACGGAGATGGGTATAGCGCTAAAACTCTAGGCGCACACCATCCTGCTGGAACAGGAGAGACCCAGACTCTTTTGACGGTGATGGTGTAGCGCTAAAAACTCAAGGCACAAACAATATCCCGCCAAAGCTCTAGGAGTCCCCATATGATTTCTCCCAGGCCGACACGATCCCGGTGGCCCGGCGATTGTCCAAGGAATCCTCAATTACCCCGTGCATGAGTTGTCCGCGACCATGCAAGTCTTGGGTATTCCAGATTTATAACATGACATGTTCAATCTTGATTCACTTAGCCATTTGATGATGCGTAGTCTCTTGGGCGAACATGGGTGTAGCACTAGATACTCAAGGCGCATACACTATCTCGCCCGCTCGAGAGAGACTACCAAGGATCCGAATACCTGAATTATTCATGCTCCACAAGCTATGTTACTTGTTTTATTTGACATGATGCAATCCCTTAGTTCGGGAAATGCCATGGCGACCTAACTGTCCCGAATAATTTCAGGTTCATACTTGCACGAAACGACTATTAGATAGTCTTCTGGGGAACTTAGATGAATGCAAGACATGGATAGTGTTACTTAATTATGGCATGAATTATGTGACACGTATTAAAATGAGGCTACGAGTACAAGTTAACAGGTAAGTAGGCAAGCATTGAAGCAGTATTGAAACATAAGCATAAGGTAGCTTGCGGTATAGTCTACTCTGGAAGATAAGTCATTACGTTAGCATGGTCTAAGGGGTCATGCGAAGAGTAAAACCGTACAGGAGCATATCTAATCTATAAGACGAGCAGTAAAAATATGTGAAGCAGTGTACTACGAAGAGTGTATAATGATCTACTTGAAGCATTAGCAGAGTCTACTAGCACGAAGCTAAGGTAGCATGCGAGGGTCCAATTATAGCCAAGTTTTATTTTCAAGTTCTAACACAAGCAATACAAGATAGGATTATTTCCTTAGTTAGGTGCGTTGTATTCTTTATTAGCATGCAAGGGGTGATTCACCTAGCTACTAGCATATATCGTTCATATTTTATGCGTGCTGGCTAAACAAAGACAAGTTTATCATAGCCACACACCTTACCGATGATTCACCTCGGTCGAGCGATACTCCGAGCGTGCATTTGAAAGTCTAAGTCTGAACTCCTAAAGGACCAAGTCTGGAAATCCTTTGCCTCAAGCGAGTCTTCTCGCTGAGTAAAGCAGGTCGGGTCATCACACTTGTGCCATTTGAATTAGCTCTACGCTTGAGCGGAACATGTCGTTATACCCCGTTGTCCACAAGAAGGCCTGGAAATATATTTGCTCATGTGGGAGCAACTGGTGGAGTAGCCGGTGTAGTATTGCCGGTAGTGGCTGGAGTAGAAGAAGGGGTAGCAGATGATGGCAATCCGGGAGATAGAGTATCTCCTCCTACTGAAGAACGGGTATATGGTGGGGATAAACCATCCACCGTATCTACGAACTCGTCCTCAGGTTGTATACAAGAATCTGGGGTAGAAGACGTAGTGGACGGAGGATGATGCGAAGATGATCCTCTCTAAACTTGTCGTCATCCTCATCCTTGTCCTCGTCCTCGTCCTGCCATACTATAGGTAAATCTGCAGCAAATAAAAAAATTATGACATCAAACAGATAATCATAAAGTAATGGTGTGGTAAAATAAGTAAATACTAGTGTGATAATAAAATAAATAATAATCGTGTCATAAAATAATTAAATAAATATTTAAGCTAATGCATATGTATGTACATACTAATCTTCTTCATCTTTCGAATCGTCATCACCTTCCGAATCATTTTTTGAATCGTCTAATTCATCTTCTACTTCTTTATTTTTATTTTTACTTCCAATATCACTATCACTATCACCTTTATCTTCCAATTCTTATTCCTCGCTCGATACTTCCATATCATAGTTCTTCTCTATATAAGGTAAATCTTCTATCTCAATCTCTTCGTCAACTCTATCATCCTCTACGGTAACGTCAACCCCCATACCATCAACACCGGCCGAACTCATATATGCAAGTTGAGGCATGACCGCCTTATCATCTTGGTACGCTAGATCCTAAACATTATATATGTTTCTAGCTTTAGTTTTGCATACAGCCCACCAATCTTTATTTTTGCAACGTTGACTAGGATAGCTTATATAGTACACTTGAACCGTTTGACTAGCCAACGTAAATGGTTCAAAATATATATATCTTTTTGCATATTTTATATCAATAAGCCCAAACTATTTATCAATTTTCCATCATTTCTTGGGTGTTGTGTCGAACCAATCACATTTAAACAACACATTTTTTGTCGCATAAGAGTAATCCAGCTCAACGAAATATCTTAGTACACCGTAATAGTCAAATTCTGGATTGGCATCGTAGACTGAACCCCTCACACATACTTTAGAATTCTTTGTAAAACTAGCCTCCTTATCGATAAATGATTGATTAATAGACTTATCAGTGGTTCTAAATTTGAAGCCATTGATGGTATATCCATCCCAACACTTTGCCCTCTTGCTTGGTCCGATAGCTAATACTCGAAGTTATTCGTTCTGTATGTCTGTACCAGGACGAAAAACCTGAAATATCACGTATCATATAGACGTTAGACAAAGATTGGTCTGAATGCTAAATTTAGAATGGTTAATGTTTAGGATCCGTACATAATTATAGAACCACGATAGAAATTTTCTATCAACCTCTCTAGTAAGATCATCTTCATTAATATTAGGTCTCTCCATTTTTACCTCATCTCTAAAAGTACTATAATAATAAAGAGAATAGTTAGAGCAATTATTTTCCAAGAATATACAAATTAAAATATTTAGTAAAGATGTGTCGCTTACTTCTTAATATCTTGCATCTCTTTTATACCACTATTTAAAAATATATACCGATGAGCGGCTTCAAACTCATTATCTTCCAACCAACGTACTTTAGTAGCACTTGTAGGCTTTTCTCCCATTTTGAAGATAGTGTGGATTACACTATTCGGGGCATTAACCCTACCGTCATCATTCCTTGGGGATCTATTGCGATTTATTCTGATATGAGTATCAAAGTAGATGGAGTAGAAGTTTGAAACCTCCTCAATGATATATACTTCGCATTTCGAAGCTTCTATTTGAGCCTTATTGCCAACCTTCTTCTTCAGGTGATGTAGATACCTATAGATAATATATTGAATCTTATAATTATTTGAATAAAGAAATTATTAGTATAAAGAATTTATACCTCTCAAATGGATACATCCATCGATAATGGACGGGAGCACCGACGCGTGCTTCGTATGCAAGATAAATCGACAAATGCTCCATACTATCAAAAAATTGGGGGAAAGCACTGTCAACTTGCTTGAACACAAATTTCTAAAGAATATAGATAATTCAGCCAACGAAATCCATACTTGATGAGGCAACATCTCTCTGAGAGCAATATATAGTAACCTCTTCATAAAAACATGACAATCATGACACTTCATCCCTGTCAGCTTGCATTCGTTGAGATGAACACATCTTGCCAGATTTGACAAGTAGCCATCAGGAAATCTCAACTTTGAAATCCAGTTGCATATTATCAATTTATCCTCCCTACTCAATGTAAATAGCGCTGGAGGCTTGACCCAATTGCCGTTGCCACTTCATTTTAGGTGCAAATCTGAACGCCTGTAAATAATCTTCCAGTCCTTTATAGCTTTGATATTGTCTTTCGTTTTCTCCTTGATATCCATCACCGTATTGAAGATGTTGTCGAATACATTCTTTTCGATATGCATGATATCAAGATTGTGCCTTATGAGATTGTCCTTCCAATAAGGTAAGTCCCAAAAGATACTCTACTTCGTACAATTATGCCTACGTCCAAACCTTTCAAAGTGATCGCCCGATTTCGGATCTTCTATCACAGTCGGCAGTCCATCTACCTCTTTCCAAACTTTGTATCATATTAGTCTCAACAGGGGAGGAGATAATTCTTGTTTACCAGCTCTAAAGGCATCTCTGTTCCTTCTCCTCGGATGCGACGCAGGAAGGAACTGACTGTGACAATAAAAAAATGTTTTTTCTCCATTATAGAGACGGAATGCCTTACTATTTTCCATACATACCGGACAAGACAAAGTACCATGAGTACTCCACCCCGATAATATTCCATATGCTGGAAAAATATTGATAGTCCACATGAGAGATGCTCTCATCTGAAAGTTTTGCTCCTTCGATATATCATATGTCCGAACGTCGAATTCCCAAAATTGTTTTAACTCATCCACCAACGGCTGCAAGTAGATATCGATATTTTTCTTTAGATTTTTTACACCGGGTATGACAAGTGTCAAGAATATGTAAGGAGTCTTTATACACATCCACGGTGGTAGATTGTAAGGAGTCAAAATCATCGGCCAATAAGAGTACTAAGATCCAGACTGTCCGAAATGAGTGAATCCATAAGAACATAAACCCAACCGAATATTCCTGGGCTTCGCAGCAAATTCAAGATGACACAACTTAAAATGCTTCCATGCCTTTCCATCGGAAGGATGAGATAATTCTTCTTCATCCATCTTTCGCTCCTTGCTATATCATATCATGTGTTGTGCTGTATTTGCGGCCATATACATCCTCTGCAGCCTCTTTGTGATCGACAAAAACTGTATGTACTTATAAGGACGCAACCTTGCTCGGGCAGTTAATTTTTCTTTGCCCCGAATTAACTTGTACTGGTCCGCATGACAGAAAATATATTTATGTTTATCATTGTTCTCCTTGTAGTACAACATGCAACTGTTTCGACAATAATATATTTTTTTGTATCCTAATCTGAGTTTTCGTATCATCATCTTCGACTTGTAGAAGTTTTCAGGCAACTCCTTCGATCCTTTTAGCAACAACTCTCTAACAAACTAAATTATCCGGTCGTAACATTCCTGCGATAAGTTAAAATCAAACTTTAGATTCAACAGCCGCATCACCACCGACATGACAGAATGAGAATCACAACCTGGGTATAATAGAGTATCGACATTCTTGAACATATCATAAAATTTCTTTGCATCATGATTAGGATCCTCCGGATCAAAACTTGGACCAGCTGCATCAAATACCAACTCATGCGCCAGGTTACGCGATCGATTTTCACAGTTATCTCCAAGAGTGGACTCTTCTACCTCCATATTGAAGGAGGAATAATGATATTACAAAAATAAAGGTTCTCCTTGAGCCGTCCACTCCTTATAGTTTGGTACGAAACCCTTCTTGTAGAGATACTCCCTTACTAGATCCACCTCTTTGAATGGTATATTATGACATTTGACACAATGACACTTGATGAGCCTCCCATCCATAAAATAAGGTTGACTACTGCATATTTGAGAAATTTCTCAACGCCCGCTATAAAATCATCTGTCAAACCAATCCTACTCTCATGTCACCGATTGTACATCCACGATCGGTCAACTAAGTATAGATTCATTGCTCAAACAATTATGTATGCATGTACCCTATATATTCAAATAATATAGATTAAATACAAGTATCAAAAAACTTAAAGAATAAGAATATTATAACTTAGTACTTAATTGTAATAACTAATTATTATTCATACTAGTTCGATAAAGTAACTATACCCTATATATTGATACCCCTAGAACCCCTTCCTAGTATTTTCTAAAATATTAATAATTTACTAATAGTTATTTATTTTTGATACCAAAAAGTTAGATATAGGATTAGATGCATTTTTATTACTTGAAATTTGTTTTAATTTCTGAATAAATTTTTCTTCTACCTATTCGCAAATCCTACATTCTAAATGTTTTTTACTTAATTTTTTTTCAAAGCCAACCCGTTAGGGTTAGGGTTTACCAGGGTATCGTGTCCGTACATGTCAGTGTCCAGCATATCGTATCTGTGTCCAGCGTATCAAAAATATCAAACCATTTATTTTCTCTTCGTGTCCTTGTCCAGCGTATCGTGTTTGTACGTGTGTCCATACCTCGATAATCCAAACACAATAATTAACCAAATTAAAATGAGGGTTAGGGGTACCGTAGCCGGAGGAGAAGGCGATCTGACGGAGGCAGAGGGGGTAAGGGGTGGAGGAGGAGGGATTGGAGGTCGAACGCCGGAGGAGGAGGAAGATGAGGAGGAGGAGAGGGTATCGCGGGGTCGGGGGTCTGTGGAAGAGGAAGAGGAAGAGAAGGCGAGTGAGGAGAGGGGCTACCGGAGAGGGAGAGGTCGCCGGAGAGGGGGAGGGGGTCGGGGGTGGAGGAGGAGGGCTTGGGGGTCGGACGCCGGAGGAGGAGGAGAAGGAGAGGGGGAGGTTGTTTGGGGGTCGCCGGAGAGGGGGGTCGAGGAGGAGGGGGCAGGGGTCACCGGAGAGGGGGTCGAGGTCTGGGTTGGAGAAACGGAGGCCGAGGTCGGGGTTGAGGAGAGAGAGATTGAGAGATCGAGAGTGAGAGATTGAGAATGGGGAAAATAAAATGCGCTATGAATTTCAAGTTTTCGCAACGACGGATATTTCTGTCTCTAAGATAACATCGACGGATTAGCGACGAACTATTAACAAAAAATAATATAATTTATTTACCCAAATAAATTAGTAGTAATTTTGTCGAAAGTCCGTCGCTGACTCAGCGACGGATTACTTTCCGTTGTCGAGATCTGTCGCTATTTAACAATATTTTTGTAGTGTATTTAATTTATCATAGGTCGAACTCGAGTGACCATTATTGTTACCGGATAGAGACATAAGAGTCATGTCTGAGTTGTGGCTGCATGGCAGAAGATCGGTGGATCGAACTACGAAAATATATTATTTTTTCTATTTATAAAAAATGGTGTTGCAGCATGCACAAAGTCCCGAACGTTGCACCATGCATATAAAAAACAAATCATAGACTTACACAAATAAAAAAAAATGATGAGCTAAAGATTCACATTATATTGAGGATATATCGACGGTATCATCGGTATACTGTCTAAACTTCTTATCATTAAATATTGTAACGGATTAGTGTACCAATGGTATACTGCCAACACGTTATACCGATATTACTTCGTAGGCAGATACTAGCAGAATACTTCCTGCACATTAATAAATTTATTTTGAGCAGTTACTTGCATGTGCTAATTAAAGCTCTTAAAGTCCTTTCTTCCATAACCTTTTGTAGTCTAAACTTCTTGGACCATACACTTGAAAACCATATATGCCAAACCTCTCCACAATCAAGAGCTTTCACTTGCCAAAATCTATTTAAGATAAAGTTTAAATTTTAGTCAAAAACTATATTCTTCAAATTGTTGCTTTCTTCTCTCTCTTTATATAACTAAAATCATACTCTATCCTTGGTAACATTTACCCATTATTGGTAAGTTCCATGTTACCTCAAGATTATTCTGTATCTTGGATAAAAGCTCATGAAGTCATACCCATTACTACCTCCATGGAAGATTCTACTGATGTGTAAGGATGTTGAGTTTGATTGGTCAGTAGAGTGTCAGACCTTATTTGAGGAGTTTGATTTCAGCACCAATTCTGACACTTCTAGTGGGACCATGAGGGTTCATTGTATATGATGAAGCGTCTGGGAAGGGACTCAGATGTGTATTAGTGTAGCATGGGAGAGTTGTAGCTTATGCATATCGACAACTTTGAGATCTTGAGAAGAACTATATTACACATGATTTGGTTGCACTAAAGTTGTAAAAACATTATTTATATGGTGATTAGGTGGAGATCTTTACCTATCACAAGATCCTAAAGTATGTCTTTACCTAGAAGGACTTGAAATGCGGCAGCGAAGGTGGATAGAGTTACCGAAGACTATGATGTGGATCGAGCTTCAATATCGTCCAAGCAAGACGAATGTGGTTACAGATGCTTAATCGAAAGGCTAGTGCATTCTTCTAGACATTTTAGAGGCATATATTAGAGGATCTTCAGGAGATGGGTATCGAGGTGGTTCTTCCACAGGATACAAAAATTTTATCCAGTTTGCATATTCAGTATACCTTGGTTAAGAGGATCAGGGCAGCACATACGGAGGACTCGAAGATTCAGAGACTTCAAGTAGTGTATGAGTTTGATCTCTGGAAGGAGTTGAGGATTCATAAGGATGAAACACATAGATTTAGGAGTCGTCTTTGTATGCCAAATAGAAATATCCGAGGCTCATAATTCTTCGTACTCAATTTATTTAGCAGGTACAAAAATGTATCAGGATGTTAGACTATATTTATGGTGGCACGGAATGAAGAGGGAGATAACGATATTTGTTTCTCGTTGTTTGGTGTGTCAACATGTGAAGGTTGAGCAACACAGACAAGTAGGATTATTGCAACTACTTCTCATTCCAGAGTAGAAATGGAATCATATTATAATAGATTTTTGATCGATTTACCTATATTCCCATCTGGTCGAGATACAATATGGGTGAAAGAGGATCGACTCACGAAGGTGACATACTTTCTTTCCTTCAGAGTGGGACAGTCTACCGAGTAGTTGGCCAATATGTATATAAGGCAGATAGTAAGGCATCATGGAGATCCGGTGAGCATCGTATCAAATCATAATACCCAGTTCGATTCTTACTTTTTATAGAGTTTATACCAAAATATCGATACCAGATTGAGGTTCAGTACATTATATCATCCTCAGACAGACGGACAATCAGTGTGGGCCATTCAGACATTGGAGGACCTGCTACGATCTTAGACTTTAGATTTGGGTAGATCTTGGAAGGATTGTTTCCATTTGGTAGAATTCTCTTATAATAATTACTTCCAAGCGAGCATCCAAATGGATTCATTTAAGATATTGTATGGGAGAAAGTGTAGATCACTATTGTCATAGGATGATATTAGAAAAGAAAGATCTTGGGACTAAAAATGATGATGACAATAAAGTTGGACAGATTGATCAGAGAGCGACTTTGAATTGTGCAAGATTGGGATCGATATTGGGCAAATCATCATTGTAGGCCTTTTGAGTTCAGCATCGGTGACCATTTATTCTTAAGAATTTGCATACCCGTAGAGTTATTAGATTTGGGGTCAGAGGAAAGCTTAGTCTTTGATACATCAGTCTATTCGATATTTTCGATAAGGTAGGAGATATTGCTTATTATTTTGCCCTTTCTCCTTTACTTCGCGAGGTACACGATGGATTTTATGTATCTTACTTACGTAGGTATCTTCCAGATCCGAGCTATATCCTCGATCATTTAGAGCAAGTCGTCGGTATCGACGTCGTATGGGGAGCAACCTATATCTATTTTGGACTGGAGAGATAAGGTACTTAAGAATCGTACTATCAGTCTTGTCTATGTCGCTTGAGGTCATCACTGGCCAATAGAGTCGACATAGAAGCGCGATGGTGATATCAGATCCAAATCCAAACACCTATACTTGTTCAACTTTGGAGGTATATATCTCCTCAAACGTGCGTAACTTATTTTTAATAATTGGTAGATAGTCATGTATCACTACCAAAATATGATGAAATAGCGACGTCATAGTAAAATGTTGCTAATATTAAAGACTTGAGCGACTGTTAAAATAAACGTCGCTATACGTTGCTATTGGCGACATATAACAACGTTTAGCGACTGTACTTCAATTTTTAAAAAAATAGTCGCTATAAGCTTCTTTAATGTCGCTAAACGTCGCTAATTTTTATGATTTAGCGATGTTTAGCGACGTATTTACCGACATTATTTTTTTTATCTTTAGCGACGTATCTAACGTCGCAAACTTTTAATTAGCGACATATAGCAACGTCTTTTTATGACGTCGCTACTTTTTTAATTAGCAACGTTTAGCGAGGTCGTTTTATGCGTCACTAATTTTTTAATTAGCGAAGTCTTTTTATGCGTCGTTAATTTTTTAATTAGTGACATTTAGCGACGTCTCATGCGGACGTCGCTAAATTACAGAATTTAGGGTTCCCTCGTCTATTCGACTTTTTATTTCTTCCCCACCAACTTTTTGACTTTCCCCCCAACGTTTCAAAAATGCGCGCCCCCACTGGCGATCCATCCTCCCCCGACGACCCTCCGTGGCTTAGGCGACCTATCCCTTGACCGCCTCCCTCGCCCCCCCACCATGACACGGCCGTGTTCGTCCCCAACACCGACACAGGCAACCCAAACACGGCTCCTCCCCCTCCGGTGTGGCTCCTCCTGTCACTACCACATTTTCTAGGAAAGGATATTTAAGTAATTTTATAATTAATTAAATATTGTGCATGTTAAATAATTATTGGTTGTATTATTTAATTTTTGTTAGATGTTAATTATTTATTTTGGACTTGTGTTAGTGGACCTAACTAGTTTAGTTTAGACTCATGGACCAACATGTATTAATTGTTAGAATTGAGCCCAATTAGAAAGTCCATTGATTAGGAGGATGATTAAATTACTAAACCATTAGACTAGAAGCTTCCCTCCTTAATTATTTTTTTCATGAGAGGCCCCAAGGGATATAATAGAAATTACATAGTGGCTTGAGGAAGGGGTAGAGGGAGCCGGCCTATTTAAAAGAGGGAGGAAAGTTTTTCTCTCCTCTTTTCATTTGAAAACTAGATCTAGAATTTCCCTCAACCAAATTTCTTCATTCCTACATCATTTCTCTACCAAATTTTATCCCAATTCCTTCCCAAATCATCATTAGAGACTAGTAGAGCAAGGATCTAAAAGGAGAAAGCAAGGATCTACAAAAAGGAGCAAGAATCTACAAGTTGGAGGCCAATTTTATCATATTTGGAGGTTGCATTGGGAATCCATCTCCCAATAGGTACAATTTAGTTTTTTTCCTTAATTTAGGTTCTAAATCTGATATTTAACCATGAGAAATCAACCCATATGCATAGGCTACCCATAGGATTTGGTTTTGTATTTATATGAGGTCTATTACTTTTTGTGTCAATTTTGGGAGAATTCTGAGATTGACAATTATTGTGTGTATCAATTGGTCCTATAGATCAATTTAGCATGTGCTTGTATGTTTGAGGCTAGTGTCATGTCCATAATAGGGTACGTGTAGGTCGTATCCCAACAATTTGGTGATACGTGTTGATTTGGGGGTTTTTTCTCCGACACAAAACTTTGTGCATATCACATTTTGATACGGACACGTAGATTTGTGTTTGACTATTCGTATTGTTCATAAATGATATAGTAGATTTGTTCGTGTCCTTCGAGGTACGTTTGGATGTGTGATGGACTCGTGTCGCAAGCGTATCCTAGATCTAGTGGTATACGGGTGTGATATGCTCCATGTGTTGTGCATTTATTTCTAGATCTATTTTTCCATTGTTCTTAGTTATTGTAATATATAATTATAATTATATATATATATATATATATATATATATATATATATATATATATATATATATATATATATATATATATATATATATATATATATATTTATGTGTTATTGTGTCATATATCTATGTATCTATGTGTTATGTAGCTATATTTTTACATATGTAATAGCTATTAAATATAGTAGTATATATATATATATGTTATGAGTATATATATATATATATATATATATATATATATATGTTTTTGTGTATAACTATATATACATGTACGTATATGTGATGTTATATATATGTTACTCTATGTGAGGATACGTATATATGTATATGGAGGAGCTTGTATATATATATAAATATATATATATATAGCAAGTATATATATAATTAGTAGCTATATGATATATATATTATATATATTTATGTGTATTTATATATAAGAGTTAGAGAGAAGAGGGCTCGGGTTTTTAACGACAGCAGCAGCAGCATTAACGATAGCAGCTCAGCAACAACAACAGCAGCAGTTTTTTGTGACAGCAGCAGTAGCAACATTAGCAACAACAGCAGGAAACCGTCGCAACAACAGCGGTATCAGCAGCCGTATCAGCAGTTTCAGCGACGACAGCGGTGGCTTTTAGCGACAGTTCTGCAATTATATATATATATATATATATATATATATATATATATATATATATAAGGTATTAGTATATATGTATATATATTCCTAATTGATATTTATGCTTTAATATACTATACTTTTAGTAGTGGGTTGTTAGCATATAGTTATTATGGGTAGTTAATATGTAGTTTGGCATTTACTTTGAGATACCAAGGTAAGTATCAAGGTATTTGGGGGATGCCCAAGGTATTGGGTTTGGGTATCAAGTTTGAGGTCTAGTGTTGCGATACCAAGTTGGTTCAAAACCAAAGTATCATTTTAGCATTTGTAATTAGGATTTTATATATTAATATTGTTGATATATGTATATGTGATATTTACCTATTATTTGCGTATCATAGGATACAGTATTCTAGTATCCTAAGTTTTTAGCTTGTATGTCATAGACTCTTAGTATTTGAACCCAATAACATTGAGATAGACTCATGCAACCTAGAAATAGGTAGTTTGACATAGTTGACTGGCTTGACTTATAGTTGACCTAGTTTGACTTTTTGACTTAGAATTGGCTTATTGACCTAGAAGTTAACTAGTTTAACTTATTTTTTTTTTGAAACCTTGTATTGATGTTATATTCCATATTTAGGTCTTCGAGGCACCGTATCAGACATCTATGAGACTATTCATTGGACTTCAGGTGAGTATATTCTTTGTTGACCTAGAAGTTAAATAGTTTCTCATTTAAGATATCCTCTATGTTCATTGTATCTAGTGTAGATATCCATATTTTTTGACACGATGGTTACACGGATTGGTATATCCTGATCTCATCATGAGATGTTATTCCTTGTATATGGTGTATCTTGTGCAAGTCTTGTTTCATTGATTATCTTGTGCATGTACAGACACTGATTCTCAAGGAGATTTGCTACCATCCTAGAGAATCCTTTGCCATAGTATACCATGGTTGGTGTCACGACCCGATTCCGTAGAATCGTTGGGATGTCCCCCGAATCGTGACCGCCGTGCGGGCCTGGGGTTACGCCCGGACAAGGCTTTAGTGATTTGCATAACAAGCACATATTCAGAGTACGCAGCTAAATTGAAACACATATTTGAAATATAGAAAAGTTCTTTTTATTGATAATGAACATTTATTACAAACTCTTGAACGAGTCAGCTAATTTGCCGTACGGACTTACTAAAGTGTTGACTAAAAATGAGATAGTAGTCTTATACATTACATCCCTTTACTAAACTTCAAAATGATATAGACCTCCGGGCTGGAGGACAGCTTTGCCACGGAGCTACATTGTGTACAGAGTTGCAAGATCCTTCCTTCAAGTACTTCAAAAATACGGCACGATCAGGATGCGCCTACAGCTGGACTGGATCGGGAAGACGACTTCTGCAACTCGCTCGGTTCGCCTTAGTGCGGGAACCTGTTTCAACGAGGGTCAGTATGTCGAAACATACTGGTGAAGGCGAGCTAACCCAACTATACCAATCAACACGTTGTTTTAATGAAGCATGCATATTTTTGTGGGTTTCTATCTTACCTTAGTTTATTTACAAGTAAACAGCATATAGAATATATTGAAATGAACTTGCCACCGTTCGGTGGATTTTACCTGTCCGACTGAACCACCAGCACAATACTTACCATGCCTTCCCTGCCACGAAGACACAAGTTAGTTACAACAGGTTTAAATATACAAGATGATCACTGGCTTGATTGCCATAATGGACACTAGTCTGTGACGAAAATGGTTTGCTACGTGCAAGTACGAGAGGCGCCGCATACCATCCCGTCCAAGTACGTGAGACTAAACGTGAGTTTCGTCTGGAGCCGGAACGGTGCCAATGCCCCAGCAGCCGCCCGTAGGAACTATACCTTGTGCACAAGTTGTCCATGATCGAACATTAACAATCATTTGCCCGGAGGCTACGTTAACAATCATTCGCCCGGAGGCTACGCTATTTGCCCTGAGGCTACATGAGTACAAGACAAGCAGTATTGCATAATTCATTTACATTTTATCTACGTTCAATTCATGCATTCAGGATATAGCTTTGTACATTTCACAATATAAAGGAGAAGTATACACTCAAACTTGTATCTATGCATATGATGAACATTCCAAACGAACAAGCATGCAAAGATATAATCGTTCACAAGTTCAGTTGACAAGCATTACAATTCAAGTCTATTCCCTTTTTATCTTGGCATCTTTTAGTTATTATTTGGTATCATTTGATCGGGGCAAACAAGGATGCAAGATTATTAGTTGTGAAGACTGGAAGCAGTGCTAGCTAATCGGGTTGGTAGCCACTCACTTAGATGGTTGGAAGGGAGAAGGAAAGAGACGCTTCAAGACTCCGCTCGTAAGCCACCTACTGCTCGTTCACCTGCATCACGAACAACTCGATCAATACTCCTTCCTTTCTTTCCAATCTCAGAATTGAAGTGCAGTTCAATGAACGAAAACAATGAAATCTATCGAAACCGTTCAAGGAAAACAAGCAAAATCCTAAAACCAACTCAAAGCACAAAAGCAACAAGTGACATCGAAATCCGAGGCAACAAAGATAACAGTGGAGAGGTCCCTCCTGACTCTGCCGCTAAGTCGATCCCGGGGGCACGGTCCACTGAATATGGGAATCGATTCCGAAGAAGCAAATCCATAACGAGGACGAGTTCTTGTTTCAATCTATCCCGATCGAATGATATCGTCTTGTATTTCTTAGCCGCGCTCTCCGCACCGGGAGAATGGGGCGCTACATCCTATCCAACCAATTGGAAGTTTCGTCCTCGAAACTTAGGAATATGACCTACCGTTAGGGAACGTTACGTTGAGGATGTCTAACAGAGTATTTAGGGCAGTCACGAATTCTGTGGTTTGTATCGCCACAGATGAGGCATAATCCTTGTTTCAAACGACATTCGTTGGCCATGTGCCCTGGCTTCTTGCAGAAGAAACATGGTTGCCCTGGGTTTCCTCTCAGTGGACCGCCGTGGTTAGGGCGCTTTACAGCGGTATTTCCTCTATCGTTTCCTTGGCGTTTGTGATTGTAGGTATGCACAGCGCCGGTAGAAACGTGAGGATACTGCGGTTCAAGAGATAGGGCATGATTCATGACTTCCCGTATTGTCCGATACTGATGAACGACCACGTGCACATGGATGGCAGGGCATAAACCACCTTCAAACCTTCTAGCTCGACTCGCTGCATCAGGTAAATAGGTCCTAGCGAATTTGGAGAGTCGGTTGAATTCGGCGGAGTACTGTTTAACTGTCATGCTGCCTTGTCTCAGTTGCACGAACTCGTTCTCCATCTGGCGTTGTATCGGAGGGGGTATAAACTCTTCTTCAAATGCGACACGAAAAGTCGTCCATGAGATCGGCTCCTCTCCATGGTCAAATTGAAGATATCGTCGATGCACGTCCCACCAATCGTGCGCGTTGAGGCAGAGCTGTAGTTTTGCACATGCGACACGCTTCTCTTCGGGGACCTCTAGCAGAGCAAAGTGGTCTTCAAGTTCGGCCAACCAATCTAGAGCCACGATTGGGTCCTCAGTCCCGTTGAATGGAGTGTTGCAAACTTTCTTGAAGTGGCCAAAGTCGAAGGTAGTCACGTCCCTCGGTCTTGAAATTTGCGGCATCTCTACTTCAAGCATGGGCTGTTCCACCGGAGTTGCTGCTGTTGCCGCAGAATGGTTGGAAGCCAAAGTCTGAACGATCTGTTATAGGGCATCTACCTGCTTCTGTTGGACTGAGAATCGAGCTTCTATATTGTCTTAAAACTTGAGCTGACTCTCCTCCGCCCGCTTCTCGGCCCGTTCGTAGCGAGCCTCGTCCCTTTGTTGGTTTGACTCCAACATCCGTAATATTTGCTGGATGGGATCGATGCTTGGCACGGCTCGCTGGCTCCTTGAACTTCCCGAAGTGCCCGAACTACTTTCTTGGCCTTGCGTTTCGTCCGGTGCTAGCGCTGCAGATTGCGCTGGTGCCATTCCTTCAAAAGAAGGTAAATTATATTAGGATCATAATGTATTATGGACTTATTGCATGAACGTATCTCATTTTGGCCTAGCGAGTTCAAGAGTTCGCACAGGAATTTGATCGTTAAAGAAACTTTTCCAGTACGAGAGTCTAAGGAACTTGAATCTGTGCTCTGATACCATTATGTCACGACCTGATTCCGTAGAATCGTTGGGGCATCCCCCGAATCATGATCACTGTACGGGCCTGGGGTTGTGCCCATACAAGGCTTTAATGATTTGCATAACAAGCACATATTCAGAGTACGCAGCTAAATTGAAACACATATTTGAAACATAGAAAAGTTCTCTTTATTGATAATGAACATCTATTATAAATTCTTGAACGAGTCAGCTAATTTGCCGCACGAGCTTACTAAAGTGTTGACTCAAAATGAGATAGCAGTCCTGTACATTACATTCCTTTACTAAACTTCAAAATGATATAGACCTCCGGACTGGAGGACAGCTTTGCCACGGAGCTGCATTGTGTACAGAGTTGCAAGCTCCTTCCTTCAAGTAATTCAAAAATGCGGTACGATCAGGATGCGCCTATAGTTGGACTGGATTGGGAAGACGACTTCGGCTCCTCGCTCGGTTCGCCTTAGTACGGGAACCTGTTTCAACGAGGGTCAGTATGTCGAAACATACTGGTGAAGGCGAGCTAATCCAACTATACCAATCAACACGTTGTTTTAATGAAGCATGCATATTTTGTGGGTTTCTATCTTGCCTTAGTTTATTTACAAGTAAGCAGCATATAGAATTTACTAAAATAAACTTGCCACCGTTCGGTGGATTTTACCTGTCCGACTGAACCACCTGCACAATACTTACCATGCCTTCCCTGCCACGAAGACACAAGTTAGTTGCAACAGGTTTAAATATACAAGATGATCACTAGCTTGATTGCTATAATAGACACTAGTCTGTGACGAAGATGGTTTGCTACGTGCAAGTACGAGAGGCGCCGCATACCATCCCGTCCAAGTACGTGAGACTAAATATGAGTTTCGTCCGGATTTGGAACGGTACCAGTGTCCCAGCAGCCGCCCGCAGGAACTATACCTTGTGCACAAGTTGTCCATGATCGAACATTAACAATCATTCGCCCGGAGGCTACGTTAACAATCATTTGCCCGGAGGCTACGTTATTCGCCCTGAGGCTACATGAGTACAAGACAAGCAGTATTGCATGATTCATTTACATTTCATCTACGTTCAATTCATGCATTCAGGATATAGCTTTGTACATTTCAAAATAAAGGGAAAGTATACACTCAAACTTGTATCTATGCATATGATGAACATTCTAAACGAACAAGCATGCAAAGATATAACCGTTCACAAGTTCAGTTGACAAGCATTACAATTCAAGTCTATTCCCTTTTTATCTTGGCATCTTTTAGTTATTACTTGGTATCATTTGATCGGGGCAAACAAGGATGCAAGATTATTAGTTGTGAAGACTGAAAACAGGGCTAGCTAATCGGGTTGGTAGCCACTCACTTAGATGGTTAGAAGGGAGAAGGAAAGAGGCACTTCAAGACTCCGTTCGTAAGCCACCTACTGCTCGTTCACCTGTATCACGAACAGCTCGATCAATACTCCATCCTCTCTTTCCAATCTCGAAATTGAAGTGCAGTTCAATGAACGAAAATAATGAAATCCATCGAAACCGTTCAAGGAAAACAAGCAAAATCCGAAAACCAAATCAAAGCACAAAAGCAACAAGCGACATCAAAATCCGAGGCAACAAAGATAACAGCGGAGAGGTCCCTCCTGACTCTGCCGCTAAGCCGATCCCGGGGGCATGGTCCACTAAATATGGAAATCTATTCCGAAGAAGCAAATCCATAACGAGGACGAGTTCTTGTTTCAATCTATCCTGATCGAACGATACCGTCTTGTATTTCTTAGCTGCGCTCTCCGCACCGGAAGAACGGGGTGCTACAGTTGGATGTAATATACCAATCGAGGATGGGGAGTATTTTAGTGTAGATGTGTGATCATACCCATCTTGTATCATGTCTTGTTCTTGAATACTGTTAATCATACACCATGCGTATGATTAGCCAGACCATAAATCTTGTATCTAGTTCCCAAGCCGATCACATGTTAAAGCTAGTACTCACACACTTAGTCATTAGTATTCTTATTCATTATCATATTGCTCATTATTGTATTTATTCTAGTATTTTCTTATTGTATATCTCTCATTGTATCTATTGTGCATCTTGTATATTCACATATATTTACTGTTATATAGTTTTTATCATTGATTAGAACTGCTGTTAGAGATGTACTCTGCTCCTTTCCTAACTGGATATATTTTTTCCAGATGACATTGAGGAGTGGTACCCTACAAATTATGGATCTCGTGATGTTGTGGGTTTAGAGTCAAAGACCCTGGCTCAGGAGGGACTTATCCCAACTGAGACAGATGACCCGGGATTAGTAGCTTCTTAGTATTCTTTTGTACTGGATTTGTCTCCAGCTTACGTTGTTATTATTCTTTCAAACTCATTGATGTTATTATTTTAGACTCATGAGTTATATGTGACTATTCTATTCTTTATCATATTCGTGCTCGTTCCATCTTAGATCTGTGATTGAGTATATTGTTATTGTTGGTGGTTCATTATATTGCTAGATAGATGTTTGATAATAAACGAAAGAAATTAAAACTAGGTTTATACGAAACCCTTTCTTTGTTTACAAACAAGAAAAAGAAGTACAATTAATTCTATACGAGGATGTTAAGTACAAAAATTTGATTCTGGAGAAATATTGCTATAGGAGTCTGATCTGCGGTCGATCACTTTGTCCCTTGGACCACACGATGACGAAGAAGTGCTGTAGAAGAAGAAGGAGAAGCTTCAAAAATTGCGGGAGGGATTGAACTCTCGTTGCCAAAGTTGTCAATCAGCACTCTCTGTATATGCTCTCTCTCTCTCTGATCTTGACCTTGACCTCTGAATGTTTTTCCCGACCTTGGACCTTCGTGGCTGGAGGTCTCTATTTATAGAGTTTGGTCACAGTCGGTGTAGAAACCGAACAACGGAGAGAGCTGCACCTTTTACACGACGATTATAATAACTGCTACCCACGTATGAATGATCTCCTGAATCGGCGTATGACGCATATTCCATTATGAGGTAATGCGTATAATCGCTCATCGAAGATCACGGCATGCAAGCCACGTAGGTAACTGTCCCTCGCGTAGAGAAGGTTGGCATAAAAGCCAAATAACTGTCACGTTGGCGTAAAAGCCAAATGTTATCTTGTTGGAGTAGAAGCCAAGTTGCTATCTTGCTGGCGTAGAAGCCAAGTAGCTGTCTTGTTGGCGTAGAAGCCAAATTCTGCGTAAAGATTGATGCTGCATAGATAGGTAACCAGCGTAAAGATAGCCAGTTATCCTTCTTTGACTGGGGTCTTGAGCGTATTCTGGGCCAGATAGCCTTATCCCGTACCTTTACAAATATAGCCTGAGTTGGCGTATTTCGAGGAGATAGCATACGGTGTACTCCTATAGTTGAAAATAGCCAAGTCGGCGTATTTCGAGGAGATAGCATACGACGTGCTCCTATAGCTGAAAAAAACCTGGTTGGCATAATATGCAGGGATGGTGATATGAGCGTATCAGCCCTAAGTTTAGCTCTCCCAGTCATTAAAAGTAGAACCATATCTCGTGCATTAAATGCAGAGATCTGCCCCCATCTCGCGCATTAACTGCAAAGACGTGCCTCGAGTTCTGTACGAAGAACAACTTTTGACGTGGCGGTTGGTTTCGTCTCATCTTGAGCGTAAAAGCTCCTCTCTGCCTGTGTAGAATAGGCAGCGTATTCCTTGAATGCGTAAACAACGTCTTATATCAAGGATTATGTCACTAAACGACAGTCTGGGACTCTGTGCAGAATCATCATTAGAGCCGTCCTCTCGATCGTCGTGCAGTACTCTTTGTCAGGAGTCAGGTTCACTGCTTCGTCTGACAGGTTCATTTGAGGAATACGAAGAGTTTCTCGTACAACTTCCCGCTGCATTAAAAGAAGACAGATTTTTATGCCGAAGTGGCGATGTAGCAACCCTTTTTACTCTAAAAGCAGTTTGGAAGTACTGCTTTACGCGGGTTATTCTGGAGCTATATTTTACGCTGAATTGCGTTGAAGCTCTGCTGTACGCCAATGGCTCTGAAGTCATATTTTATGCCACACAGTGCTGGAGCTCTGTTTTACGCGGGCTTCATGCATGTGGGGGGGGGGGGGGTTTATGCGTATAATTCCCCAGCGTATTTTTTATGCTTCTACAAGACCCCCTTCAAAGTTTTCAAATTCTTCGTAATTTAAAATACTTTGAATGAAGCATGAAACGGTCAAGTTTGACTCATTCCACGAGGCTGATTTCTCGACAAATTTTTAGGAATTTGTTGGGATTTGGTGTGTTCTCTTCTGCTTATATAAAGGCAAGTGAGTGAACCTATTTTTTCCACACTTCTTTCACCAAAAAAAGATGGTTGCTGAGATTCGTCGGGTTGACTTGAGGAAGAAGAAGATCATGTTCTTCCAGCATATAAGAAACCGTAAAAAGAGGCATCTTCGAGCAAATGTCCCCTGCAACGATGGATCATGGAAGGATATCATAGCTTCCTTTGCTCGGGATGATCAGCAATTTCATATGGCGATTCGTCCAAGAGAGAGGAAGGGTCGCATTAGACTACACAACTTGCAAGCTGTATTCTCTCCCATTATAGTGCTGGACGAAGGCAGACAGCTTGGCCCTGTCTTCCAGTATTGTGTTGGGTCTGAATCCCTAACACAAATCTAGGGCATGCCTGCCATGGCGTACGGAGGGTGGGCTTAGGTAATTGATACATGCCCAGTTCTGTATCCTCCCGCCATTAATTATTTTCTTGTTAATCGGCCGAGAAAGCCGATTAACTGCTGTAGAAGACGAAAAAGATCTCCACCAATATGAGAACCTGGCACAACAGATTCTTGGTGTGATCTTAAATGAAAATAAGAAACCCTCTGTAGAAAAAGGATTTCCATCATATGTAATCATGATTAATGGACTTGTCTTCTTTTACGCATCTGATGATTTACCATATTTGCTGTGAGGAAGTCTGATAATGTGCAGCTTCGACATGTCTGAATAATTTTACGCCGACTCTGATAAAATTGTATCTGATCACGTCCCAACTTTTAGCGTAACGGAAGACACGTAGAAAGCTCCTTAGCATTAAGTTGTCTTTGAAGATCCAAACTGTCATGCTGTTTTGGACGAGAAGTCGCATAGAATTTCTGAACTGTCACTTCTCTGATGCGAAGAATTTTTTGTTCAGACTATCATCTTCAAGAATGGTTTCCCGAAAATCCCTTGCAATAGGGCGATAAATGGTCGTCAAACAGGCCATACTTGAACTTTTTTAAAAGATTCTGACTGGATTTTGAACGAACTTCGAATGGCCCAAGAAGAAGAGTCATCTTCAATGCTGACCTCTGTGTGTTTCAGGCACTTAGAATATTTTGTAGCAAAAAAGGAGCATTTTCTGCATAAACCCTTATAATTGGCCATCTGTAGCTTTTGAGCGTAGCATCGTAGATTTGTAGCCTCTTGAGCGTAAAAAGCTTTCGAGCGTAAAATCATAGATTTGTAGCCTCTGAGCGTAAAAACGTAGGTTTGTAGCCTCTGAGCGTAAAAGCTCCTGAGCATAAAAGCGTCTGAGCATAAAACCATATATTTATAGCCTCTGAGCGTAAAATCGTAGATTTGTAGCCTCTTGAGCGTAAAATTGTAGATCTGCTCTGCGCGTAAAATCTGGATCCACTGACTGTCCGTTTTCTTTTTTCAAATGATAGGCTGACGTGGTCCCAAATTATAACCGAATATTAAATATCAAATTTGGTTAGGGATTCGAAGAGTTTTTTGAACTCTATAAATAGCCCAAGGTCTTGAGAGAGAAACTCTGCAAAACCCTTGCTTTCCAAGAACCCTTCTTCTTCGTCTTTTTCTCTGAGAACTCAGATTCGCCTTGGCACCTAAACAGGCTTCCACTGCTAAGGGAAAGAAGGTCTCTTCCTCTTCTCGATCCTCTTCTCAAGCACGAGCAACTCCCATTAGGCTGAGCGACCCCGATCTGAAAGAAGCGCTCCGCCGTCGAGCTGTGCTCCGGACGTCACAGGTAAAAGGACTTCGAGGGGAATAGAGGACCTTCCGCACACGTTGTACGTGTATGCGAACCAATACGCCCATATTTCTAATGTGTCAGCGTAAAAACTCCATCTTTTCACAGTCTGGCGTAAAAACCCAGACTGTCGAAATTTGGCGTATACTACAAACTTTGAGTTTTACGCACTGGATAAAAATTCTGGCATAAAAAACTCAAATTTTGGCAGTCTGGCATAAAAACTCAGACTGTTAAATTTTTGTGTATATTGCCAATCTTGAATTTTACTCCTCGGAAAATAGGTTCCAGCATAAAAGCTCAAGTTTTTGCAGTCTTGGCAAAAAAGCTCAAACTGATAACCTTTGGCGTAAACTGCAAGAGTGTAACGTCTAGTGTAAAAACTAACTTGTTTTTTTGCATTTTGTAGTGGACTTGCAGATCTATCTTTTGGCTGAGGTGATGGGCTCTGCTGCCGGGATGCTGAACTCAAACTATTTGGAGGACTTGTCCCATGTGACATTCCCTATCTCTGGAGCCAACTATCCTAAAGAAAGAGGAACCCTGATCTCATCCCAGGGAGAATAAATGCTGCTGAGTATGATCAGTGGGGAGCCCCTGACATATATAGATGGGACGGAGTATAAGAAATCGGGTTTCTTATTCGGGGATGTTATCGACAAACAATCCCAGACCAAGCCCAAGAAGGAGGATTGGGTGTTTACTGCTGAGAGCATGGTCATGTATCTGTCCAGGATGCTCAGAGATTACCCTATCTCGGCCTTCTTCCATGCCACACATCCTAGGAAGATGATGTGGACTCTGACTCCAGATCTTCACGGCCGACCGGGGAAGATCTTATACAACAAGGGTTACGACCGGGGGGCCTATATGAGCCGTCCTTCAGGCCCTGTTATGCCCTTTAGGGGATTACTGCCGGGTAGTGTTCTGAGTGAGGACACTTCGCTTATCCAGCCGGTTCAGATATCGACCTTTTGCAATGACTTCATGGGGAAGGAAGGAATGTACCCCAAGGTCAACCCTCGGACCAGTGGATGGGTTAGCCCGGGGAATCTTCGATGGGCCAGTTTGACTGCCTGGGCCCTGAAGCACTTCCAGGTGGAGCTGGAAAGTATTGGTTTGTTCACGGCCGTGGGTGCCACAAGTGTTGGGCTACATGTCAACCCCAACTTGTTCTTAGCCTTGATGGAGCGATACAACTCGCTCACTGGGACTTTTGCCACTCCGTTGGGTGAGTTGGGCTTGGCCCTTCATGAGATGGCAGAGATTTCGAAGCTGCCAATGGGGGACGCTCCTTATGAAGAGTACGTCCCTACAAACAGAGAGCTGAGGGATACAAACCCTCGGGCAGTGGCAGTGTATCAAGAGCTGATGAGCCACTATCTTGCCTGCACCACTTTCTACAAGGAGCCCTCTGTTTTGGCTAACATCAACAAGTGGGCGACCTACCTCTTCTTCCACCAGCCCAGAAATGCTAAGCCGGATAAGGTGGTAGATAGCCGAGATAAGCCCTTGAACCTCCTGAGTTTGCTCAGTGCCAACACGGTCGATGACCTTATTGAAGACGCTGGGGCTTCAGATTATATCCTTGATAAGGAGATAGGGGGTTATCTTGTAGGCACAAAAGCCTTCAGTTATATGAGGCATTATCGCAAGCCTCTGTCGAGAGAAGCTCAATTGGCTGGCTTCCTCTCTGTCTGGCTACGCTGATGGGTGGTGCCGGGCATCGCGTCTGCGGATCGCATACATCGTAACATCTTATGGCCCGCAGTGCGTTTGGTGTTCGGAGCAAGACTGGGCCTGCTTCCTTCTATGGTATGTAGAATACAAACAGGCCTGAGGGCCCTTAATGATGGGCTTCTAGCTGATGAGACGTAGCGTGAAAGCTTTCTCAGGGTGGAATTACCATTCCTATACCTGATAGGATGGTTAATTCTTCACAACACCAGGGTGATGTCTCCTGGCTCTGCCAGCGGTTCGGGAAATAACTTCTTGTTGAATTACAAGAATTCCCTTTGGAATGTGGCGACCGTTATAGATTGCCGGTGGGCATTAAACGTTGCCCACGGCTGGAAGCTTTTCTGTACCGTCCCCCCGTACATATCAATCAACAGGGGACGAAACTTAAGGATGAAGGTTGTGGGAGGACCATTCTTTCTCCTGAAGCCTTCTACTGGTTGGTCTACATCAGACCTTCCCATTTGCTGTACAGAAGTGAGGACCACTGCTACTTGGAGCCTTATCTGCCCAGTCGATTCGTCGGGCAGTTTGGATATGACCAGTTGCATGTGGGGAATCCCATTACCAGCTTCAAGTCCAAAGGTGGACTTATTGATGGAGCCAGAGGATGGCGGTACTTCATCACGGGCTGTACTGGTGCAACTTTTGCTGTGCCCGCGACTTCCTTCTCCATGGAGTTGCGCATCCTTCACTCGTACGCTCAGTTCTATGCGTCCTTCAATACCTTCCATCATGATTTTGATGTGCATGGAAGTTTTAGAATACCCTCCCATAGGTCCACTGGAACGGAGGAGGTTCCGTCTGTTTCCTCGGATGAGAATGAAGACACCACCGGGACAGACGAGTTCTTGTTAATAATAATGAGAGGCGTAATAGCTCCGCCGGCAGAGCCTCTCATTATCTCCCATAAATGGAAGGCATCCACTCTGAAAGAGCCTTCCCCCCGCAAGAAGAAGATTGCCAGAGGTCCGAAAAGGGCTTCCACCCGGGGGTCTTCTAGGAGTGAGCCTGTTGTTTCCCCTGTTGGAGATAATTCTTTGATCAGAGGTCCTTCGCCTTTTAGAGAGGGAACCTCCATAGTTCCGGCTGGCAGTGCCGAAGATTCTTTGCTCGAGATCGCTGCTGCTACTACTGCTTCTGGTAGTGCTACAAGATCGCCTTCGAGGCCGAGCGTATTAAGAATACCTTTATCTAGACAAATAATGGGGATAACCCCTCCTTCGTCTGTAAGTATTTGTAAGACCCCTAATCCTAAAAACCGTATAAATATTTTTTTATTAATTATTAATTTAATTGTAATAATTAGTGGCTAATTAGGAGAAATAGATTTTTATTAATTTTTATTTTAGGTGTTGGTACACTTAGGGGATTTATGGGACCATCAGGAATTTTTCTGAATTTATTTCATATAGGAGACCATTTGGACAGTTGCTAGCTTAATGGTGTGCACAAATATATATTTTTAGAATTTTTCTATGTATTTATATATATATGTTCATTTAGGGAATTTATGGAGCAATTATGAATTTTTCCGAATTTATTTCATGTAGGAGACCCCTTGAGCCGTTGCTAGCTTAATGTTATGTATTAATATAATTCTAGATTTTTCCTATGAGTATATACGTATATATAAATATATATATACATATATATTTTAAAAGAATTTGTAAAAGAAAAGAAAAGAAAAGAAAACTATTAAATAACTATCCATTATTAATAACTACTAAAACTATTACAACTTTTGCTACCAACCCATTCCCATGCAAACCTAGGAAATTAGCACCCGCTGGATCAGCTACCACAGCCCCCTTTGTAGCAAATCCAAGCAAACCATTTGCTAGCAAATCCAAGCAAACCATTTGCTAATAACCCGCAAGCCCATGACAGCCCAAGCAGACCCACCGCGAGCGGATTCCCCCTCTTCCTCTCTCATATATATACTTATATATATATATTATATTTCAATAAAACCCTAACCCTAGATCATCCAAACCCTTCCTCTTTCCATCTAGACCTAGAGAGCGCCGACACCGCAGCCGGAGAACCTCGCCAGGTCGTCCAACCCAATCCCGACGACCGCGACCCCGTGTACTGTAGATTTTCGCAGCGAGGTACCTGTGTTCCGGAGTTGTTTCCCGTCGCCTCGCTCAACCAAACGCCACCCCGTCTTTACCGGTATGCTCACCCCTTAACCCTCTTCCATATCTTTGTGATAGTAGACCTCGAACAATGCGTAACCATAGGCGAAAATAATACCAAAGTTGGCAGAAATAGACCAAATTCTGGGATCGCAGAAAACTGCGGTGATCACCCATGCTTCTGAGTTCGTATCTCCCACCACAGAGATCCGAATTCGATGATTCTTTTTGGTATGCGTAGACCACTTGACCTAGTTTAATTTCTATTAAATAACCATAGATTATTAACTGCTGTAGGTAGAATTAAATTCGTTGAAAAATCCCGCGAACACACTTTTCCAGATTTCTAAAAGTTGTGAAACGGAGCGCGTCCCACCAAACGGGATTGCCCCACCATATACCAAGTGTACCAAACTATGCGCACAGCATAACCGGACACGTAAGTGTTCGCGAAAACCGATTCGGACGTGTGTGCGCGCCGGAATCAGCCCGTATCCGCGGACAAACCCCGTATCACAACTTTTGTGAAAGTTGTGCGCATTTTGAGCACGTTCGTCAGATTACGACGAAACTTGTACCAATGGACTCGTGGTAATGCGCTGGTCCTGTGACCCAATTTTTACACAATTCTGAGATAGTTGAACAAGTCGCCAATTGGCGGGCCCTACGGTTGACTTTTTTGAAGAAATTGTGTTCGGCTCATCGGAATCCACATTTGGATATACCGTTGGGTTCGTATTGACATATAGAGTTGTTTGACCTATAATTTGTCCCATTTAGAGACCGTTACCCTTGGTACGCTTTTCGGTGCACAGTGGGCCACACGTGGACCCAACTTTTAGCCGAAATTACCGTTTTACCCCTGTGTCCAAATTGGACGAAAGGGAAGTACTTTCTAGCTATTTTGCTTATTCTGGGATTGTTGGTGATATTTATTTCAGCATCCGGAGACGTTCATTCTGAGGTCGCAACTTCCACTCCTGCGTGCGTGACATCTGGATATTACATTTTCCAGCTTTCTTGCCAGGCAAGATACCTTGCCAAATTATTTACAGTATTTTGCGTGCTTATTATATTTCTCTATATTCCTTTCATTTCTGTTTATTCGTTGCATGTGTAGTTTCTTTCAGTCATTACTATATATTAGATATGTTGACACACACACTTGACACTTAGTATCATAGAGGATAATCAGTAGGCGTATGGGCTTTAACCACTCTGGTGAACCGTAGTAACTAGCACGCACTATGGTAGTCATGTCCGATGGTCGCTACCCCTGAGGTATGTCGATTGATGGAGTCACGAGGGTCGCTACCCTAAAGGTATGTCGGCTGATGATGTCTACTGACGTGTGTGTGAGTTGTGAGGATTAGATCGAGTAGCCTACCTTTGCCCATACGTCGAAAAGTTGTCCTTATTGCATTCATATAGATTGTCTTGTACAGCGTACTTATTTATTTTTAAATATTATGCATGTTTACTGTATTCAAATTGGCATGCTTCTATGTAAATTGTTACGTCCCTCTGAGGACCTGGTCCCTTTCCAGGTGTATCTGTTCTTGAGTATTTGCAGCAGAGCAGATTTGGATGGTTACATATGTTTCGAGGATGTCTTCTCTTCGAGCCCCGTGGTCGTTAGCTGGTATTCTTATATTGTGTTTATTGTGTTCTACCTTTGCATTCGAGTTGGTAATAGATTTGTTTTCATCCAACTATCATCCTTAGATACTTATATTGAGATCTAGTTTCATAGACACTGGTTATTTATTTATATTTGATTTTCTTGGAAGAGATTTAGATTATACCCTGTAACTTGTGACATATGTTTATACCACTGGTGGATTGATATTCATATTACAGCGTACGTATGGATTTTGGTTTCCATATATTGGAGTTGCCATATCCATGCGGCTGTCATGCTTAAGTGTCCTAGTCCTATGTATTTTTGGGACTGGGGCGTGACATGTTTTTGTGGTGGCCCATGGAGGTCGAGAGCATATTGTCTCGGTTACGTTACTTTACCGAACAAGCCTGCACCTAGGACTAGAGTATAGGATCTCATCCACATTGGTTATGACTTGTCCTCCTTCCAATCCATTCCATTTGAATAATTTACATCCTGCTTGATTCATGTGCTTTCCTATTAGTTTCTTGAGTATAGCCTCTCATAGAATATATAAGTCCCTGTTATTAGATGATAAGTAAGGTAACCTTCCTATTAAGAGTACCACTAGAGTGTTGACACCCCACTAAGTTTAGAATATCTAGTGAACCCTAGAATTCCTTATCTATAGATTGGTTCACCATTACCCCTTGATGTATTATGAGGACTTGAGAGTAGTATAGACACTACTAGAGTTAGTTAGAAGTTTTACCATAATGTTTGACCCTAGTATTGAGAAACCAATAGAAAACCAAAAATTGAGAATTAGGACTGAACCTAACCTTCATAGTTAGATAGTATTGGAGAACTATAAACTTAGATCATTGTCTTATTATTAGTAGACAACACCTTAGGAAGCCTAGAGGAATGTAATCAACACTTTTTCCTTGATCATACCTCGAACATAGCAACTAGCATACCATCCCCTTAGAAAACCATGATGCTAACTATAGCCCTCTATTTTAATTTTATATATTGTTCCTCTGCGACCTTAGCATTCGCTAATTGCGCGACGACGAAATTTTGTTCCTCTATTCTTCATCTTTCAACTCGTGCCATCTGACACTTCTGATTGTAGGCCAGATGATTTATTCTGTGTTAAGGACATATAGTTGCTGGGATTCTAGTCGTTAATGTTAAATTTTGAAATTGTGTGCTTAGTAGTTAGAACTTGATGGTTTAAGCTATTCTTGAAGATTGAGACCTGGTGCTTATTCCTTAGTTTTAAATTACGTAACATGTACCTCCACCTCGATACGAGTTATATCCCATTTTCCCTTGAAGGCCTGTAACTTCTCCCTTCTTACTATTGACACATGCACTAAGACTAGGACTTAGGACGACCATGACCTATGTAATGTAAAAGGATACCCTAATAAGTACCAAGATCTTTCCCTAACAATAGTTTATACTTTATTTACAAGGACCAGGTTATTCTGAAGAATTTCCTCAAGACAATTACAATATTAGTTATTTTTATAAGTTGGGTAGTATACCTCACAACATAGTATCACATAGTCTTTTAACCTTTTATTGAAGTGTGAACGAACAACATTAACTGTATGCTAGCTTAGGACGACAGTTTTTTTTTTAGACTATAGAACTTAGAGGCTATACCCCTACTTTGTCGACTATCGACTTAGACAAGGAATTAGTATGACAACTGTAGAGATTATGGAGTCTTATTTTTTGTGAACTTGAATTGTTATGTATCTTCTTTCATCATAATCCAGCGTATTTATGTTTGCTGTACTACCTTGACTTATGCTGCTATTATAGCCTAGTTTTTGTAAGCTTATTCTTTTATCGAGCTTGCTCATGACATATGTATTATTGGGTGCACACAATGATACAATTGCCTAATTAGAATCGGTGTATTAAGGTCTAGCTAACCTTAGTGCGCTTGGTTCGCTCTTCGCATGACTACTTTACGTGGATTGAGATATATGGTAGTAGACGAATATACTTGCCCCTAGACATGTCTGACATATCGTATCGATTACATAACTGTACTGATACGAGCATGTAAATAGGAAATTACCAAAATAGGATTTCAATCCACAATTGCCTGATAACTCCCTTTTCGAATTCTTTAATTTTTTTGAACCTCGTACTTGTATTCTATCACCTTCACCTTGAGTTCTTTATTATTGCTCTCCGTCTTCCCTTATTTTGGAAAGACGAAACCTCGTGCTGGTATAAGTTGACACACTAATAGTACTAGATATACCCCATAAGGCTAATCACATGACCTAGTGACACTCTTTTATAATTGATTAAGGGCATATCATAGGTAATATGTTTGGTGTTAAAAACTTTGAGGATTGAATAACATGATTAAATAATTTGAGGAATAGTTTTCCTAGATGTATAGCCTTAGGTGATAGATGGGTAAATTTTAAGTGGGTAGATTGTAAAACCTCACTCAAAATTGGACCTACTTGGCTTAGGTAGTGAGACTAAGGCTAGATTGAATACAGTAGAAATAGAACACGGTAAATTTTTTTATATTTAATTTTGCAATAATTATCACTTAGCGCACCTTACCGTGCTTCGATAATTGGAGCACTACACTAGCCATTGCCTTCCTATAAATTCCATACCCTTATCCTAGACGTGCCCATCATTCAATTCTCATCTTTGTACAATTTTCTAATTGTTGGGCGCTTTCATGCAAAAGAGCACTTAGGTGTCCACACCATTGGACATGACACATGAAGAAACCAATTTTTTGCTCATGTGGATTTTTCCAAGATTTTTCGGGATGTGCAACGCGCAACATCGCCCACCCCTTTAAACCTAGCCCTGTATTTTAAACAATACAAATCTTATACCACCCTTGACTTTCTACGACGGCTTAATTTTAATTTTGAGGACGAAATTTTTATAAGTTGGGTAGAATGTAAGACTCCTAATCCTAAAAATCGTATAAATCTTTTTTTTCTTAATTATTAATTTAATTGTAATAATTAGTGGCTAATTAGGAGAAATAGATTTTTATTAATTTTTATTTTAGGTGTTGGTACATTTAGGGGATTTATGGGACCATCAGGAATTTTTTTGAATTTATTTCATGTAGGAGACCCTTTGGACAGTTGCTAGCTTAATGGTGTGCACAAATATATATTTTTAGAATTTTTCTATGTATTTATATATATGTGCATTTAGGGGATTTATGGAGCAATTATGAATTTTTTCGAATTTATTTCATGTAGGAGACCCCTTGAGCCGTTGCTCGCTTAATGTTATGTATTAATATAATTCTAGATTTTTCCTATGAGTATATACGTATATATAAATATATATATATACATATATATTTTAAAATAATTTATAAAATAAAAGAAAAGAAAAGAAAAGAAAAGAAAACTATTAAATAACTATCCATTATTAATAACTACTAAAACTATTACAACTTTTGCTACCAACCCATTCCCATGCAAACCTAGCAAATTAGCACCCGCTGGATCAGCTACCACAGCCCCCTTTATAGCAAATCCAAGCCAACCATTTGCTAGCAAATCCAAGCAAACCATTTGCTAATAACCAGCAAGCCCATGAGCGCCCAAGCAGACCCACCGCGAGCGGATTCTCCCTCTTCCTCTCTCATATATATACTTATATATATATTATATTTCAATAAAATCCTAACCATAGATCATCCAAACCCTTCCTCTTCCCATATAGACCTAGAGAGCGCCGACACCGCAGCCGGAGAACCCCGCCAGGCCGTCCAAACTAATCCCGACGACCGCGACCCCGCACACTGCAGATTTCTGCAACGAGGTACCTGTGTTCCGGAGTTGTTTTTCGTCGCCACGCTCAACCAAACGCTACCCCGTCTTCACCGGTATGCTCACCCTTAACCCTCTTCCATATATATGTGATAGTAGACATCGAACAATGCGTAACCATAGGCAAAAATAGCGCCAAAGTTGGCAGAAATAGACCAAATTCTGGGATCGCAGAAAACTGCGGTGATCACCCATGCTTCCGAGTTCGTATCTCCCACCACAGAGATCCGAATTCGATGATTGTTTTTGGTATGCGTAGACCACTTGACCTAGTTTAATTTCTGTTAAATAACCATAGATTATTAACTGCTGTAGGTAGAATTAAATTCTTTGGAAAATCCCGCGAACACACTTTTCCAGATTTCTAAAAGTTGTGAAACGGAGTGCGCCCCGCCAAATGGGATGGCCCCACCGTGTACCAAGTGTACCAAACGGTGCGCACAGCATAACCGGACACATGAGAGTTTACGAAAACCGATTCGGACGTGTGTGCGTGTTGGAATCAGCCCATATCCGCAGACAAACCCCGTGTCGCAACTTTTGCGAAAGTTGCACGCATTTTGTGTACGTTCGTCATATTGCGACGAAACTTGCACCACTGGACTCGTGGTAACGTGCTGGTCCTGTGACCCAATTTTCACACAATTCCGAGACAGTTGACCAAGTCGCCAATTGGCGGGCCCCATTGTTGACTTTTTGGACGAAATTGTGTTCGGCTCATCGGAATCCACATTTGGACATACCGTTGGGTTCGTATTTACATCTAGAGTTATTTGACCTATAATTTGTCCTATTTAGAGACTGTTACCCTTGGCACATTTTTCGGTGCAAAGTGGGCCACACGTGGACCCCACTTTTATCCGAAATTACCGTTTTGCCCCTGTGTCCAAATTGGACGAAAGGAAAGTGCTTGCTAGCTATTTTTCTTATTCTGGAAATATTGGTGATATTTATTTCAGTATCCGGAGACGTTCATTCTGAGGCCGCAGCTTCCACTCCTGCGTGGTGACATCTGGATATTACATTTTTCAGCTTTCTTGCCAGGCAAGATACCTTACCAAATTGTATACAGTATTTTGCGTGCTTATTATATTTCTGTATATTACTTTAATTTCTATTTATTCATTGCATGTGTAGTTTCTTTCAGTCATTACTATATATTAGATATGTTGACACACACACTTGACACTTAGTATCATAGAGGACAATCAGTAGGCGTATGGCCTTTAACCACTCTGGTGAACCGTAGTAACTAGCACGCACTATGGTAGTCATGTTCGATGGTCGCTACCCCCGAGGTATGTCGATTGATGGAGTCACGAGGGTCGCTATCCCCGAGGTATGTCGGCTGATGATGTCTACTGACGTGTGTGTGAGTTGTGAGGATTAGATCGAGTAGCCTACCTTTGCCCATACGACGAAAAGTTGTCCTCATTACATTCATATAGATTGTCTTGTACAACGTACTTATTTATTTTCAAACATTATGCATGTTTACTGTATTCAAATTGGCATGCTTCTATGTATCTTGTTATATCCCTCTAAGGACCTGGTCCCTTTCCAGGTGTATCTGTTCTTGAGTATTTGCAGGAGCGCAGATTTGGATGGTTACATATGTTTCGAGGATGTCTTCTCTTCGAGTCCCGTGGTCGTTAGCTGGTATTCTTATATTGTGTTTATTGTGTTGTACCTTTACATTCGAGTTGATAGTGGATTTGTTTCCATCCAACTATCATCCTTAGATAGTTATATTGAGATCTAGTTACATAGACACTGGTTATTTATTTATATTTAATTTTCGTGGATGAGATTTAGATTATACCCTGTGACTTGTGACATATGTTTATACCACTGGTGGATTGATATTCATATTACAGTGTACGTGTGGATTTTGGTTTCCATATACTGGAGTTTCCATATCCATGCGGCTGTCATACTTACGTGTCCTAGTCCTACGTATTTTTGGGACTGGGGCGTGACATGTTTTTGTGGTGGCCCATGGAGGCCGAGAGCATATTATCTCGGTTACGTTACTGTACCGAACAAGCCTGCACCTAGGACTAGAGTATAGGATCTCATCCACATTGGTTACGACTCGTCCTCCTTCCAATCCATTCCATTTGAATAATTTGCATCCTGCTTGATTCATGTGCTTTCCTATTAGTTTCTTGAGTATAGCCTCTCATAGAATATATAAGTCCCTGTTATTAGATGATAAGTAAGGTAACCTTCCTATTAAGAGTACCACTAGAGTGTTGACACCCCACTAAGTTTAGAATATCTAGTGAACCCTAGAATTCCTTATCTATAGATTGGTTCACCATTACCCCTGATGTATTATGAGGACTTGAGAGTAGTATAGACACTACTAGAGTAAGTTAGAAGTTTTACCATAATGTTTGACCCTAGTATTGAGGAACCAATAGAAAACTAAAAATTGAAAATTAGGACTGAACCTAATCTTCATAGTTAGATAGTATTGGAGAACTATAGACTTAGATCATTGTCTTATTGTTAGTAGACAACACCTTAGGAAGCCTAGAGGAATGTAATCAACACTTTTTCCTTGATCATACCTCGAACATAGCAACTAGCATACCATCCCCTTAGAAAACCATGATGCTATCTAGAGCCCTCTATTTTAATTTCATATATTGTTCCTCTGCGACCTTAGCATTCGCTAATTGTGCGACGACGAAATTTTGTTCCTCTATTCTTCATCTTTCAACTCGTGCCATCTGACACTTCTGATTGTAGGCCAGGTGATTTATTCTGTGTTAAGGATATATAGTTGCTGGGATTCTAGTTGTTAATGTTAAATTTTGAAATTGTGTGCTTAGTAGTTAGAACTTGATGGTTTAAGCTATTCTTGAAGATTGAGACCTGGTGCTTATCCCTTAGTTTTAAATTACGTAATATGTACCCCCACCTCGATATGAGTTATATTCCCTTTTCCCTTGAAGGCCAGTAACTGTTCCATTCTTACTATTGACACTTGCACTAAGACTAGGACTTAGGACGACCATGACCTATGTAATGTAAAAGGATATCCTAATAAGTACCAAGATCTTTTCCTAACAATACTTTATACTTTATTTACAAGGACCAGGTTATTCTGAAGAATTTCCTCAAGGCAATTACAATATTAGTTATTTTTATAAGTTGGGTAGTATACCTCACAACATAGTATCACATAGTCTTTTGACCTATTATTGAAGTGTGAACGAACAACATTAACTGTATGCTAGCTTAGGACGACAGTTTTTTTTCAGACTATAGAACTTAGAGGCTATACCCCTACTTTGTCGACTATCGACTTAGACAAGGAATTAGTATGACAACTGTAGAGATTATGGAGTCTTATCTTTTGTGAACTTGAATTGTTATGTACCTTCTTTCATCATAATCCAGCATATTTATGTTTGCTGTACTACCTTAACTTATGCTGCTATTATATCCTAGTTTTTGCAAGCTTATTCTTTTATCGAGCTTGCTCATGACATATGTATTATTGGGTGCACACAATGATACAATTGCCTAATCAGAATCGGTGTATTAAGGTCTAGCTAACCTTAGTGCGCTTGGTTCGCTCTTCGCATGACTACTTTACGTGGATTGAGATATATGGTAGTAGACGAATATACTTGCCCCTAGACATGTCTGACATATCGTATCGATTACATAATTGTACTGATACGAGCATGTAAATAGGAAATTACCAAAATAGGATTTCAATCCACAATTGCCTGACAACTCCCTTTTCGAATTCTTTAATTTCTTTGAACCTCGTACTTGTATTCTATAACCTTCACCTTGAGTTCTTTATTATTGCTCTCCGTCTTTCCTTATTTCGGAAAGACGAAACCTCGTGCTGGTATAAGTTGACACACTAATAGTACTAGATATACCCCATAAGGCTAATCACATGACCTAGTGACACTCTTTTATAATTGATTAAGGGCATATCATAGGTGATATGTTTGGTGTTAAAAACTTTGAGGATTGAATAACATAATTAAATAATTTGAGGAATAGTTTTCCTAGATGTATAGCCTTAGGTGATAGATGGATAAATTTTAAGTGGGTAGATTATAATAATAGATGAATAGTTTTCCTAGATGTATAGCTTTGAGATTTAGATTATACCCTGTGACTTGTGACATATGTTTATACCACTGGTGGATTGATATTCATATTACAGCGTACGTGTGGATTTTGGTTTCCATATATTGGAGTTGCCATATCCATGCGGCTGGCATGCTTACGTGTCATAGTCCTACGTATTTTTGGGACTGGGGCGTGACAGTATTTCCAGCGAGATTCCACCCGATGAACCTCGAGTGGATCTTGGTGACGACTGGGAAGACTATCCTCCAACGTCAGTTGGTGCACCTTCTTCTCCAAGTATGACAGCTCGCTTAGCATCATTAAGAAATGATTTAGCTATACAGGCTGCAGACGCTACATATATACCATCGGCCATGGGTAAATGTTGTCTTTATGCCTCTTTTAGGAAAATTAACATCAAGTTGATATTAACTTTCTCTTGTTTTCTTTTCAGGTAAAGACATCTCTGGGGAGGGAGGAGTTGACGCAACCTTTGACTTTGTTGCGGATCCTGCCGATGAAACGGCGGTGCTCAATCTTGAAGAGGCATGCTTTGAAGCTGCCGATCCTTCATCCGCAACATTTTTGGGTGTCGTCTAGCCTACATCAGTTCAGATATCTTCCGAGAAGGATGATCCCATCATCGCGACTGTGCCTCCCTCGTTGAGTATGCCAGCAACTTCAATCGTTGCTGGTGTACCTTCTTTTGTCGCGCCATCTGTAGAGGCAACGACTGTGGCGACATCCTCTGTAGTCATTTCTGGAGTGAGGTTTCCCGGAATCACAGCCACTCCCAGCGTGCATCCGGTTTTCGATATGCTGATTGAACAATATACCAGCCTATTCTACCACAGTTTGAAGGAGTTGATTTCCATGGTGCTGGAGAAAAACCTGAGCTTTGATAATCTGCTGACGTCCTCCCAGCTTACGATAGCGCCGATCAGAAATTTTAACGATGCTGGACGAGCTGATGCGCTGGAGCAAATAGTTAATGGTTTAGAACAACCTATTAACAAATATTTGCAACTATCTCGAGGCAGCGTCGATGATATGATTCAGGCCGAGTATGACTCCTTGACTGCAAATCTTGCTGAGCAGATGGAATGTTTAAAAAAATCTATCCAGGAACAGCAGCGAGAGATGGACGAAGAGAAGGCCGTCTTGGCGGAAGTTATTCCTCAGCTAACCAAGTGCGAGGTCGAATATAAGGGAAATGAAGCGAGGGTCCGTAAATTGGAAGCTAAACTCGCTCAGGCAAAGGAGTGGGCTTTCCAGTCATCGGCAGCTCGAGATGTGTTGAAGGGCCGAATGGATTCAGCTCAGCAGAACTTGGCACATGCGGGTGTCATCCGCGCTGGTTTTGTTCATGCTCGGTCCGAATTATCCCTCCTGAGCGATGAGGAGGCACGACTGGAGTGGGCTCGCGCTAACATCTTGGACTCCAGGAATGAGAAGATGGTTGCTTTAGCACAACAGATTTGTGATTTGACTGCTCCTCCCCAATGATGTACTTTGTGCTTCTTTTGTAATTTTGCCTTTCCCGGAGATAATAAAGAGGCTTCTTCTGACTTTTATGGACCCATCATTTTTTAATATAAATGATAGGCTAGGGTAAAAGTGATATCAAAGGTAATATGGACGTGATATACTTTCGGTAAGCTTCAACTGGATATATCTATTCAGAGGTTATATGGACATGATAGAATATGACCCAAATAAATTTTTATACAAAACACTATCAGAGGTAATATGGACGTGATAAGTTTTGAAGTTCCAAATTAGTTAGACATATCTATTCAGAGGTCATAAGAACATGATAGAATATGATCCAACCAGTCTTTGTACGTAGTATCGTCAGAATGAGATCTTCACCATACTCCATTTAAACAAGGGAGATTAAGCATAGTACTTCTTCAAGAATTTGCCGTTGATAGAAGCCATTAGCAGATCTCCATTAGGCTTGGCTAATCTGTAAGTGCCGTTTGAAAACGTTGTTTCAATCACATAAGGGCCCTCCCATTTGGCCTGGAATTTACCCTTACTCTTGTGCGTAATGATCATTGGCCTCTTCACAGCTAAAACTAGCTCACCAACTTTGAACACTCTTTCCTCCACTTTTTGATTAAAAGCTCTGGAAATGCATGCTTGGTAGAATGTAATGCGCTGTTGAGCTTGAAGGCATTTCTCGTCTAATCCTTCTAGCTCTTGCAGCCGTAGTCGATCATTATTTTTCTGAGTCAACTCGTTAGCTACTGCTATTCTGAGTGATGGAATTTGGATTTTAATGGGGAGAACTGCTTCACACCCGTAGACTAATGAGAATGGGGTACAACCCGTCGGTGCTCATACCGTTGTGCGATATGCCCAGAGGCATTCTCCCAGCTTCTCATTCCAATCTCTTTTGTTCGAAGAGACAAACTTCTTCAAGAGTTTGATAATAGTTTTGTTGAAGGCTTCCGCCAAACCATTAGATGCTGGATTATATCCCGTAGAGGCCATATTTTGTATCCGATTCTTATCGCAAAATTGGTGAAACACTTGGCTGATGAATTGGGGCCCATTGTCATGAATTATCCTTCGGGGTATCCTATAGCGATAAATTATATGGTGTTTGATAAAGCTGATCACGTTGGATATCTTTACCTCAGCAAGGGGGATCGCCTCCGCCCATTTAGAGAAATAATCGGTGATAGCCAATATGAACCGATATCCTCTAGAAGATGATGGGTGAATAGGACCAATGATGTCCATACCCCATGCTTCGAAGGGCCATGATGCAATGGTAGGATGTAGATACTCAGAAGGCTGATGTATAAAATCAGCATGAACTTGACAGGCTTTGCATTGTCTTGCATATTTTACTGCATCTGCAATCATAGTAGGCCAGTAGTAGCACTTCCTCCTGATACGATCCTGTAGCTTAGGACCGGGTTGATGTGCTCCACATACACTGTCATGAGCTTCACGGATAACCCGCTTTACATCATCATCGAAAAGACATCGTAGCAGTAGTCCATCGTATGTTTGGCGATATAGACTTTGTGAGGATACATCAAAATAGAAGCGTAATGATCGTCTTTTGATAGATACTGCTTCTTTAGGATCCTCTGGTAAGATTCCGTATGCCACAAAGTCTATAAAGGGACTTCTCCAGTCTCTCTTAGGAGGAACCGTGTTAATGGCGTAGCTGCGTTCCAGGTGAAAGTTGTTTTTTACGCAGAATAGATCTCTGTTGAGAAGGATGACCGAATTCTGCCTCCTTATAGGAATAGCTAGATCTACAACTAGACTGGCCAGAGCATCTGCTTCCAAATTTTGAGATCGAGGCACATGTTCTAGGAAGAATCCTGTAAAAGACATGGCTATCTCGATCGTCGCTTGGTGATAAGGAATAAGGTCTGGATTACGGACTTCATATATTCCTCTGACCTGATTAACGATCAGCTGGGAATCACCAAAAGCTTCCAGGTATTGAACGTCCAATTCTTTAGCGACTTGAAGCCCGATTAGTAGAGCATTATACTCTGACATATTATTAGAGCAGGGTTCGCTAAGAGAATATGCTCGATAGATAATGAGTTTATCAGGAGTTACCAGAACAATTCCTACTCCTGAAACCATGTTTCCCTTGGGACCAGTCCTGGAGGCACCATCGAAGAATAGTTGCCATGTATCACCTTCTATTGCAGAGTTACATTCTGCAGCTTCGTCGGAGATATCCTAGTATAGTTTGGAGGTTTCCGAAATTGGACGAGCAGCTAAGAAATTATCCAAGACCTGACCCTTTATGGACTTCTGGGGGACGTACACCATATCATACGGTGTTAATAACATCGCCCAAGTTGCGAGTCGGGAATTAAGGACGCTCGGCTTATTCATCAATACCCGAAGAGGATTGATTCTGAAGATGATATGAATAGTTTTGCCGGTCACGTAATGTCGCATGTTTTGAATGTCGAACATTAGGGCCAAGCATTCTTTTTCTACTGGGTTGTACCAGTGTTCAGCTCCGACCATCATCCTGCTTAGGTAGTAGATAGCCTGTTCATGACCCTCATTGTTCTTCTGTGCGAGAAGAGCTCCTAAAGAATGATCCATTGCTCGAACATACAGCAAAAATGGTCTTCCTATGACGGGAGGCACCAGAACTGGAGGATTAGTAAGATAGCGTTTGATGTCATTAAATGCTTGCTGACAGTCTTTGTCCCATACAAAGGACACACCTTTCTTCATCAGGCGGGGAAAAGGTTGACATCTCCCAGAAAGGTTGGATATGAATCTTCTGATATAAGCTAGGCGACCTTGAAATCCCCTGAGTTCCCTCAGATTATGGGGCGGTTGCATCTCTAGGATAGCCTTTACTTTATCAGGGTCAACTTGAATGCCTTTAGAGGTAATGACAAATCTCAAGAATTTGCCACTGGATACACCGAGGAAGGACTTTGTAGGGTTCATTTTGAGTTGATGTTGGCACATCAACTTGAACACTGTCTTCAAGTCTTGGATGTGATTATCCTTGAGGCGGCTTTTGACAGCGATGTCGTCTACGTAACATTCTACTGTTTTGTGTAGGTGCTCGTGGAATATGTTACTCATAGCTCGCTGATATGTAGCCCCGGCATTCTTCAATCCAAAAGGCATGACTGTGTAGCAATATACCCCCAGTGGTGTACGGAAGGCAGTATGCTTCTCGTCTTCAGGATCCATCTTGATCTGATTGTATCCTGATAATCCGTCCATGAAAGACATGCGCTCAAAACCGCATGTGTTGTCGATCATGACGTCTGTGATGGGAAGAGGGAACTCATCCTTGGGGCAAGCCGCATTGAGATCTCGGAAGTCAATACAAATACGAACTTTCCTGCTTTTCTTCATGACCGGGATGATGTTGGTGACCCAATCAGGATGTTGTTCTTCCCGGATAAACCCACATGCTACCAACTTCTTGATTTCAGCTTCAATGGCATCCATCATATTCGGGTGGAACCGACGTTGGTGCTGCTTTACAGGCTTTGAATTGGGCAGTATGTTGAGCTTATGGGTATCCACTTTTGGATCAAGACCTGGCATATCCTCATAATTCCACGCAAAGACGTCGATATATTCTTTTATCAGTTGGATTATCTCTTCCCTTTCTTCTTCGGAAAGATTGTTACTGATAAATATCGGCTTTGGTAAAAATTTATCCCCAACATCGACCTGGATAACTTTATCTTCAGTGGGCGGTTCTCTCTGCTCGAACCGAAGTTCCCATTGTGTATCCATCTGCTGTACCCAGGAGTCATTTTCAAACGGTTCAGATTCTTGTTCCTCTACTCCGAGAGAATCTGTCAATACCGTATTTGCTGACAATACTCGTTCGGGATCGGCACATGAACCGTAGAACGACGAACCATCCTGAGAAGAGGAAATGGTATCCTCACTTGACTCAGAAGTTACAAAGACGTGGTATACCCTAAGCCGAAGTGAGTTCGTTGAAAATAGGTATCACCATGCAACGGCATTCGCCTGCCTTTCCCATAGTTGAGGCCTGGCTCTGACTTCAGGTCATAACCCATGCTTTGCATAATCTTCAAAGCATGTGGGCTATATCTGTGAACCTACATTTTTCCAACATCGAACTCGTGAGAAGATTCTTGTACAATCGGTCTGTTCCACATAAGACCGAAGACTATTAGATGCTGATTGTTGCGAGTAGGCAAGATAATAAAGATGGAATCTTCATGTGGCCCGTATGTCATGATAACATTAGATATTGACGCTACCCCCCACATATACGGATGATAGGAGTCTATAGCTTCCAGGAATTTTTGTGCTATAAGCTCTATATCGTTATGAGGGGAGGATTCCTGATTTGGGAATTGAGCGTCAGTATACTGAAAAAGAGAATCTTTATTATCATCAGAAACTACGTTCCCGGTTGTATTTACATCAGTCGGCTGCGTGCTGCGCCAAAGGTTGATGACCAAAGGTGGAGGCTTCTGGTTTAGAGTGATCACTAGGGGATCACTTCCACCTTCTAATTTGGTTGTGTTCAAGTGGATAGCCATGGGTTCCATGACTTTCGGATGGGTAGTCCGTCCTTTCACCTGGATTGACAGAGGTTGTTCAATAGATGGCTCTCCTGGCTCCCGGTGGGATTCCTCCTTCGTCTTGCCTGACACCTCCTTCATGTAGTCTTGGGTATACAACATGGCATCGGAGTAGTAGGACTCAACTCCTTTGAACGGGTTGAGGTCAGCAAACTCCGTTCTTACTGTACCTTGCGTGTCTATATATTTGAAGCATTGATGTAGAGTCGAAGGAACAATGTTGTGCTCGTGGATCCATGGCCTGCCCAACAGAATATTATAGGACACATCCGAATTAATGACGTAGCAAGTAGCCACTGATCTAAGGTCCCCAATATGGATCCTCAGACGAATCTTCCCCAATGGCTTACTTTTCCTGGCGTTGAAGCCCACGATTGTAGTGGTGGTGTAAGCAAGTTCACTTGTAGGAATTTTCAACGGTCTGAGCATACTATGAGGTATAATGCTGATCGAAGATCCCAGATCTATGTGAATCTGGTCTACCTCCATGGAGCCGACGTATCAGGTGTAGTAAAGAGGCCTGTCATGCTTGTTATGTTTCAACAGCATGTCCTCTTGAGTGAAAGTGATGTTAGGGACCACTTCCATCACACTATGGCATTGAGGACATGCCACAGGCTCTTTATCGGGGGACTTGAGCTGAGTCAAGCATACATCCGCCTGCATTAAAGCTTCACTCAAGTCTTGACGAGTATCTTTGGAAAGCCTGAGTAGCTCGAAAATGGACAGCCTGACTGGAGTATTAGCCAATTGGGCCAGGATGTCGAAGTTATATGGTTTCTCTAAACCTTTGTTTTGAATATTCTTCAAAGGTTTATCAAAACGAACTTCTTTCTGCTTGCCCTTGTCCACCGGAGTTGCTCTAGAAGGACCTGCCTCTGGTATGACAGGTTCAGGCTCTGAAAGTTTGGCAGCTGGAGCGTCTGCCGTTGCTTCTTCCTAATTTTTTCTATAGTCCTTGAGGTAGGCTTTCCCTGAACGGGTTCCGGCAGCTAAAGCCTCTTCTTCTGATGTCGAGGAAATTACAACCATATGGCATGGTTTACCCCTTGAGTTCTTCTTAGACCTAGCCTTAGCAGCTTGAGTCTCTTCCTCAATCTTTGACACCAGATCAGGATGAACCCACATAATCTCACCACGCTGGGTAGTTAGGGGTACCAGGTCATGATTTTGAACCCTGGTCGGAGGGATATTAACAATGTTCATCATCGTCCGGGGAATAGGTACTACACCATCCGAGACTTCTTGAGGGAGCAGATTGCCGAATTGGAGAGAGATCATATTGGCGGTGACCGTCTTCTCGCTGTTACGCAGAGTGATAGCCTTGGCGTCGATCAACTCCTGGATTTTCCTTTTTAGTACATAACATGCCTTCGTAGGGTTATGTATGTACCTGTGGAAAATGCAGTACTTAGGATTATTGGTACTGCCGACTTCACTAGGCCACTTTACCTCGGGGAGAGTAAGCTTGCCACTTTTGACTAGACAATCGAATATGCTTAGAATATCATCGTCGTCAAAAGAATATTCTTCTTTAGGCCTGGAAGGCCCAGGATTCGTCTGCGTAGTCCCTGGAGTATGTTGCCTAGACGTGTTGATTGCCAGAGCTTCTTTTCCTTTGGAACAACGAGGATGGTTGCTATTGGAGGATGACCGCTTCCCTCTTTCAGAGGTAGAGATCCTGATTCCATTGTCATGCGCCTTCCGACTGTTATCTTTAGCGACTACCGCTGAGATGATAAATGAGGGCCAATCATGGAACTGATATGGTCCTGTGAACACCGAGATCAGTGGGAGCAGGTTCTTCCTGCAAATGTCCACCAAGGCTGAATCAGGGACTCCGGGAGGCATCTGCAAAGTGGCCTAACGAAAATGTTCAATAAAAGTACGAACGTTCTCTTTCTCCTTCTGCTTTACTTCGATGAGCGAGGATATAGACATGTCCATCCCTCCTTCATAGAATCGAGCGAAGAACAGAGTCTTGAAATCTTCAAAAGAAGTAATACAGTTGTCCGCAAGACTACGGTACCATTGGTAGGCCACTCCAGACAGACAGCCCTTAAATACTCGAGTGAGAAGGGCGTCATTCCCTTGCAATAACACCGTCATCATGCTGAAGTAGTTCATGTACTGACTCGGTGACGTCTTTTCGTCAAACAAAACCATAGCCTGTGGTTTGTATTTTGGTGGGAAAGGGATCTCGTCCCAGATAGCTGGGTAAGGCTGGTTGATGCCCAACTTCTTGAGCTGATCCTTATGCTTCAAGGTATCAAATTGGGCTTTCAACTCCAGAACTGCCTGCATCGGATCTTCAGCTGGGAAAGGGACCGCAGAGAGGTGGGAGGTCGGTTGTATTGTGGCTCCAACATGAGGCAATACATTCCCCGGGTTCAGAGGTGGAGGAGCAGTTGACTCTTGATTTGGAGCAGTCTCCTGGCTTGTGTTGGATGGTGGCATTTCCACCCCCACACGTAGTTGAGTTGGAGGAACCGATGCTTGAGCTATAGCCGCTGCATGTTGAGTTATCATCATCTGGTGCATATTCTCCATCATGGAATGCATCTCTTTCAGCGATGTCTCCAATACAGCGATGCGTTGCTCAGTACTCCCTAACGGGGAAGCCTCTTCATGTTCATCTCCAATGGCATAAACTCCCATTTCTCTGGGTGTTACTGAGGGATTGGTATAGATCTCTATGGAGATCGAGTCTATACTGTCAGTATCACATTCAGGAAATTGGTGACCCCCAGTGTCAGAATCGGAGGAATATGAAGCCGATTGTCGCGACCTCGAGCGAGTATTCCGAAAGACACCTGCTTCAATATTCTCAAGGAGCCTGTCAAATCTCCTTTGGCTTGGAGTTCTAGAGGGATGATGTCTTGAACTTGACCTTCCTCTAGGAATGTGTGAAGCCATGTTTACTGATGCGAATGTCGGATCTTCTTGCCTTAGAGCAGCAGTAGTTAACTACAACTTTGTGACTATTACAACAGTGCTCCCTAGGGGATGTAATAGACATATTAGAAGATCCCCTGTCTTTGCGTTTCTGGATTAAGAAATTATGCAAATTAGGAGGATTAACAGGAGAAAAAGAAGAAGAAGGTTTATTTTGCCTTTTTACATCAGTTGGGGTATGGATATTGGGAATCATAACTCTCTCCCTGCCATGAGAATACAGCAGTTCAGCCATGTAAGTAGCGTACGATCCGTCATCCGTCTGCGGAGCGTATGTTCTCGTGAACCGGATCTTCTTTACGCTGAGGGACTTGTCCTGGCGTAATCTAAAGTTTTGCACAGGTTGCCGTAAAACTGAGGAAGTCCTCAATCGGCCACCAGCGTTCCGCATAATCTGAAGAGCGGGCAAATCCTTCTCTTGATGGCGTAAAAGCCTAGAGGTTGGGAGGTTTGCCACTTGTTTTTCCTTACGGTGATTGAAGGGATCATCTGCCTCATCGTAGATGGAATATGTATTCTTACGCGCGGGGAGCGTTTGGAATTTCCGAATTGGTGCTGAGGCCTTGTCAAAAATTTTGTCTGCCACGTCACAGACGGGAGACAGAGTTTTATGCACAGGGCGCGGATTAGACGTCTGGGTTAGCCCTGAGGCATTGCCCGAAGCTTTGTCTGCCACGTCATGGACGGGAGACAGAGTTTTATGCGCAGGGCGCAGAGTAGACTTCTGGGTTAGCACTGAGGTATTGCCCGAAGTTTTGCCTGCCACGTCACGGACGGGAGACAGAGTTTTATGCGCAGGGCGTGGAGTAGACTTCTGGGTTAGCACTGAGGTATTGCCCGAAGCTTTGTCTGCCACGTCACGGATGGGAGACAACGTTTTACGCACGGGGCATACAGGTTGCGATGTCACAACCTTTTTGGTCGGAGAGAGAGAGCTTGCAGGAAGGGTAGAGGACGTCCGGGACATTCATACTTTACGCAACTTCCTGTTGTCTTGGACAGAGAGGGAACGAGAGCCACCCCCTGCGCGAAACATGTCTTCATAAGCAGATTGGTCGAATTGGACGACCAGGGTCTTCTTCGTTGATCCGACGGATACAGCATCGTGTTGAGCAATGGCTTTCTCGTCAGATGAGAAAGTAAGTCCCCAGCAGAGTCGCCATCTTGTGTTTGATAATAAACGAAAGAAATTGAAACTAGGTTTATACGAAACCCTTTCTTTGTTTACAAACAAGAAAAAGAAGTACAATTAATCCTATACGAGGATGTTAAGTACAAAAATTTGATTATGGGGAAATATTGCTATAGGAGTCTGATCTGCGGTTGATCACTTTATCCCTTGGACCACACGATGACAAAGAAGTATTGTAGAAGAAGAAGGAGAAGCTTCAGAAATTGCGAGAGGGATTGAACTCTCGTTGCCAAAGTTGTCAATCAGCACTCTCTGTATATGCTCTCTCTCTCTCTCTAATCTTGACCTTGACCTTTGAATGTTTTTTTTGACCTTGGACCTCCGTGGTCGAAGGTCTCTATTTATAGAGTTTGGTCACAGTCGGTGTAGAAACCGAACAACGGAGAGAGCTGCACCTTTTACGTGACGGTTATAATAACTGCTACCCACGTATGAATGATCTCCTGAATCGGCGTATGACGCGTGTTCCATTATGAGGTAATGCGTATAATCGCTCATCGAAGATCACGGCATTCAAGTCATGTAGGTAACTGCCCCTCGCGTAGAGAAGGTTGGCATAAAAGCCAAATAACTGTCACGTTGGCGTATAAGCCAAATAGTTATCTTGTTGGCGTAGAAGCCAAGTTGCTGTCTTGCTGGCGTAGAAGCCAAGTAGCTGTCTTGTTGGCGTAGAAGCCAAATTCTGCGTAAAGCTTGATGCTGCATAGATAGGTAACCAGCGTAAAGATAGCCAGTTATCCTTCTTTGACTGGGGTCTTGTGTTTGATAATAAACGAAAGAAATTGAAACTAGATTTATACGAAACCCTTTCTTTGTTTACAAACAAGAAAAAGAAGTACAATTAATCCTATACGAGGATGTTAAGTACAAAGATTTAATTCTGGGGAAATATTGCTATAGGAGTCTGATCTGTGGTCGATCACTTTGTCCCTTGGACCACACGATGACGAAGAAGTGCTGTAGAAGAAGAAGGAGAAGCTTCAGAAATTGCTGGAGGGATTGAACTCTCGTTGCCAAAGTTGTCAATCAGCACTCTTTGTATATGCTCTCTCTCTCTCTGATCTTGACCTTGACCTCTGAATATTTTTCCCGACCTTGGACCTCCGTGGCCGGAGGTCTCTATTTATAGAGTTTGGTCACAGTCGGTGTAGAAACCGAACAGCGGAGAGAGCTGCACCTTTTATGCGGCGGTTATAATAACTGCTACCCATGTATGAATGATCTCCTGAATCGACGTATGACGCATGTTCCATTATGAGGTAATGCGTATAATCGCTCATCGAAGATCACGGCATGCAAGCCACGTAGGTAACTGCCCCTCGCGTAGAGAAGGTTGGCATAAAAGCCAAATAACTGTCACGTTGGCGTAAAAGCCAAATAGTTATCTTGTTGGCGTAGAAGCCAAGTTGCTGTCTTGCTGGCGTTGAAGCCAAGTAGCTGTCTTGTTGGCGTAGAAGCCAAATTCTGCGTAAAGCTTGATGCTGCATAGATAGGTAACCAGCATAAAGATAGCCAGTTATCCTTCTTTCACTGGGGTCTTGAGTGTATTCTGGGCCAGATAGCCTTATCCCGCACCTTTGCAAATATAGCCTAAGTTGGCGTATTTTGAGGAGATAGCATACGGCGTACTCCTATAGTTGAAAATAGTCAGGTCAGCGTATTTCGAGGAGATAACATACGGCGTGCTCCTATAGCTGAAAATAGCCTGGTTGGCGTAATATGCAGGGATGGTGATGTGAGCGTATCAGTCCTAAGTTTAGCTCTCCCAGTTATTAAAAGTAGAACCAAATCTCGTGCATTAAATGCAGAGATCTGCCCCCATCTCGCGCATTAACTGCAGAGACGTGCCTCGAGTTCTGTATGAAGAACAGCTTTTGACGTGGCGGTTGGTTTTGTCTCATCCTGAGCGTAAAAGCTCCTCTCTGCCTGTGTAGAATAGGCAGCATATTCCTTGAATGCATAAACAACGTCTTATATCAAGGGTTATGTCACTAAACGACAGTCTGGGGCTCTGTGCAGAATCATCATTACAGCCGTTCTCTCGATCGTCGTGCAGTACTCTTTTTCAGGAGTCAGGTTCACTACTTCGTCTGACAGGTTCATTCGAGAAATATGTAGAGTTCCTCGTACAACTTCCTGCTGCATTAAAAGCAAACAGGTTTTTACGCTGAAGTGGCGATGTAGCAACCCTTTTTACGCCAAAAGCAGTTTGGAAGTACTGCTTTACGCGGGTTGTTCTGGAGCTATATTTTACGCTGAATAGCGTTGAAGCTCTGCTGTACGCCAATGGCTCTGAAGTCATATTTTATGCCACATAGTGCTAGAGCTCTGTTTTATGCGGGCTTCATGCATGTGGTTGGGGGTTTATACGTATAATTCCCCAGCATATTTTTTATGCTTCTATAATAGATTATCCAGACAGCGTTCTACCGCCGATTCTACGACGTAGGCTGGGCGTTGTTCCCCATTTGCATCCCTACATCGGATGCGGGTCGTGACACATTTTTAGTGGTGGCCCATGCAGGTCTCTGAGGTCTTCTTTCCCGAGGTCACAATTAGTGTGATTCATAGTGGTACTCTGAATTGAGTGCTATTACGAGCATGTGTCAGGATATAAGCTATAGGCTGAGAATACTCAATCACATCTAGGAAAAATTCTTTTGATTCATTCAGCTATTCTCCTTTGATATTGATATTGATATTGATATTGATATTGATATTGATATTGATATTGATATTGATATTGATATTTGATCTTTAAATTGTTCTTTCCTTGAGTGTCTTACATCATGTGCCATATTGATTCTTTCTTTCGCTTTGTCTCAGGATGCCGCCTAAGACTAGATCGCAGCAAGGGAGAGCAGCTTCTGAGAGGTGTGCGACATCCCGAGGGCCTGCACCAGTCACTTCTCCGGTAATTGGAGTGTCAGCTGCTTTCAGAGGTCCACCACCTACTCAGAGGACTGTGCTAACTGTATCTGAGGGGCTTCTACCTCTACCTCCCGTGCCAGCAGAGACGACACAGATGTTTACACTGTTTCGTGAGATGCTCGAGGCATAGAAGGCTCAGTTTGAGGCACATCAGAGGCAGACCGATGTTTTACGGCAGGGCATTGAGAGTGCTCATCAGCTCGCTCGTGCTGTAGTAGAGAGAGGAGTTCTGGTCCAGCATCAGGTTGCTCCTCAGGTTGCTCAGCTTCGGTCAGGCAACATTCAGGACTTCAAGAAGCTGGGGCCTAGGGTCTTCAAGGGGATAGAGGGCATCGTCTATGCTGATGATTGGTTCGAGGACATTGAGCGTCTTTTGAGGGTGTCCCATCATTCTAAGGATCTGAAGGTTGAGACGGTAGGACTTCAGCTGTTCGGCGTCGCCCGCACTTGGTTCAGGAATGAGCCAATTCTTGTTGACGCGGGAAAGTCTTGGAAGGTATTCAAGGATCTCTTCAAGAAGAAGTTCTTTGCTCGGGCAGACAGGCTAAACTTGGGGAGGCAGTTTGAGAGTCTCATTCAGGGGAGCATGTTCGTGGAGGAGTACCCTACAGAGTTCGACAGGTTGAGCCAATTTACAGAGTATTTGGTGAGAGAGACAGAGGTTCGGGCTATTCATTTCTGTGAGGGTCTAAACTAGGAAGTGAAGATCGTTATTTTATCTTTTTATGAGACATACTCGGAGATACTTGTGGAGGCACGCAAGGTTGAGTGGGAGTTGGGTTTGAAGTCCAAGAGAGACCGCAATTCTTTTCTGGGGGCAAACATCAATGCAGTATCTGCCAAACGTCCTTATTTCCAGTCCAGTCCTTTCCAACAGCCTCAACAGCACCAGACTCCAGCTAGGGCGCCAGTTCACCAGGCATCACAACAGCAGAGACAGTTATGGCAAGCTTCCTGCCACTATTGTAAGAAGCCCGGTCATATCTGGGAAGTTTACAGGAGGAGGTTGGGAGTTTGTTTGTATTTTGGTACTGAAAGGCATCAGCTGAGAGAGTGTCTTGGTCGTGTAGTTCAGGGAGCAGCTTCAGCTCCGAGGGAACAGACGAGACCACCTACAATATAGCCGAGGGGACCGCTTCCGATACAACAACAACGTTATATCTAGCATTAGCAGTAGGGAGGTGCACGTCAGGGACGAGCGTTTGCTATGATCGTCGAGGAGGACGAACCCACCGGATATGTCATCGCAGGTTCTATTCTTCTTGATTCCATTCCTGCTTTAGCTTTGTTTGATAGTGGTGCTTCCCATAGTTTTATATCTATTTTTTTTGCTTTGAAGCATGGTTTGGTAGCTGAGTCTTTCTTAGGACTTGCAAGATTATGACCGGGGGAGGTATTATCCTGGTTAATGATATTTGCAAGGATCGAAGAGTTACTCTAGGAGGCCGGGAGTTGAGTGCGTGTCTACTTGTAATGCCACTTCCGAACTACGACATTATACTCGGGATGGATTGGTTGAGTAGGCACCATGCTAGCATAGATTATAGAGAGGTAGAGTTTTGTTTGGTCTGTTGGGAGAGCCAGAGTTTGAGTTTGCTAGAGGAGCTGCAGAGTAGGGAGAAGGCATTATTTGTGGAGCTATGGTGGAAGACAATGAGTTGTCGTATCCGTTGATAGCAGAATTCTTGGAAGTGTTTCCTAAAGAATTGCCAGGATTGCCGCCAGATCGAGATGTTAAATTCTCTATAGACTTGGTGCCAGGTGCAGAACCAATTTCACATCATATCTATAGAGTAAACAACAGCGAGCTGGTCGAGCTGAAGAAGCAGGTGAACGAATTACAGGATAAGGGGTTTATCAGATCGTATTCTTTACCGTAGGGAGCCCCGGTATTGTTTGTACCGAAGAGGGATGGATTAGTGCTAATGTGCATTGATTACAGGGCATTGAATAATCTCACTATCAAGAATAAGTAACCTTTGCCATGGATTGATGATCTGTTCGATCAGTTGAGTGGTGCCAAGGTATTTTCTAAGATAGATTTGAGACCAGGCTACCACCAGGTGAATGTGAAGCCGGATGACATACCGAAGACTGCTTTTAGAACTCGGTATGGTCAGTACGAGTTTATGGCAATGCCGTTTGGGTTGACTAATGCACCAATGGTATTTATGAACTTGATGAACAAGATATTCCATCAGTACCTTGACAAGTTCGTAGTGGTATTCATCGACGACATACTCATATACTCGAAGACACCAGAGGAGCACAAAGAGCATTTGCGGATTGTGTTGGAGGTACTGAGGAAGGAGAAGCTGTAAGGGAAGCTATCCAAGTGAGAGTTCTTCCTGGACAAGGTGGAGTTCTTGGGGCATATTGTGACTGGTGATGGTATTTCAGTGGATCTAAAGAAGATCGCAGCAGTGGAGTCTTGGAAGACCCCGAGTTCGGTAGCAGAGATCAGGAGTTTCTTGGGATTGACAGGCTACTACAGAAAGTTTATGCAAGATTTTTCGAGGATTACCGAGCCGATGACCAAACTCACCAGGAAGGATGTAGAGTTTGTTTGGACGGAGGATTGCTAGGTTACTTTTGAGGAATTGAAGAAGAGGTTGACGTCTTCTCATATTTTGACGTTGCCATAAGGGCCTGGAGGTTTCACTATTTATAGTGATGCATCGGGGAGAGGTTTGGGTTGTGTTCTTCAACAAAATAGGAACGTGATTGCCTATGCGTCCACGAAATTGTGTCCTCATGAGAAGAACTATCCTACCCATGATTTAGAGTTGGCAGCAGTCATCTTCGCCCTGAAGTTATGGAAATACTATTTGTACGGAGAGCGTGTGGAGATCTTCACAGACCATAAAAGCTTGAAGTGCGTTTTCATGCAGAAGGAGTTGAACATGAGGCAGCATCGGTGGTTGGAACTGATAAAGAATTTTGATATATCTTTGCAGTATCATCCTGGAAAAGCTAATGTAGTTGTCGATGCTTTGAGTAGGTATCTGGTAGCTATGTTCTTGATGCAGGATCGATATTTGTTGGAGAACTTGGAAAGCTTGGATATTGAGGTGAGTTCCTGGTTGTGTGATGCAGATATGGGGATTGTAGATACATTCAGAATTGATGGACAAGATCAAGGCAGCACAGTATGAGAATGTAACTCTGAGGAGCATCAGAGCTCAAGTAAGAGCAGGATTGGAGAATAATTTCACCATTGCTCAGGATGGTTCTTTGCGACATGGAGTTATATTGTGTGTGCCTAGTGGGGAGCTGCATGAGGAGGTATTGCAGGAAGCGCATTGCGCTCAGTATTCCATATATCCAGATGCCAGCAAGATGTATCGGGATATGCGAGAGAGTATGTGGTGGTATGGCATAAAGAGGAAAGTGGCACAGTTTGTATCCAGATGCTTAGTGTGCCAGCAGGTGAAGGACGAGCGGCAGAGGCCAGGAGGTTTACTTTATCCATTACCCATTCCAGAGTGGAAGTAGAAGGACATTACTATGGATTTTGTGTCCGGACTTCCACGACCTCCGGGAGGAAAAGACGCAATTTGGGTCATCGTTGATTAGTTGACCAAGTTGGCCCACTTTTTGCCTTTCAAGGTGGGTTTGTCTATAGGGAAGCTGGCAGAGATGTATGTGAGACAGATCGTCAGTATACATGGAGTTTCTGTCAACATAGTCTCAGATCGGGATAGTCGTTTTACTTCTTATTTCTGTAGGAGTTTGCAGGCGAGTTTGGGCACTCAGCTCAAGTTCAGTACTGTATATCATCCCCAAACAGATGGGCAGTCAGAGAGGACTATTCAGACTCTCGAGGATATATTGCGCACTTGTGTACTAGATTTCAGGGGTTCTTGGGAGGACCATCTCCATTTGGTAGAGTTTACTTACAATAACAGCTACCAGGCTTGTATAGAGATGTCACCTTTTGAAGCTCTATATGGTCGGAGATGTCGTACTCCCTTGTCATGGGACGATGTTGGAGAAAGATTTTTGCTTGGGCCAGAGATGATTATGGATGCAGAGGAGAAAGTTCAGTTGATCAGAGACAGACTTCGTGTGGCGCAGGACAGACAACGGCATTTGGCCGATAGCCACCGGAGACCTTTGGAGTTCGAGGTATAGTTTTAGATTTTTGTTTTGTGATTATTATTGGTTGTTTGTTATAGATTAAGTTCTTAAGGTTGTATTTTGTTCTAGGTGGGTGGTTTAGTGTTTCTGAGAATTTCTCCAACACGAGGCACGATTCGCTTCGGTGGAGACGGAAAGCTTAGTCAGCGATTCATCGGACCTTTCACTATTCTAGAGAGGATCGGTGCAGTTGCTTATAGACTAGATGTAAACCCCCTCGACCAATTTAGGATTTAATTAATTTAGATTGAGATACTAGGAATTATTTGGATATAATTATTATTAAATGTACAACTAATTATGACTTATTATACCTTACCGTTGCTTCGATGTTTGGAGCACTACACTAGTAGGTACACTCAAACTAATTAATTACTCATCTCCTAGACATGCCAAACTACCCATCTGACCTTGTGTAACTTTTAGATACGCAATATTGTACTTCATTTGAGCTGCACAATATTCGTTACAGACGCCTACGTTTTATTTCAATAAATTCAACATCCCTTGATTGTCCATTCCTACTGGAATTTAAGGCACAACCGCAACCCAAATTCCCTAGAACCCAAATTAGGGTATTAGCCTACACCAAACCTGCTACGCTTATGACACTTGTGTCCCACCCAAATCTAGTTCCATGTGTCTTTAACACATTAGAAGACACCATGCACATTACTTTTTATTAATTAATTTAAGGCCAATTTTACCCAAATCAGGAGTCAACACCAAGCCCACGTGCACCCTTCCACGTGGACCAACCCCACCCCAATGAGACCAGACAGGCCCAAGATGAGGTCAGCCCATAAATTCTCTACATATATAAATACCCTAGCCGTCCAACCAAAACCCGGGCCCTCTCCTCCTCCGACTTCCCAACCCCCACCACTGTGAGCCGCCACCATCTCCGCCTCAGACACTTGCCTGAACCACCTCAGTCCGCCACCCTCAACACCGGACCACCACCACTCCAGGCGACTACAACCGACTGCACCACCACCTTCAACCTCCCCTCCCCCATCATCGACAACCCCTCAAACCCGACCTAACCGACCCCCCTCTCAGCATCACCACTCCAGATCTGCCACCTCCATGAGCCTCTTCCACCGCCTACCCCCGCCGGACCACCGTCCCCACCACCTGACATCGCCGGCCAGACACTACCCCACTGCAGAACTGCTGTGACGACTGTCATTGCTGTTACAGCCGCTGTCGCTGCTGCTCCTCGCCGTCCAACGTCGGAGCACCACCCTCACCGGAGGACGTCCAGGCTGCGAACACAGACCCCCCACGAACAGCCTCAAATAGGTAAAACTCGTATCCTGTGTAGTTATATCGCCGTGTCGTCATGTTGTGTCACGAATAGTTGCGTGGACACAAGCAATTTATGAAAGAAACCCTATATATGAGTATGTATGCTAATTAGACTTAAGCAATGAATTGATAGATAATAGTCTGACTTGTTATGAGCACTTATAATTCACCGAGAAACGTAGACTTGACCTATTACATTTTACATGGGAATTAACAGAGTAATGCAACAATACGTAATATAAGTTCATAAAATCGTAAACGTAGTAATTATTGTCTCAAGACACACGTTGACCAAGGACATAATACGTGTACATCCTAGCTACGTGCACACGTAACGCTGTCTTCGACCAACCATGAACTTGTGACAGTTTCTAAGAGCAACGTAGTGTCTGCACATTTGGTCTTAGTGTTTGATGTAGATTTCTATATTATATTATGTGTTTAGGACCATTGGATCAGCCAGGAGACATCACAGGAGCAGGCTATTGGCATTCACAGCTTGAGGACTCAGGCAAGATACCTTGCCATATTTACTGTTTAAATTAAATGCTGCATACATTGTATGTTATCTTGCTGTTCTATTTTATATGACTGTGCGCATCCGAGATTGATTCGGATGCAGTCGACGGATACGTCGATGGTTAGTGTACTTAACTTAGTCATTAGCAGACTCACCCCATTGGAGGATACTCTGATATCTTTCGAGATCTGACACTCTTACACGTTTTCCTGTGACATATTCATATTGGGATGCGAGTCCGCGTACTCGACTAGCTATCGGTGCGCGTGACATGCATCACGGTTAGTACGTAACTCAGGGTTATTTTTATTCATAGAGACTGGCATATAGATACGTGGTATGCACTTCGAGTATTCGATTTATGTATCTACATTGGGCGGGGAGGACCACTAGTAGGCGTATGGGATACACCCATTGGAATCCGTAGTATCCGGAGGAGCCACGGATCTAATGACTCTCTTTATGCAGATTCCCCGTTCTTCGGAGCGGTATGGACGTTATATATACTTGCAGATTCCCCGTTCTTCGGAGCGGTATGGACATATATATACTTGCAGATTCCCCATTCTTCGAAGCGGTATGGACGTTATTCCTACACCTACTCATACGTACCAAAGTTGTCCTCACATTGCATTCACTTAGATGGTTAGCACACCCTTTATTGCATTTACTTTATTCAGAATTTATATATGGCATGTTTTTATGTATCTTGTTACGTCACTGTGAGGACCTGGTACCTTTCCAGATTTGGACGAGGCTTACTACCCCACCGTGTATGGGCCAGGATATGAGACGAGGTTCACTACCGCAGAGGAGTTAGAGGTGCAGCCGTCAGAGTTTTCGTGATCACTTGGTAGGCCTTTTGCCTAGGATTGGGTACATCATTATCTAGTCAGCCGATGCCCCAGCCATTATCTTTCATCTATCATTTCAGTATTTTATTTCGTCATATCAGTGGGTTTATCCCCACCTGACATTATTGGTTGTACTATGATATTTTGAGACTGGTGTTTATCTTCCAGCAGTTTATTTAGTACTTCTTGCTATTTATTTTGTGGATGAGATTAGTTGCCTGTTATTGAATGATATTGGGGTTAGTTATTTAGGACAGCGTAGCACTCTTCATTAAGATCTATTAAATTAGAATATCCTCGAAGACGTGACAGCTGGCTATTGCCATCTGGCCTAGTTCCATATATTTTGGGACTGGGGCGTGATACTAGACTTGCCACCTATATTGGAGGGAGTGCACAACATGTTTCACGTATCCCAGTTGAGACGATACGTGGCAGATCCTAGTCATGTGTTGGATCACTCGAAGATAGAGGTGGGCCCTGCTCTTAGCTATCTAGAGCAGCCAGTTGAAATTATGGATCGGAGAGAGAAGGTGCTGAGGAACCAGACTATTCCTTTGGTACGCGTCGTATGGAGGCATCACTCTCCGGTGGAGTCTATCTGGGAGAGAGAGAGAGGATGAAATGCGAGAGCATTATCCATATTTGTTTATGCCTTGAGGTATGTTCTTTCTTAGTTATGTTCTGTTCATTTGCTATGTTCTGTTATTTTCTAGGGGTAGTTTTCATCTTTCAATTTCGAGGACGAAATTATTTTTAAGGAGGGTAGACTTGTCACTACCATATTTTCTAGAAAAAAATATTTTAGTAATTTCATAATTAATTAAATATTATGCATGTTAATTGTTGTTAGATGTTAGTTATTTATTTTGGACTTGTGTTAGTGGACCTAACTAGTTTAGTTTAGACTCATGGAACAACATGTATTAATTGTTAGAATTGAGCCCAATTAGAAAGCCCATTGATTTGGAGGATGATTAAATTAATTAAACCATTAGACTAGAAGCTTCCCTCCTTAATTATTTCTTCAAGAGAGGCCCCAAGGGGTATAATGGACATTACATAGTGGCTTGAGGAAGGGGTAGAGGGGGCCGGCCTATTTAAAAGAGGGGAAAAAGTTTTTCTCTCCTCTTTTTATTTGAAAACTAGATCTAGAATTTTTCTCAACCAAATTCATTTATTCCTACATCATTTCCCTACCAAATTTTATTTCAATTTCTTTCCAAATCACCATTGGAGAGTAGTATAGCAAGGATCTAGAAGGAGAAAGAAAGAATCTACAAAGAGGAGCAAGGATCTTCAAGTTGGAGGCCAATTTCATCATATTTGGAGGTTGCATTGGGAATCCATCTCCCAATAGATACAATTTAATTTTTTCCCCTTAATTTAGGTTCTAAATCTGAGATTTAACCATGAGAAATCAACCCATATGTATAGGCAACCCATAGGATTTGATTTTGTATTCATAGGAGGCCTATTGAGAGAGTTATGGTACTTTTTATATCAATTTTTGGGGAATTTTGAGATTGACAATTGTTGTGTGTGTCAATTGGTCCTATAGATCAATTTGGCATATGCTTATGTGTTTGGGGCTAGTTTCGTATCCACAATTGGATACATGTAGGTCGTATTCCAATAATTTGGTGATACGTATTGATTTGGGGGTTTTTTCTCTGACACGGGACTTTGTACAAATCAAATTTTGACACGGACACGTAGATTTGTGTTTGACTCTTCGTATTATTCATAAATTATATATTAGACTTGTTCGTGTCCTTCGGGTACGTTTGGATGTGTGGTGGACTCGTGTCGCAAGCGTATCCTAGATCTAGTGGGATACGGGTGTGATACGCTCCATGTGTTGTGCATTTATTTCTAAATCTATTTTTTCGTTGTTCTTAGTTATTGTAATATATAATTATATGCATGTGTGTATATATATATATATATATATATATATATATATTTATATATATATATATATATTTATGTGTTAGTGTATCATATATCTATGTATCTATGTGTTATGTAGCTATATTTCTACATATGTAATAGCTATTAAATATAGTAGTATATATATATATATATGTATATGTTATGAATATATATATATATATATATATATATATATATATATATATATATATATATATATATATGTTGTCATATATATATATTTATATGTTATTGTGTATGACTATATATATGTTACTATATGTGAGGATACGTATATATGTATATGGAGGAGCTTGTATATATATATATAAAAATATATATATGTAGCAAGTATATATATATAATTAGTAGCTATATGATATATATATTTATGTGTATTTATATATAAGAGTGAGAGAGAAGAGGGCTCGGGTTTTTAACGACAGCAGCAGCAGCATTAACGACAGCAGCTCAGCAACAGCAACAACAACAGCAGCAGTTTTCTGCGACAACAGCAGTATATATATATATATATATATATATATATATATATATATATATATATATATATATATATATATATATATATATATATATATATATATATATATATATATATATATATATATATAAGGTATTAGTATATATGTATATATATTTCTAATTGATATTTATGCTTTAGTATACTATACTTTTAGTAGTGGGTTGTTAGCATATAGTTATTATGGGTAGTTAATATGTAGTTTGGCATTTACCTTGAGATACCAATGTAAGTATCAAGGTATTTGGGGGATGCCCAAGGTATTGGATTTGGGTATCAAGTTTGAGGTTTCGTGTTGCGATACCAAGTTGGTTCAAAACCAAAATATCCTTTTAGTATTTGTAATTATGATTTTATATATTAATATTGTTGATATATGTATATGTGATATTTACCTATTGCTTGCGTATCCTGGGATACGGTATCCTAGTATCCTAAGTGTTTAGCTTGTATGTCATAGACTCTTAGTGTTTGAACCCAATAACATTGAGATAGACTCATGCAACCTAGAAATAGGTATTTTGACATAGTTGACCGGCTTGACTTAGAGTTGACCTAGTTTGACTTTTTGACTTAGAATTGGCTTATTGACCTAGAAGTTAACTAGTTTAACTTATTTTCTTTCTGAAACCTTGTATTGATGTTATATTCTATATCTAGGTCTTTGAAGCACCGTATCAAACATCTGTGAGACTATTCATTGGACTTTAGGCGAGTACATTTTCTGATAGTTTCTCATTTATGATATCCTCTATGTTCATTGTATCTAGTGTAGATATCCATATTTCTTGACACGATTGTTACACGGATTGGTATATCAGGATCTCGTCATGAGATATTATTCCTTGTATATGATGTATCTTATATAAGTCTTGTTTCATTGGTTATCTTGTGCATATACAGACACTGATTCTCGGGGAGATTTGCAACCTTCCTAGAGAATCCCGTGCTATAGCATACCATGGTTGGATGTACTATACCAGTCGAGGGTGGAGAGTATTTTAGTATAGATGTGTGATCATACCCATCTTGTATCATGTCTTGTTCTTGAATAGTGTTAATCATACACTGCACGTATGATTAGCCAGGCCATAAATCTTGTATCAAGTTCCCAAGCCGATCATATTTTAAAGCTAGTACTCACACACTTAGTCATTAGTATTCTTGTTCATTGTCATATTGCTCATTATTGTATTTATTCCAGTATTTTCTTATTGTATATCTTTTATTATATCTATTGTGCATCTTATATATTCACATATATTTACTGTTATATAATTTTTATTATTGATTAGAACTGCTGTTAGAGATGTACTCTGCTCCTTTTCTGACTGGATATATTTTTCCCAGATGACACTGAGGAGTGGTACCCTACACATTATGGACCTCAGGATGTTGTGGGTTTAGAATCAGAGACCCTGGCTCAGGAGGGACTTATCCCAACTGAGACAGATGACCCGGGATTAGTAGTTTTTTAGTATTCTTTTGTACTGGATTTGTCTCCAACTTACTTTGTTAGTATTCTTTCAGACTCATTGATGTTATTATTTTAGACTCATGAGTTGTATGTGACTATTCTATTCTTTATCATATTCATGCTCGTTCCATCTTAGATCTGTGATTGAGTATATTGTTATTGTTGATGGTTTATTATATTGCTAGATAGATTACCCATACAGCGTTCTACCGCCGATTCTGTGGTGTAGGTAGGGCATTGTTCCCGAGTTGCATCCCTACATCGGGTGCGGGTCGTGACACCTCCCCTCCGACGTGGGCCTCCTCCATCGACCCCTCTCTCAGACGCTCCTCCTCTTTTCCTTCCAGCTTGGTAAACCCTAACTCAGACCCGGACACAACTAGAACACATACACATACTGGACACAATCAGGACAGATGGACACACATAGGACACAAGTAGGACACACACACATACTGGACACAATCAGGACACATGGACACACACATGACACAATCCTAACCCTTATACATAGACCCGAACACATGGACACACACATATTATACAACCCTAATGACACAATTCATACTAACACGGACACATATGTAGACACATATGGACACGGACACATACAGGCACATATGGACACACGTGAACACGGAGATACATGGAGACATACTGACACATGGACCCGAACACATGGACACACACATGGACACACACACAGTACTTAAATAAATGGTTATAAGCCAATATTTCTTTAATTAATAGTGTTAACAAGTTTAATACTAACAAGTACTAAAAATTTGTGCTGACAAATATTAACATGTTTGTGCTACTGTGGTACTAACATATTTGAATAAACAACAATTATGAAAATCAAGAACGCAAATATTTGTTTTAAAACTTTACTTTGAACAGAATATTAAGGATTAACTCTTAGATCTAGGGAGAGGAAGATCCTGTGGTGCCAGATAGAAATTTAGTCGAGAAAGTTTTTCTATAATCGTAAATTTTCCTAAAAATCATTGCAACCATATAAATATAATTTTCCTAAAAATTTATATAATCGTGAATTTTAGAAATATGTAGAACATAATTTTTTTATACGAAAAAAAATATTCAAAATATGGACCAAGAAACAAAAGAGGCCTAATAAAAAATACAAGCCCAATTGATAGTGATACCCCGAGAAATATAGGGTTGATACTCTTCATGCAAAGTTGCACAAATCCTAAATTTAACCAATCTTAACCTAGAAACTAGTATAGAAGATCAAGCATTTATATATATATCATGTTTATCATGAAGGATTCAAAATATGAGTTATCGTGCTTGGATAGTGTTACGATCCAGTGTATATTTTAGTAGCAAGAGAGATAGACCTTTAATCCATATACTAATAAAATGGTTTGATCGATATAGTATGGATTTTTATTAAGAATAATGCAGAACCAATATAGTAACTCTCAGATGCTTCTTATAATGCTTTCTCTCTTTTTAAGGTGCTTTACTTGGTAATTGGTATATTAATACATATATTTAATTATAATTACCTTATTTTTATTAAGATCATTGAGTTGTTGACCCGTTTGTCTTCAGCTTCTGTATTAAAGTCCTTGGAACTTTTTAAAGTTTCATATTTTGACTTGAGGAGTTAGACAAAAGCGTACTTCGAGTAATCATCAATAAAAGTAAACAAGTACTTCATCTTCGCCTTTATGGATAAGTAATTAAAATCCCTAGATCTTACCTACATTACAGATACTAAGCACAACAAAGTTATAATGCAAGTTAGCAAAGATTTCTTGATTATAATTCTATCTGCCACCACATGAATACAAAGTTACAATGCAAGTTAGACAATTTTTCTTTTTTTGGTTTATCTTAAAAAAACTTGAAACAAAAGAAACATAAATTAATGTTACCGGCCTCGGAAAAATTCGTGTACGAAGCACTGCCCTAAGAGTTGATTCGAGTTTTATGTGCAGACATATCTCAAATGCTCCTAGTGGCAAAATTCCCGCACTACCGGTTTCTCTTTGTCGCATACAACTTGGGGAGAACGACCAAGACTTAGCTATGTCCAGAGCAAGAAGATGAAGAAAATCAAAATATTTACTACACCTACCTTAGATTTTTGAATATAATATCACTATCGCATATCGTAGGATAAAATAACCCTAGAACTTAGAAAATTAATTTTGATATAATTTTTTGATAATTCTTTTACTTGTTTCATCGTTTACAGTTCAATCTAGTTCTAGAATCCAAATTCTTAAGTATACATGACATCATGACGCAAATAGACAAACCTACAAAACTATCATCCTAAATTGTATTTTATTAGATAAACAAATATTTATGAAAATAGTAGTATATCATATCGTACCATAAGATTGTATTGTACACGATACTAACAACATAGTAGCTACCTCTTCTTGATGTGCATAAAAGACTCATTTATAACAAAATAATATTGATTATTAGCACCTATCTTAGCTCTATTAATTTATTTTTCATTTAAGAGATGAACTACTGATGATAAGATCATAATTTCGAAAAGAAATATCTAAGATTATATATATATCTTACCAGATGGCACCCATGACCCGAGCACGTGCACGTCGTTTGAGAGAGGCACCTCCTACTATTAAGGAGGAAGAGGCACCTCCTACTGTTAAGGAGAAAGTGATACCTCCTACTGTTAAGGAGAAAGTGAATGTTAAGGAGGAAGAGATACCTCCTACTGTTAAATTGAAAGCGGTTGTTAAGGAGGAAGTGGCAACTTCTACTATTAAGGAGGAAGTGGTGCCTCCTACTGTTGGGCAGGCACCAGCTCAGAGGGAGAGTTTCAGTCACCCAACACCTATAGCGGAGATTGATAGAGCAGATGCTACTTATGCGAAGTATCTGAGGGACTGGGTTCTGCCCCAGCGTATTGGATTTTTTTGAGAGATTGAGAAATTGGATAAGACTTATGGTGTAACTGTGATACTTTTATTGTGGTTATTATGTGACTGTGATACTTTTATATTATTCTTTTTGTGTAACTTTGATACTTTTATTTTGTGTTTATTGTGTGACTGTAATATTTCATATACTTTTGTGATATTTCGTACCCAGAAAATTCAACGGAGGGTTGCTCCGGGTTTGTCTATTTTTATGAACTATTATAAGTCTGTGTATTTATTTTATTCATATTAAATATATGTTAATTTATCGGTGTTGAGTGTTCCATCGAAGGGGTCGACGAACCCAGAAAATTCAACGGAGGGTTGCTCTGGGTCTATTTATATAAATTAAGAATTCATAAACTACAGGAAGATTGGTTTAGAAACCATTTTATATTCTTTTTTTATTTTTTCACTAAAAATTTAGCGATATTTATATACTTCGCTAAATACGTCATTGAATGTCGCTAAATTGTTGACATGGCAGTATTTATCAGGTCAATAAAATATCGCTAAATGTATTACAAAATGTCGGTAAACAGAAAAAATTGTGCGACGTTTAGCGACACAAAATACGTCGCTAATTTAGCAACGTTGAGTCGTTAAACGTCGCTAATAAGAAAAATATTAGCAACGCAAATACATCGCTATAGCGACATTTTGTGACATTTTTTCTGTCGGCGACTAGCTTAAATGCGACTTCATTAAAACGTCGCTAATTACGTCACTAATTTTTTTAGCGACGTTTTTAAGACTATTTAGCGACGTTTTCAGGCGTCGCTAATTTGAATTTTTTTGGTAGTGTATGGATGGTTGTTTTCTCTTTGTGATTATATATATAGATAGACCTACATATAGCATAATGATTGTCTTGATTGTTTAATGTTGCTTTGGTTGAAATTTTGAAGACATAATTTTTCTAAGGAATGTAGTATTGTCACTCCATATTCCTGTTATACGTATTTATATGTGTACTTGTACATATATCATGTATTTTTGTGTTCTTGTTTCATGTATTGATATGATATCATTTACATAATATGAGTATATGTATCCATTAGTGAGCCCATGTATCTTGTTATTAGTTTTTTTGGGTAGTTTTGAGAACCATATAGATTAATCGATATGAATAAACTGATTAACTAACATGTGTAACTAAATTTAGATTTCTTGCTTTATATAAAATAATTATGAATAAGACTATCCTTGACTCATAGGATACCCGTTGGCATTGCCATAGACCCGTACTAGGTCCCGTATATAAAATGGAGCACCATTGAATTGTCCAATATGGGAGTTTCCCTATTAGATCGACATAGGGTCGGGGCCAAGTCTGCCTAGTAAGCAAAGCTGAATAAGTCATTCTCTTTACCTATTATATACTAATGCTTGTTTAGAGGGCTATGATTGGGGGTGGGGGCATGGACTGATGAGTTAGCACTCAGCCATTGTCGCTCTATCCCTCTCACTCTCTCTATATCCCCATTTTCTCTCTCTCTATCTCTTTCTTTTTTCCCCTTCTTTATTCTATCTTTAAATTTTATCTCTCTTTCTTGCTTTAGGCTGAACCTAGGAACTAGGTCTTAAGATCTAAGAGTATAATTTCTGAATCGTCCTTGGTGGTGGAGTAGAAGCTAGGCTTGGTAGCTTGACCTAGGCAAGTACATCTTGCTAAAGAGTGAATTTTTTCGTATTTGCATTTCCTATGAAATTGTTGCTTTGTTTTATCCAAAACATGTTTTTCAGATTTTTTTCATTATTTACTTATGGCACTATATGAATTTTTTTTCTGGTTTAACCTAGATCTAGATTTCTAGGTCAAATCTTGTGATATCATGGTAAAAACTAGGTATCAGTTGCGATAGATATGTTTTTATCATTGCACGTAGTCATCAATGTTATAGGAGATGTACACCCTAGCATTAGAACTTATTAGGATTGGAATGGGTGAAATTGGACTTGGTTTCGGCTCCAAAAAATTATAATTAAATCCTTAAATACAAATTATATATAATTAAATAACTTACTGTATAAACCTTATAATATACAACTATAGTATATATAAAATAAATTAATCTTTATATGTATTAATTATATTGATTAAATAATTATGTAGTTAATTAATAAGTTAGTCCTTATATATAAACCAAAATTTATTAATAATTAATAGTAAATAAATCTATATTATCAATATGTCCCCTTGGACTATTCCTTGGCTTAGACCAGACTATGGTACCCTTGAGTTTTAGCGAAGGAAATTTGGACAAAACAAGGCAAATACCTGCCTTGTTGTTGTACTGTTTATATATTTTGTTTTATTTAGGATTATCATAGTTGTAACACCTGATTTTAAATACACTTATTGATATATTATTATCAATTAATCCTACTAGGTTGTACATGATTCATATTGAATGTATATTACTCGTCTTTCATAGAGTCCCTTGTTATAATTATTCTTAACTAGGTACATATAGTTTATTTAGTATGGAGTGGACAATTACTAGACACATGGGCTATATGATAGTTATTTTCAGTCATTAGTCTCGTGATGAGCTACAGTTGTGATGGTTATTCTGTTGGCCGATAGTTCATGATGATCTATGGTTGTGATGACAATATTCTATTGGTAAGTAGTTTTGTGATCAATTATGATTATGAGATTATAATGGAAGATAGTCTCATATGAGATATCTTTGCAATTATTATGTTGGCCAAAAGTCTCGTGATGAGCTAGGTTGTGATGATGGCCATGTTTGTTAGCCCAAGTGTCTGTTAGAAGTAGAGTACCCTATTTACTGTCATTTCTTCTTTATGTTATTTACTGTTTTAATTTGATAAGTATATTATGTATAATTCTACATCCCTCTAAGGACCTAATTTTCTTCCAATTTATGCTGATGTTCTTCCATAGGATTATTGGTGTTTATTTTTTTAGGATCCACAAATTTTTAGTGATACATGTTTTTGATCTTATGTTATTACATTTATTCCATTATTTTTATATACATTAGATATAGCCTAGTATTTGCAAGCTTCATTATTTGTCTTGTGCTTAAACAAATGGTACTACTGGGTGCCAACTTTAGTATACTTTGTTCATTCCTTTTATTCATTTTCATATAGATTGAGATATATATTAGTAATGATAGAGACTTTAGATAGTTTGACCCGATTCTTGATATCATATACATATTCAAGTTAGGCGAGAATCTACTTATTATGTAGCTGATCATTGTCACGTATCCTACTCCTACATATTTTAGGACTAGTCATGACAACATGGCACAATTAATTAATAAACCATATAAGGTATGAAAATATAAAATATAATATTAGGGAGATAGTGTGGTACCAATGCACAAATCCTAAAGACTAGCACAAAGTATTCTAGATATAGTAAGGAAACCAATCACATTTTATAGCCAAATATACCCTATGACTTTCTATTAATAACTACCTAAATTATCCTTGAATCTAATAAAAGGAGGATTCCGTTTAGAATACACACTGCATATATATCAAAGTTTTCTAGGTAAACAAATAGGATATATCAAAGCAGGGGTGACCTTAGGTCAGAGAAATAGTGACCATCAACGATGTTATACCATATACATATATAATAGCAAATATTAGAAAGATCATGGCTCCATCCCTAGACGACCTAATCTGAATTATAGCTAACATGGTTATATGTGTCCTAGAATCCTTCCTTCCAATGCCTTGTGTTATTTAACTAGTTACTATTCTCAAATCCTGAGTCATGGATACTCGATGAATCGACCCTAATGTGTCGTATCAAGGATGCTATATACTGTGAAGGATACGAGAAGTTAAGAGGAAATAGTAATCATCAACTCAATTACTAGGCTTCTGGGCATACATGAGATAATACTCATGCCATAACACCAATATGGAGTATTTAACACATAGGCCGAACCAAAACCCAAAACAGTATCAAAGCCGTCTACTGTGGGTTGCACTTGTAACAAGATCCTAATATTAGGGCTATATGAGTACCATATGAAAGGGTTAATTATCCTACAAAGCATATATAAACCTTTCTAACTCTAGTCCACAATATCACAATATTCAAGAATGCACGAGAGACATGTAGGTGATAAAGTTGGTCCAAGTCAGGAATAGGAAATTAATCAAGCTATCATGTCTCTGAAGTGCATGATACCTAAGGTGCAACAATGACAATATAAGATGAGAACCCATCTCAGGCTACATAAAGAAAAACATTAAATAGGAAATGAAGAGTCTAAATAATATACAATGACAAGTCCTATGATAGCGAATTCAAGAATACACAAAAATATTATTTTTTAGACAAAATTAGTAATTTAAGATATGAATAATCCAAAATAATAAATCGAATTAAAACTTGAGTGTGACATAGAAAATGAGTTTAGCTAATATTATTTTAGGGTTATGACAAGGTAGCACGAAAATTTGTGCAAATTCGTGCCATTTAAACTCAAATACCCGAATTTATTTTGGTTGTTATCTCACCTGGCACTATATTATCAGTATACTGCCGACACACAATCAGTGTACCATTGGTATGTCGAATTCTCTGATACAGACTAGAATGCCTTGGGACACATCCATAAAATCTTTGTATTTCATCCAATTAACATCTTCAAATTTCTAATAAAAATGAAATGAAATTCCTAAGGTGGGCAATCTTTAGTTTGTCCAAGTGAGGGTGAGAAGTAAGATAAAATTATCCAAGAAACCAAGATTGTTTTACACAAAACTTAGAAATACATTATCATTAGTGCTATATTAAGAGTTTTTAGCATGGTTAGAAACCTAATATGTATTAGTGTGCTACAAAAACAATAGGAAACTATCTTGCTTAGGAACACATCAAAAATTACAAAAAATTCTGTCAAATAAAACCTCCATTTCAAGAAGGTATATTGCTATTGGGAAGAGCATTAAAATACCACCTAGATTCGAGTCTTCCTAAATTGGGTTTGCAAACAACATAAACAAGCTCTAATCCTAGATCTTAGATCAGCTCCCCCCCCCCCTCAAGGAAGAGCAAGGAAAGAGGAAAAAAGAGAAGGGAAAATTAAGAAGACAAGTGAAAGTGTGAAGTGAAGAAACATAAGGAATGAATGGGTGGTTTATGGATACTTTGGGAAGGCTCAAATTGAGTCCAAATAGCCTAATCCATGCCCCCAAATGAATGCTAGTCACCAAAAGAAAACCATGGGATCATTGGGTAAGGGGTGGTTTCAAGCTCAGTAATGCGAACTGAACAAATACAACCTGAACGATATACTGAGTTGGTAAATTTGTTTTGGATTTTGGGATTATTTTTATCGTACATGTCCTTGTTCGGCTTCTTGGCATTGTGAGTGCTCTCTAGGCACCCAAGGTGGTTTGGGTATAACTCTATGATCAATTTAAATCATTAAAATCATGGTTTAGGTTTCATAAGTCCATTATCTGATTAAGTTTCATCATTTATCCAAGGAGTGACACGGTCTCACAATTTTGGGCATGTGAATCAAGAAAACCATGAAAAAAATAGAAATCTAGGCTTATAATACTAATTTGTATTGTGAACCAGTATGCGTGATACACAAGCATACACATGATAAAGTATCAGTACTAAAACATGAGAATACAAGATCGAGGATACAGATAATCGTATACAAGTATTGATATTGTGGACGAGTCTCACACGTAACCCTCTTAATAGAAGACAAAAGGGGAAACTTTGGACTCATGAAGGACAACATGGTCACAATGACAGGAAAGAATGAAAATATTAAATTTTAATTCCTTTATAGAGCCAAACGAACCTCTTATATTCCATTAGAAAGAATCATAGAGAAATAGGGTTAAATAGAGAAGGAGTTAAGGAAATGGTAGCAGGGGAAGAAAAAGAACAAGAATGCATAAGTATGATGTTCTTACAAAGTTTAGAAGTGATTTCAACACCCACCACATCACCAATTTATTTAATTCAGTTATTATACAAAGGATGGTTGTCTTCACTATATATAAGGAGATTAGAAATATAAGTGGTATGAATGGCAACGAACATTGAAGGTATGTATTATTTCTAAGGCGGAGGAAATTACGAAAGATGAGGGGAGAGGAGAAGATTTGCTACCAATAAAGGTTCTAGGTGGAGAATAGGGAAAATAAATGATGGGGAAACATTTAGGTCAAAAGGAGGGGAGTAGAAGAGTTGTCCGACGATGCCAAATAATCAAAATAAATACCAGTGGAGCTAAAGGGTAGATGTGAAGAACAAGAAAGAAGTAAGTACTTATTATTGTAGGAGACAGGCGAGATAGAAGTAGAACAAATAATAAGGATTTGGAGTAGCAAAGATGCCCTATAAATCAGAGGATTAAGATTAAAGGGATCATAGTTAGAGGTACTAGTAAAAGTAGACGGTTAAGGATTGATAAGGCACAAATATGATATAATAAGGGAAGGTAGAGGATACAGTAATTAGGATACAGATTAGATTAGGAGGAGCATAATTTCGTAGAAAAAAATTTAAAAGATATAGGGGTGTGGGAGAGAAGAGATAACCTAAGAGGGAGGACAAGAAAATGGTGAAAGGGGCTACCGAGGGATTAAAGGATTGGGTAGAGGTTATAAACTGATATGATAAGCTTCAAAGACGTCATGCCCCGCTCCCAGAATACTGGGTAAATACGAGGACTGGCACGACCAACAACACCTTACAGAATACTGAACTAAGCCACAATATGCTAAGATTGTCTAGAAGACAGATGTGTAGACTCTAGCATGCTATGGCGTCAGTCCTAAGACCGATAAATCCTAGTATCTCAATCCATCAACAATAATTACAAGAGTATATCATACATGAAAGTAAAGAGACATCATAAATTATATGTCATATATGATCATGAAGCTAGTGAATACAAAATATTGCACTGACAGAGTATAATTATACATGATCAAATATACCATCCATGGTCTAATATATACATTATGTTGACCATAGTCTCAAAAATATAAGAAGCTAACTCTACCCCTTTCTAAATACCACAAAATGAAGTAATACTACGAGGGGTAGAGGAAGGAAACACAGTCGTGAGCTTCGACCGCAGTACTACGAGTGCGAGCCATCTTATTGAAAGTGTCACTCCCCAGTCCCAAAATACGTAGGACTAGGACACGTGAGCATGCCACCCGTATGAATATGGTACTCCAATATATGGAAACCATAACACTTGTACGCTGTATATGAATAACAAAATCCACAAGTGGTATAAATCTAACATAAGTCACATGGTATAATCTAGATCTCATCCAAAATTTCAATATAATTAAATAACCAGTAGCTATGAAACTAGATCTCTATGAAAAGTATCTAAAGGTGACAGACGGATGGAAACAAATCCACTGCCGAGCTAGAATATAGAATAAATAGGATAAATACAAAATAAGAACATCAACTACCAATCGTGGGCTCTACGAGAAGACCTCATCGCAAATGCATAGCAAGTCCGGATCTATGCTCCTGCGAATACTCATGAACAATACACCTGGAAAGGGACCAGGTCCTTAGAGGGACATAACAAGATACATAAAAGCATGCCATAAAGTAAATACTGAATAAATAGCTCCAGGGTGACCTAACCATCTAAGTAAAATGCAATTTGAGGACAACTGTGAGTATATGGGAAGGTGTAGGCTAGACATATGCTGACGTAATTCACCAGTCGTGACAACCGACTAGTATAGGCCACACATGCCCCCAATACAAAGGCGCACTGCAATATAATAACGTCCTACCGCTCTGAAGAACGGGGAATCTGCATAGTATAATGTCCATACCATTCCGAAGAACGGGGAATCTACAAGTATATAACGTCCATACCATTCCGAAGAACGGGGAATCTGCAAGTATATAACATCCATACCGTTCCATCGAACGGGGAATCTGAATAAAGGAAGTGGGTGTCCAATACGCCTACTAGTAGTCCTCCCCGCCTAATGATCTAAGCATGGTGTATCCACAACACGCTTCAGCTACTACGCCAAGGCGTCGTAACTCTGGCTCGTAGTCTATCGTTAGAACAATATCCCAATCCTTACAACCAAACAAGGACAAGGATTGGACCATCGTACCACGATAGTCTATGCTGCGCTTGCCAATAACTGCTAAGTCTTCTAACATGCATCACTATTAGCAGTTATACCCTATCCGGGTACGTTCAAGAGGATCCAGCTTCTGCCAAAGAATGCGTGGAAATCACTGAGTCCGGATCTCGCTTCTATCCCACCTGTAGTTGCAGCAGCGGTTAGCCCAGCCAGTAAGTAAGTAAGTAAGCAGGAACGTCGCACGCCTACACGTACAGGTGGCCAACCACATACGCAGGACCGTGCCCTACATGAGACTCACAACACGTGTAAGAAATGTGTCAAGGATTGGGAGTCATACCAATAACTCCACAACTTTAGGTGGGTCTACTAGACACTAGGTCAGACACAAGTCCTAACGTCAACGCATTCGTTGACTGCACCCGAGTCTCTCTCAGACGCGCACAGTTAAATAATAAATATGCAACTAATAATACAAAATTTAAACAGTACAACAAGGCAAGGTATACTTGCCTGGTGTAACGCCCCGTTCGTCCCGTTCCCCCTATTCGGAGAGCGCGGCCAAGAAATACTTACGACCGTCCGAACGGGACAGATTGAATCAAGATCCTTTCCTCGTTATGGATTGGTTTCTTCGGAATCAGGTCCCATAATCAATGGATCGTGCCTCAAGGAAGGACTCGGCGGCAGAGTAGAGAGAGGCCTTTCCGTTGTGTTGGTTTTCCTTGCCCGTTTTCGATTGCCGCTTGGTTGCGTACTTGTTGGTTTTAGGACTTGCGTTTTCTTCAACGGTTTCGATGGACTTCATTATTTTCATTCTTAGGACTTCGCATTTCGTATCGAACACTTGGGGGTGGAGGCAAGAGGTATTGATCATCCGTTGGTGCGTGCAGGTGATCGTGTAGACGACGCGCGAGCGGGGTCTTAGAGATCTCTCCTTCTTCTTCCTATTCAACCAACTTGTGAGTGGCTCTATTTCGATAAGCACCTTCTTTCCAAGGGCTCCGTTCATAATAAAATTGACTCAGTTGTGCATTCAAACAAACGACACCACTTAAGTAATAAGTTGGATAACAAGATAAGATAAGAAGTAGGCTTGGAACACCCATTGATTGTCATACAAAACCTTGCATAAATTCATTGATGCATGCATGTTCGTTGGGTGTTTAATGGGTTGGTATTTATTGATAGTTCAAAGTATTCTTCTATAAACTGCTGTATGTTATTTCATATAACTGTTGGTTGATTGTGATAGTACAGTAAAGCAGTTTCGTACATGATGTTCTTTAAATGGCTAGTAAGTAAATCTATGAAGTTCAGTTCATAGAAATGGTCATGGAAATTCTTGTGCACAAGGCATCCAGGTTCCTGCGAGCGGTTACCGGGGCACCGGGCCGTTTCGACCCGGGCGGAATCTACTTTCTTAGTCGTGGGAGCGGGGAATTGTAGCGGGGCTAGCTACCCGCGCTGCAAGCGTCGCCGCCATCCCAGACTAAACCCATGATGGCTCCTAAACAATAAAGAAAGATGTTGTGTATATTTAAACTGTGCAGACTAACTATGTCTTCGTGACAGGGAAGGCTATGGTAAGTTGTACAGGTGGTTCAGACGGTACAGGTAAAGTCATCGAACGGTGGCATGTGAAGTTATGTTATTTTGTTCTTGCATACCTGCTAAATGAAATCTGATCTAGGCAAGAATAGAAACCCACCTAAGAACATAATTATAGCATACTCATTAGAAATCATCCCATGTGCTTGGTAAAGTTGAGCAGCTAGCCTTCACCAGTACTTTTCGAAGTACTGACCCTCGTTGTAGCAGGTTCCCCGGCGCAAGGCAACGCGGCGAGGAGCTGAAGTTCTCTCCGGACTTTTGGGATCCTTGGCAGTTCGTGGCCAAGACTTTTAGAGGCTCAAGCTAGAAGCCTTCCCCTCTCTCTCCGTTGCGGAAATAACGCTAAGGCGATGGTGCTTACCCGCACCCAAGGTGTTTTGTGTTTTTGAAGCTATGTAAAAGGGACATAATGTATGGATCGGCTATCTCATTTTGCGTCCAAGTTTGTAAGCCCGTGGGGCATTTTATACTTTTGAGTCAAGCAAATGTAACAAGATGTTCATTATAAATAAAAGAGAAACTTTTCTATGCCTCAACCTTGTGTTATCTTATTTGTCTACTCTGTTGCATTGTTCTAAAGAATATCCTTATGCCTAAGGCCTTATGCACGCGCGCCCTACGCGTGCACGGCATCACGCCCGGGGGACGATTATCGATTAGCCGAAATCGGGGCGTGACATATTGGTATCAGAGCATGCTTCAGATCCTTTGGTCTCACAAAGAAAGTTTCTAAAGAGGACCTTGTTCCTTCCGAGTAGACCCTTGAATTCGCTTGGCCAAAATGAGATGCGTTCCATACAATAAGTCTAAATATTTTTGAAAAGTGCGTGGGAATTATACGATTGCTTGGACGGGATTATGATGTGAGGGCTTTTGTCCCAACTCATAGAGGATGTTGTGAGAGGAGACTCGTGTTATAATCGGCAAGTTATATGTCTATATGAGAACACCAAACGAGTAGAGTGCGAGATAAGAATATCGTTCAGACAGTGGTCTATGCACATGGCCTTTTGGCCAATTTGGGTTAAGTATCGTGCACCAAGACCCTTGGTGCTAGTGAGTTGCAGCGAGATTCGGGTATTGTTGGGATGAGAATAAAGTTGACTTAGAGGAAAATCGATAGAGACGTTATCGGATTGCCGCTAAGGCGAGTAATGGAAATCGTGTAGGGAATTTTCGAGAATAGTTGGACGGTTATTCATAGCGATAAGTTATGATTTGAAGCATAGTCTGTATAGAGGACTATGAATACGGGTGCGTACGAGTCTAAGATCGCTAAGGCGATAAATAGGGACTGTATTGGAGTTCTAAGGAACGAATTAGGCATACGAGTGAAGGATGCGAAAGCGAATCAGGAGTTATTAGGACGACTCAATTCCTGAGTAGTGTATGCGATAAGTCCCCTGTTCGATTATGCAATTTATGGATATAATGATTTGTAAAGATTCAGGGAGTATGACTCGAACCCTGAGTGGTGTATTTGTTGGCTTAGAAATGCTTGAACGAAGTCGTGGATTCGGAGAGTTAAGCGAGTCTAGCGACAAGCGACGAGATTGGGTAAAGCCTTAGTATAAATAAACAGTGCCTAGCAAGTAAACGAACTCGAAAAAAGCATGCAATGTTTAGTTCGAACGAGTTACAATGAGTTGAATAAGGGATAAGGCTTACATCGAATAGAAATTCAGGGCAATTGGAATCGATATCATGATCGAAAAAGACTTAGAGGATTGTACGAGCGAGTTTGAGTTGAAACAAGCAAAATAAAAACTTGAGTCGAGATTGAATAATCTGAGATGCGATCGAAGTAAGTGCAATTAGAAATAATGAAGTGAACGAATGATAGCGTGCATGGAAAACTTGGATTGAGTAGGATATCGCTCGATAAAATTCGGTTGAGTATGAATGCGATGATTTCAAATTTTGGGAGATTTAGACCATAACAATGGTTGAAAAATAGTATGGATTGATGCAAGTTAGTAAAAATTATGATTTTGATGGATTGAGTTAAGCGGTAATAGATTTGGCTTGGAGTTTGGAAGAACGATCTTGAAATCAAGTTCAGAAAGAAAACATTCGAAATCTGTCCCAGCGAGAACGATTATCCTGCGGGAGCGTCGGCGTGGTGATTTCACGTACGGTAGGGATAAGCAAACTCAAGAGAACAGGTTCGGTGATTATTCCAAAACGAACTCGATGAATGGAACGTATCAATGGGATCGACTTGGGTTTGGGGATTGATCTTAGTTGTTTGAGGAATACTAAGAGTAGACTAAGAAAATGAGTCTAAGGATTTTTCTTGAGGAGTTAGTCTAGAAACGTAAAGTAAGAGATTTTGGACGTTTTCATGAACGGATATGTAGATCGTGCTGGACGACTTAGAGTTCATGATATACATCGATGGTCTATAATGGAAATGTGGCTTGATGATACAGGTGTAGAAAGGGATGGATTGGGGAATTCTATCAAACATGATAAAAGAGATAGTGTATGTGAATTAATGGGTTGAACCTGCAACGTGGGCGTATCGTGGGTTCGGTTGAACGAGCGTGTTGGTGTGATAGGGTGATCTGTGCTCGATGTTTAGAAATCTGAGTGAAACGAGCTTGGGTAGAATACCCGTGTAAAGGAACAATGGTTTGACCTTAGGGTGTTTGGGGCGAGCGTTGTGCAACACGGTTGCGCGATGAGTTGCAAACTTGAGTTGTACCTATGACTGTGTGTGCTGGCCTAGTGACTAGGCAGACGACCCTATGCCTTGAGTTAAACTGGAGTGGCTGACTTCAGAGTATCGTTCGGGAAGAATGATAGAACTGGGGCAATAAGACTTAGAGTTAGAATTTTGAAATTGGGAAATTATACTAGCAACGTTCGCGTTGAAACAAACGTAATGCAAGATAGGACTCGGATGAAAATTGATTTGGTTGGATAGGTTACGCGACGATAAAGGATAAGACGATAGCTGGATCGAACAAAAGTTCGATCATTCATATAGCAGGACGATCCGCGTTTCGAAAGATTTTCACGAGTAGCTTGTTAGACTTAGCTGTCACTGAGCTTGGTTGAAATACACATATTTGGGTGACGCCTTGAATATGGGTACGATCCAGACTTAGCGATATGCATAAATCGGATGCAGCTGCAAAGGAAAATGTTCGGATTCGCATGGATGAGTATGGCAACTGAAATGATTTACCCTCAACCTAAATTTTCATAGAGGAAAGATTGTATCATTCCTCGTGCTACTGGGATATTTCTGCGCTAAGGCGCAGTACGAGACTGAGTTTGGGAATGCAATAGTTGAACGAATGGATCATTTGGATAAAATGATTAAGCACTCGGGCGAACGGAACGAGTAAAAACGAATAGAAAGTTAAGTTCGATTGAGCCAAGGGTGCGGAGGACTTGAGCATACCCCAGGTAGGCAATTTAGCTCTGCGCTAAGGCGCAATATAGACTAAGTCAGAAAACGTTGGTGATTGGGTGCGAATTTATTTAGTGAGATTGGACGGTGACTCAGAGAGATTTGATGCAAAAACGAGATTAGAAATTTGTCGAGATTCGAGCTTTTGGGTTAGGCGTAACGACGGCTTTCGATAGGCGACGTCAAGAAATAGGCTCAATTGCGTTGGGTTCCTATGGTGATAACATAACTAGTTGGGCAAGTCCACCCAATTATGAGTCGTAAGTGCCCGTTGAGTTATAGAATACCATGTGCTTGGGTAATACAGCCCTGCGCTAGGTGCAGTAGATTTTGAGACGGACGTGCAATGATCGAGTTGAGTATAACTCGATAGCATTGAACGATAGAGTCGTTCGATGAGAATTGGCCAACATTGGCGTAACGCATGGTGAGAAAATAGAGGATTGTAGTATTGAGACAGTCCTTGAAGGATAAGACGAGATGTATAGGGAAGTTTAGAAGTTATGCGATAGCACGAGTTGCGCTCAGGAAGTCTCGAGGACGGAACTTGTTCTGAGTGGTATATGGTGTAACAACCCGCTCCGCTCAACCCGGAGGGCCGATTCAAACGGCACAAGTGTAGCTATTCAACCGCCTTGCTCAGCGAGATGGCTCGTTCGATGCAAAGGCTTTCATGCTGGGATCTTTAATGGAGTCAGACTTAGGCTATCAGAAGCGCGTCCGGAGTCTAGCTCGACCGATGCGATACATCGCTAAGGTGGGTGACCCCGGTGAACCTGTCTCTACTTAGCTGCACACTAAGAAAATGAATGTTACGTGCTAGTTTACAGGCGATAACCTTTGCATGCTAATAAAAGAGATGAACGCACATAGCGAAGGGGGATAACCCCGCTTTATTATCGTATAGAACATGGAAATCTTACTTGCTAGTTGCGTAATCGACTTGGGTCAGTTGAATCTGCAAGCGGACTTGTCGTACGCGGCGGAGCCTGTCTAAATTCTTGAATCGTAAAAAGAAGCAGTTGCGGAACCGAACGTCTCGCTAGTGCGCGTACTGTGGCGAAACCACTCGGTCGAGGAGTCGACCTGGGAACTTGAATCTGATATGAGGGGAAAATTTCCCTCATTATTCCTTAGTGGTAGGTTCTATTCTTAAGTTTCGGGATGAAACTTCCTATTAGATGGTTATGATGTAACGCCCCGTTCGTCCCGTTCCCCCTATTCGGGGAGCGCGGCCAAGAAATACTTACGACCGTCCGAACGGGACAGATTGAATCAAGATCCTTTCCTCGTTATGGATTGGTTTCTTCGGAATCAGGTCCCATAATCAATGGATCGTGCCTCAAGGAAGGACTCGGTGGCAGAGTAGAGAGAGGCCTTTCCGTTGTGTTGGTTTTCCTTGCCCGTTTTCGATTGCCGCTTGGTTGCGTACTTGTTGGTTTTAGGACTTGCGTTTTCTTGAACGGTTTCGATGGACTCCATTGTTTTCGTTCTTAGGACTTCGCATTTCGTATCGAACACTTGGGGGCGGAGGCAAGAGGTATTGATCATCCGTTGGTGCGTGCAGGTGATCGTGTAGACGACGCGCGAGCGGGGTCTTAGAGATCTCTCCTTCTTCTTCCTATTCAACCAACTTGTGAGTGGCTCTATTTCGATAAGCACCTTCTTTCCAAGGGCTCCGTTCATAATAAAATTGACTCAGTTGTGAATTCAATCAAACGACACCACTTAAGTAATAAGTTGGATAACAAGATAAGATAAGAAGTAGGCTTGGAACACCCATTGCTTGTCATACAAAACCTTGCATAAATTCATTGATGCATGCATGTTCGTTGGGTGTTTAATGGGTTGGTATTTATTGATAGTTCAAAGTGTTCTTCTATAAACTGCTGCATGTTATTTCATATAACTGTTGGTTGATTGTGATAGTACAGTAAAGCAGTTTCGTACATGATGTTCTTTAAATGGCTAGTAAGTAAATCTATGAAGTTCAGTTCATAGAAATGGTCATGGGAATTCTTGTGCACAAGGGATCCAGGTTCCTGCGAGCGGTTACCGGGGCACCGGGCCGTTTCGACCCGGGCGGAATCTACTTTCTTAGTTGTGGGAGCGGGGAATTGTAGCGGGGCTAGCTACCCGCGCTGCAAGCGTCGCCGCCAGCCCAGACTAAACCCATGATGGCTCCTAAACAACAAAGAAAGATATTGTGTATATTTAAACTGTGCAGACTAACTATGTCTTCGTGACAGGGAAGGCTATGGTAAGTTGTACAGGTGGTTCAGACGGTACAGGTAAAGTCACCGAACGGTGGCATGTGAAGTTATGTTATTTTGTTCTTGCATACCTGCTAAATGAAATCTGATCTAGGCAAGAATAGAAACCCACCTAAGAACATAATTGTAGCATACTCATTAGAACTCATCCCATGTGCTTGGTAAAGTTGAGCAGCTAGCCTTTACCAGTACTTTTCGAAGTACTGACCCTCGTTGTAGCAGGTTCCCCGGCGTAAGGCAACGCGGCGAGGAGCTGAAGTTCTCTCCGGACTTTTGGGATCCTTGGCAGTTCGTGGCCAAGACTTTTAGAGGCTCAAGCTAGAAGCCTTCCCCTCTCTCTCCGTTGCGGAAATAACGCTAAGGCGATGGTGCTTACCCGCACCCAAGGTGTTTTGTGTTTTTGAAGCTATGTAAAAGGGACATAATGTATGGATCGGCTATCTCATTTTGCGTCCAAGTTTGTAAGCCCGTGGGGCATTTTATACTTTTGAGTCAAGCAAATGTAACAAGATGTTCATTATAAATAAAAGAGAAACTTTTCTATGCCTCATCCTTGTGTTATCTTATTTGTCTACTCTGTTGCATTGTTCTAAAGAATATCCTTATGCCCAAGGCCTTGTGCACGCGCGCCCTACGCGTGCACGGCATCACGCCCGGGGGACGATTATCGATTAGCCGAAATCGGGGCGTGACACCTTGCAGGCGGCTGTGTAGTCCCAATAACCAGCTCCTGAAATCGTGCAGGTAAACCAACAGATCAGCGTGCACAGGTACGGAATGCGGGGTGACTGCTGCGGGTTGTCTGGCAAGGATGACGATCCACGATAAATACGATGATGGGGATTATGATGTCGATGAGGACGAGGGTAATGATGTTGAGGTTGCTAAGGGTGATGGTTAAGGGTGATACCGATCATGGTGATTAGGTGATGAGGTGAGGAGGGTGCTATAGGTAGTGGCTGGAATAATGGTGATGCTGGGGAGGATATGGATGAGGGTGATGGCTATGATGCTAATGATGATAATGATGAGATGATGACCATGATACGACGATGATGATGACGATAACGAGATAATGATAATTGCATGGATGAGGATGATAGGGATATTGATGATCATGAGGATGGGGATGATGACAATGTCGACGATGATGGCGATGGTGATGGTGATGACAAGGACGATGATGATGATGACTAGGATGATGATGATGTGGATGCTAAACAAGTGATTAGGGTTGGTGTTGGTAATGATTTTGATATACCCATGGTGAAGATGATGATGAGTATGATGATGTTGATGCTGGTGGTGGCTGCTGATATTCCGGCCAGTGGAGGGGGAGTACGGCCAGCAGGAGGAGGAGAAGGTCAGGGAGCAGGGGCTGAGGTCGAGGAGGGGTGGTGATGGGTGGTGGACAGGGTGGTCCGAGGTGTAGCTCGGGAAGCATCGAGGGGGATGACCGGGAGGGGAAGGAGAAGGGGTGGTGGTTCGTGTATGGAGGAGGACGGAGGTGGTGATGGCAATGGTGGTGGTGGTGTTGTCGACTCCGGCGGCGGGGAGTCATCGGCTGGACCGCCGGGGTCGGGTGCTCCGGCGTCGAGGTCGGGGAAGGAGGTCGAGGAAGAGGAGGATAAGAGGAGACGATGTCGGTGCTAAGTCCAAGTCGAGGGGAGGAAACTGGAGGTGGCTGGCAGGTGGTGGCGAGTGGCAGAGGAGGTGAAGTCAGGGAGGAGGTCAGGGACAGCAGTGGGTCGGGGTTCACCGGAGGGAGGTGGCGTATGGAGGGGTTTCCAGTCGTGCAGGCGGATGCACGGCGGGGGGTGTTCAGTCGAGAGGGGGAAGAGAGGGGAGGCTGCTGTGTCGAGCCGGTTGACCAGGCAGAGGAGCTCCGGTCATGGGATGACTCCGGCGAGAGCTGGACATGGGGGAGGGTCGGCTGGTGTAATCCTTTAGGGTTAGGTTATTTTGAGAGGAAATTAGAAAAAAGGGAAGAAAAAGCTATTTTATACATGGGGACTTGGGTTGGGTTGACCAAGGTAAGTGGGCTTGGTCAACACTCCTTGGTATGGGCCTTGGGCTCACATGGGGATGTTGGGAGGGCTGGAATTTGCATTAATTAAATGCAAGAGTAAGTTAATATACGGGGCGATGTGCGCGCGTTGCACATCCAGAAAAATTACGGAAAAATCTACGTGAAGGGAAAATTGGGTTTCTTCACGTATTATCCAATGGTGGGGCACCTCGATACGTTTTTGCATCAAAGTGCCCAACAATCGAGAAAATTGCACCAGGACAGAAATTAGATTTAATTAAGTTATTTGAATGCACACGATGTTCTGGAATTAATTAGGAGTACCTAGGAATAAAATTTGGTCGGACACAAGTGTCTGGGGCATAGAAGATACAGTGTAGAATTTTAATAAAATTCGGGTGGTACAAAACGGTCAAGATTATGTCTCCAATTTTGATTGGAACGCATAAGGATACAGAGTTGAAGTTTATTTTAGAATTTGGAAATAACGTCCGCGACGTTTATTGTGCGATTAAAATGTCGCACCCGAAAGCATGATTATAAATTATACAGAGGTCAGAATAGATGGTGGTCAAGTCTAGAACAGGGTTATGAAATTTGTAGACAGACAATGGCTAGTGAGGTGCTCCAATTATCGAGGCACCGGTAAGGTGCACTACGCGATAAAATAAAGTACAGTTAAATCAAATGCCGTGTTCTAAATTCTAATTGGGTTCAAACTAGTCCTAATTCTACTATATAAGCCAAGTAAACCTAATTTCGGGTGAGGGAGTTTACAATCTACCAAACTTAAAAAATAACTTCGTCCTCGAAATTAAAATAAGGCATAATTGGTTTTACTCCTTCACTTGCGTACGTAAGGCAAGTTAAATCGCAATCTCTTCCAAAATTTAACTTATTCAAATCCATCGAAATCCCTTTCAAATTGAACCATTGTTTAAATCGAACGTCAACACATTGCGTTGTCTTCTCCATTCTCAATTTAATAATCTACATCCAATCTAATTCAAATCTCTATGACATCCCAAATCAGAATTTACATCGCAATCTTCAACTGTTAAAATTTCCTCTAGAAAATTATAATCAATTATTATTTCTATCCTCAACTTGTGAATTCCGTACTCTTCAATTTTTTTAATTCAATTTATATCCTCAATATTTTTAAATAGGTAATCCCACAATCAACATTTAACTTTTAATTTAATCCTTAAATTTGAGATTTTATCCGTCCATGTTCATGTCTAGAGTTCTATCTATTTTCTTCGAGATTTAAATCGTTGATTCAACCCTCAATATTAACATTTAAGTCATGTGCTAAAAATTGAAATTCATTGATTATCATCCTCTTACTTATTCGTCCAAAATTTTAGAATTTAAAATGACTTGAACCTTTCAATCAAATCTTGCTCGATCACAATCTAAGAGATTCCTCTCAAGCTGATAATGCAACTGCTACCCAACTTAGAGTTTACCCATCAATCACATAAGGCTCTTTCATTTAAGAAAACTTATTCCTCAATTTTAATTAATCATGTTACTCATTCCTTAAAATTTATTAACACCCAATATATTATATGTGATATGCCCTTGGTTACAAAATAATCATCAATTAATGTATTTGGCCCATAGGGTACATCTAATACTATCCGTGTACCAACTTATGCTAAGCACGAGGTTTCGTCTTTCCGAAATAAGGGAAGACAAAAAACAATAATAAAGAGTTCATGGGGGAGGTAATAGATTAGGAGTATGGCGATCAAGGCGTTTAAATAATTCAATGGGAATTGTCAAGGCAGTTGTGGATTGAAATCTTATTTTGGTAATTCCTATTCACATGCTCACATCGGTACAGTTATGTAACGGATACGATATGCTCAAATATATCTAGAGGGCAAGTACATTCGTCTACTAATCACTATATATCTCAATCCACGTAAAGTAGTTATGCGAAGGGCAAACCAAGTGCACTATGGTTGATCAGACCGTAGTACACTGATTCTGAAATGTATTAGTATACGCGTCCAATAATACATATGTCATGAACAAGCTTGATAAAAGAATAAGCTTGCAAAACTAGGCTGTAATAGCAGCATAAGTCGAGGTAGTTCAAAAATATAAGCACGCTAGATTATGAGGAGAGAAATTTCAAAATAATTCAAGTTCAAAAAATAAGACTCTACAGTCTCTCTAGTTGTCATACTACTCCTTATCTAAGTCGCTAGTCGACCAAATATAGGGGTATGGACCTTTAATTTCTACAGTCTGAATAAACAATATCTTCTTACGCAAGTCTAAAGTTGTGTCATCCTATTATACCTCATCAATGGGTCAATAGGGCTATGTGGTACTATGTTATGAGGCATAGTACCCAACTTCAAAAAATAAACTAATACTGTGACAGTCTTAAGGGGATCCTACAAATTAATAAAGTTCTTATAAATAAAGTACAAATTCTTATTGGCTTTACGGGGAACGGATCTTAGTACTCATTAGGGTCTCCTATGGTATCATGTAGGTAATGGCCATCTTAAGTCTTAATCATAGTGCTTATAGAACAAGTATCAATAGTAAGAATGGAAGAGCTACTGGTTCTTGAGTGAAAGGAGGATATCTCTATGTTGGGTTATGGATACGAATTATGCGGTTTAAAACTAAGGGTAATCATCAAGTTGCAATATACCATAATAGCTTAAAACTATCAAGTTCTAACTACCAAGCACAGAAATTCAAAATTCAAATTATCAAACTATAACCCTAGCAAACTATATATCCTAACATAAAATAAGATCACTTGGCCTTCAATCATAAGATTTATGTGACACGAGTTAAAAGATGGAGAAAAAAAGAATCATAATTTAATCGTCGCGTAATTAGCGAACGCTAAAGTTTTGGAGGAACAAGATATGAAATTAAAATAGAGGGACTCAAGATAATATCATGGTTTTCTAAGGGGAAGGTGGCGAGCAATTCTCCATATTTAAGGTATGATCTCAAGGGGAATGTCATACTCGTTGCTCTGGGCTTCCTGAGGTACTGTCTGCTAATATCACGACAAGAATCTATATCCTAACAATATCTCACTATGCACATTAGGTTCAGTCCCTACATTTGATCTCGAATTTCTGTTGGTTCCTCATTACTAGGGTCAAACATTAGGGTCAAATCTCTAACTAGCTCTAGTAGTGCCTATACTATTCTTTGGTCATTCATAATTGCGTCAAGGAATAATGTTAAGCCATTCTCTAGATAAGGATACTAGGGTTTACGTAAATATTCTAAACTTAGTGACGTGTCAGGGTTCTAGTTACTCTTACTAGGAAGGTTACCCTACTTATTATCTAACAACAGGGACTTCTATATTCTAGGAGAAGGCTACACTCAAGGAACTATCAGGGATGCACGTGAATCAAGCAGGGTAAAATTATTCAACGAAATGGATTGGAAGGAAGAGGAGTCATAGTCGGATGTGGATGAGATCCTATACTCTAATCCTATTTGTAGGCTTGCTCGGTACAGTAACGTAACCGAGACAATATGCTCTGACCTGCATGGGCCACCACAAAAATATGTCACGCCCCAGTCCCAAAATACGTAGGACTAGGACACGTGAGCATGCCAGCCGTATGAATATGGCACTCCAATATATGGAAACCATAACACACGTACGCTGTATATGAATAAAAAAATCCACAAGTGGTATAAATCTAACACAAGTCACATGGTATAATCTAGATCTCATCCAAAATTTCAATATAATTAAATAACCAGTAGCTATGAAACTAGATCTCTATGAAAAGTATCTAAAGGTGACAGACGGATGAAAACAAATCCACTGCCGAGCTAGAATATGGAATAAATAGGATAAATACAAAATAAGAACATCAACTACCAATCTTGGTCTCTACGAGAAGACCTCATCGAAAATGCGTAGCAAGTCCGGATCTGTGCTCCTGCGAATACTCATGAACAATATACCTGGAAAGGGACCAGGTCCTCAGAGGGACATAACAAGATACATAAAAGCATGCCATAAAGTAAATATTGAATAAATAGCTCCGGGGTGACCTAAACATCTAAGTGAAATATAATTTGAGGATAACTGTGAGTATATGGGAAGGTGTAGGCTAGACATATGCTGACGTAATTTACCAGTCGTTACAACCGGCTAGTATAGGCCACACATGCCCCCAATACAAGGGCGCACTGTAATATAATAACGTCCTATCGCTCCGAAGAACAGGGAATCTGCATAGTATAACGTCCATACCGTTCCGAAGAACGGGGAATCTTCAAGTATATAATGTCCATATCGTTCCGAAGAACGGGGAATCTGCAAGTATATAACGTCCATACCGTTCCGTCGAACGGGAAATCTGAATAAAGGAAGTGGGTGTCCCATACGCCTACTAGTAGTCTTCCCCGCCCAATGATCTAAGCATGGTGTATCCACAACACGCTTCACCTACTACGTCGAGGCATCGTAACTCTGGCTCGTAGTCTATCCTTAGAACAATAGCCCAATCCTGACAACCAAACAAGGACAAGGATTGGACCGTCGTACCACGATAGTCTATGCTCCGCCTACCAATAACTGCTAAGTCTTCTAACATGCATCACTATTAGCAGTTATACCCTATCCGTCGCACGCCTACACGTACAGGTGGCCAACCACATACGCAGGATCGTGCCCTACATGAGACTCATAACACGTGTAAAAAATGTGTCAAGGCTTGGGAGTTATACCAATAACTCCACAACTTTAGGTGGGTCTACTAGACACTAGGTCAGACACAAGTCCTAAGTCAACGCATTCGTTGACTGCACCCGAGTCTCTCTCGGACGCGCACAGTTAAATAATAAATATGCAACAAATAATACAGAATTTAAACAGTACAACAAGGCAAGGTATACTTGCCTGGCAGGCGGCTGTGTAGTCCCAATAACTAGCTCCTGAAATCGTGCAAGTAAATCCAACAGATCAGCGTGCACAGGTACGAAAAGCGGGGTGGCTGCTGCGGGTTGTCTGGCAAGGATGACGGTCTACGATAAATACGATGACGGGGATTATGATGTCGAAGAGGACGAGGGTAACGATGTTGAGGTTGCTAAGGGTGATGGTTAAGGGTGATACCGATCATGGTGATTAGGTGATGAGGTGAGGAGGGTGCTATAGGTAGTGGCTGGAATAATAGTGATGCTGGGGAGAATATGGATGGGGGTGATGGCTATGATGCTAATGATGATAATGATGAGATGATGACCATGATGCGACGATGATGATGACGATAACGAGATGATGATAATTGTATGGATGAGGATGATAGGGATATTGATGATCATGAGGATGAGGATGATGACGATGTCGACGACGATGGCGATGGTGATGGTGATGACAAGGACGATGATGATGATGACTAGGATGATGATGATGTGGATGCTAAACAAGTGATTAGGGTTGGTATTGGTTATAATTTTGATATACCCATAGTGAAGATGATGATGAGTATGATGATGTTGATGCTGGTGGTGGCTGCTGATATTCCGGCCAGTGGAGGGGGAGTACGGCCAGCAGTAGGAGGAGAAGGTCGGGAAGCAGGGGCTGAGGTCGAGGAGGGGTGGTGATGGGTGGTGGACAGGGGGGTCCGAGGTATAGCTCGGGAAGCATCGAGGGGGATGACCGAGAGGGGAAGGAGAAGGGGTGGTGGTTCATGTATGGAGGAGGACGGAGGTGGTGATGGCAATGGTGGCGGTGGTGCTGTCGACTCAGGCGGCGGGGAGTCATCGACTGGACCGCCGGGGTCGGGTGCTCCGACGTCGAGGTTGGGGAAGGAGGTCGAGTAAGAGGAGGATGAGAGGAGACGATGGCGGTGCTCAGTCGAAGTCGAGGGGAGGAAACTGGAGGTGGCTGGCAGGTGGTGGTGAGTGGCGGAGGAGGTGAAGTCAGGGAGGAGGTCGGGGACAGCAGTGGGTCGGGGTTCACCGGAGGGAGGTGGCGTGTGGAGGGGTCTCTAGTCGTGCATGCGGATGCACGGCGGGGGGTGTTCAGTCGAGAGGGGGAAGAGAGGTGAGGCTGCTGTGTCGAGCCGGTTGACTAGGCGAAGGAGCTCCGGTCATGGGCTGACTCCGGCGAGGGCTGGACATGGGGGGTCGGCTGGTGTAATCCTTTAGGGTTAGGTGATTTTGAGAGGAAATTAGAAAAAAGGGAAGAAAAAGCTATTTTATACATGGGGACTTGGGTTGGGTTGACCAAGGTAAGTGGGCTTGGTCAACACTCCTTGGTATGGGCCTTGGGCTCGTATGGGGATGTTGGGAGGGCTAGAATTTGCATTAATTAAATACAAGAGTAAGTTAATATACGGGGCGATGTGCGCGCGTTGTATATCCCAAAAAATTACGGAAAAATCTACGTGAAGGGAAAATTAGGTTTCTTCACGTATTGTCCAATGGTGGGGCACCTCGATACGTTTTTGCATCAAAGTGCCCAACAATCGAGAAAATTGCACCAAGACGGAAATTAGATTTAATTAAGTTATTTGAATGCGCACGATGTTCTGAAATTAATTAGGAGTACCTAGGAATAAAATTTGGTCGGACACAAGTGTCTGGGGCATAGAAGATATAGTGTAGAATTTTAATAAAATTCGGGTGGTACAAAACGGTGAAGATTATGTCTCCAATTCCGATTGGAACGCACAAGGGTACAGAGTTGGAGTTTATTTTAGAATTTGGAAATAACGTCCGCGACGTTTATTGTGCGATTAAAATATCGCACCCGAAAGCATGATTATAAATTATATAGAGGTCAGAATAGATGGTGGTCAAGTCTAGGACAGGGTTATGAAATTTGTAGACAGATAATGGCCAGTGAGGTGCTCCAATTATCGAGGCAATGATTAGGTGCGCTACGTGATAAAATAATGTACAGTTAAATCAAATGCCGTGTTCTAAGTTCTAATTGGGTTCAAACTAGTCCTAATTCTACTATATAAGCCAAGTAAACCTAATTTTGGGTGAAGGGGATTTACAGAAAGTCCGGTGGATCATATTTCTCCTCAGAGTAATATGGTTATACAAAACCATTAAGGTCAAAACCCCAAGCAACAAGTACCATAAAAGAGATCAAGGTGATAGACAAAATATATCACAACATTAGCAGAAAAGAGACATATAAGAATAAATGTGGATCAAGACATTTATGGTACAATGTACTTGTCTCAAAAATATACTTGAAGAACTGATAACAAGTTCTATAAAGGAAAGTAAGGCGACGAACGGCAAGAGGGAATAGGAACTACGCTGGATTGGGACCGTAACCCTTAAACCAAACAAGGATCGGAGTTATAGTCCTTCACCAGAGCAGAACTTTGTATTTTAACCACGCGTCGAGAGTGTAGTGCCCCGCTCCGCATAGGTACTATGTACAAGTGATATCGCTTAGCTTGCTTGAGTAAAAGTCTTCTCGGAGAGTTCCCGATCAAACCACAAGACGATTGATCTAAGTGAGTGGGCAGAACTGCATTCTCTGATTCTTGCACGCCGTAATAATGAATCTAAGTTTTCTACAGCTTGTTCTAAGAAGATAGTTTCATAAGAAGAATTATAGAACCTGACTCTGTATGCTAAATGAGAGAACTTGTATTGCTTGTCATTGAAACAAATCTGCTTGTCTCACTAGAGAACTTGAATGCTTGTCTAAGAAAGATAGAACCATTGCCATGTTAAGAAAATATAGAAATATTTCATGCTTAGTTACACGGACACCGCTATCGAACGAATTGCTGCCATACTAATAAGAAAGAGTAAAAGATTGCTTGCGTATATCCTTGTATCGTATGTTAAACTAGAGTATAACTACATGCTTGTCTAAAGAGATTGAAGAACGATTAATATGCTTGCTTTAATAATAGATTGCTTGTCAGTTCCCTATAAAATATATAGAATTGTATGCTAGATTTATAGAACTGTTATTGCAAATTACTTGTTAAAAGAGAGCTAGATTGCTTAAACAAGTTTCATTGATCACATTGTAAAGAGATAGATCTGTATGAATTGCTTAAACTGGTGCATCTAGACTAATAGTCCCCCTGAGGCTTGAAGTCCTTATTTACGGGAGGGTGTGGCTATTAGGCAAGAGTATTGAGAGCTCCGGCTCTATTGCTTGATTGATATGCTTGCTTTCTTGTCTTGATCATGTGTATCATATAGTATTTATCTGATAGAAGTGTATTCATGCATCGGTCTGAATTACTTGTGCACAAAGTTTATCTCTCGAGCGGTTCCTGGGGCATTGGGGATCGTTCGGCCTGGGAGAGATCTAGAATACCCTGAGGCTTGAAGTCCTTATTTACAGGAGGGTATGGCTTTTAGTGTAGTGCTGAACCATGTGTCCCAACTGCTATTTTAAGCATATTTTAATGTATAGCAAGCATGCATTTTAGCGGCTATTAGTCGATCTGTCATTAGTGAGATGGGCTTGTATGTCCCATTTGCTAATCATGGTTTCCAAGGGCCATCATATAGTTAGGGTGCATGCTAGGCTAGCCTTCTTGCATACCTAACTGTTTGATGCAGAGACATACAGGGAAAAAGAACCTTGTTTATATATGTATATGTTGCTAACTTGTATGTCTGCTGTAGGGATAACCGTTTGGCCATGGTAAGGATCACTGAATAAGTTATCACTTGTATTTTTATATGTTTCCTAGACATAAATGCTAAATGAGATATATTTGTATTACTTGAATATGCTGCTGCCCCTATTGCATTGAATTGAATAGTCCACTTGATGCGCTTTTCTTGATATGAGATGAACAGTCCACTAGAGAACTTTTATTACTAAGAGATCGCATATGGCTCACAATAAATGATGCGCACTGCACGATAGAATAATGTCCATATAACTTGCTTGTATGTATTAAATATGCAAACTGATTTCAAAGACATGTTTTTAAAAAGATGTAATCGGACTATAATCCTATGCTGCAGAAAATGAATCTAGGTAAAAGTAGCAAGATCACTAGTAATGTAATATTTTGCCACATGCTTACTTAGTGTGGGTTTCAGGGAGTATTGCTTCTGTTTGTTGATTTTATATTCACCAGTACTTTTTCCAAAGTGCTGACCCACTAATAGTTTGCTTGTTCGCAGGTGCTGCATCATCCGAGGTAGCGATAGCCGTGCCTTATCCCCAAGACCCAGAAATCTAGAGTCGATGCCTTGAGCCGTATCGAGATTGCTTTGAGCTACTTTTGTATAGAAGGACATAATGTATGGAATGATGTCATTGTAATCAAGAAAAAGAGAGCTTGAACGAATTATAATCTTGGCCAAGCGCCGCTTGTAACACATCTTGATTATCAATAAAGAGCTTATTTCCTTATGTCATTTTGATTTTTTTTCTGCATTATTGTATCGCTGCTCCCGTCTTGAATAGCTTACTTATCCTTGTTCAAAGCTTTGGCCTTGTGCAAGCACAGCTTAGGCTTGCACGGCATCACGCCCACACGAGGAAGATAGGTCCCTCAAAGACCCATGCGAGGACTAATGCATGACATAATGGTATCAGAGCGACTCAACCCTATGGCCATTCCGTTGCTTAGCTTCAACTCAAGATCTTCTTTGCTACTTGATATTGTTGCCTCAATGAGCATTCCATACAATAAGTACGTAAATATTCTCAAAGTTGTCGGCAAAAGTTTTCTGGATTTGATTTATTGCTTGAGATATGATTTGTAAATCCTCTCACCCAGAAATAGGTATCTTATGTGTATTTTATATTTCTTGTATTTATTTTAGATTATTTTCGAATCAATTAAAATCCAATAATTTTATTAGGATACTTCACCATGGTTTGGACATTAATAATATAGGATGGTCCCAAAATTAGTATCTTTCTTCATAGGAAGTAGCCTACACATGAGACACTACTTGTAGGATCTTCTCGTGGCACATAAATTCTATCACTTGGTGTTAGTATGACATTAGTGTAACGACCATAGATTAATGGTTAAATATTTAGATTTATTTATAAAATTTATTTGTGGTTATTTTCTAACCCCAACTTCCTACAATTAGTATCCCATAATTTTTTGTGCCAAATTAGGTATATTCCCTTTTTATAGATTTGCATAATATTTTCTATTACCTATTTTGTGGATAACTATTTAATTATTTACTTAGTTAATTAGATAATATAATTACTTGATTTATTATAACTAAATAAATGTCTAATTATTAATTATAAAATATTTCATAAAATATTTTGGTTGTAGTATTTTATTAAAACTTTACAAAGTAATTTTTTAGATTTGCAAATATTATTTTTGGACTTTTCCTTATTTATATATATTTGAATACATGTTAATAAATAATAATAATAATAATAATAATAATAATAATAATAATAATAATAATAATAATAATAATAATATTAGTGATAATAATAATACTAATAATAATGATAATAATAATAATAAGAAGAAGAAATAATAATAATAGTTAATAATAATAAATAAGAAAAAGAAAAGGAAAGGAAAAAGAAAAGAAAGGAAAAGAAAAGAAAAACAAATAAAAGAAAGAGAAAAGAAAATAACTTAAACCTAAAACAAATTAATCCTTAAACTAATACTAATCCTAATAACTAAACCTATATATATAATAAACCTAATAACTAATAACTACATTAACCTACCGACCGAACCCACAACTGACCCGAGCCATCCCATCCCCCTCTCTCATTCACTCTCCCTATATATATATATATATATATATATATATATATATATATATATATATTCACACACGTATACAAAACCTAAACCATCTAAACCCTAACCCTAACCCTAAACCGAACCCCCCCCGGCGACCTTCGGCCGACCCCTACGCCACTCCGATGCCGCCGCCAGTGACCGACCGCGCCCCCGCGACCGGACCGCCGCCGCAGCCGCCTGGACTGCCGGCAGCCGCGCACCGCGCACATACAGAAATACTACTCCGAGCACCCATCTTCTAGGTATTGTATCTTCTTCATCTGTGATTCTTTTTGCGTGCGGTTTATTTGTGTATGTTCACAACCTAAGCCTCTAGGATTTTCATTCAGGCGGCACGAGTTTTCGTGTCCCGGATCGGTCGAAAAATTGACCGGAAAATGATCGAAAAATTGACCAAAATAGTTCAGAATTTCGAATCCAAAACCCCATGTTCACACCCAATTTGCCATCAAACTGTTTAATATTTTTGAAAACTAATTAAAGGGATTTTCTTCTCCATATAACCGAGAAATTTTTTGTTCTTTTAGTTTTTGTTAATTTTTTTATGTGTAAAATTATTCAACATCTAAATTGACTAAAAACTTATTTTTAAAATATTGAAAAATTGTGATACGGAGTGCGCTCCGCCAAACGGGACCGTCTCATCGCGTACCAATTGTACTGAAAGGCGCGTATGATATATATGGATGTGTGGGATTTGGCAAAAACTGATTTGGACGTGTGTGCGCTTCAGAATCAACATGTATCTGTAAAAAGTTTTTGTATCGTAACTTTTATAAAATACCACGTTATTTAGTGTATGCTCGCAGAAATGCGATAAAACTTGTGCCATTGGAGTCGTGGTATCACGCTGGTAGTGTGACTCAAGTTTCACGCGATTCCGAGACAGTTGACGAAGCCGCCTATTTATGGGCCTCACGGTTGACTTTTAGGGCAAATTTATGATCGGCTCATCGGAATTCAAAATTGGACATACCGTTGAGTTCGTATTAATGTTTAGAATTTGTTTGACGTATAATTTGTTCTATTTAGAGATCTTTATCTATGGCACACTTTTCGGTACAAAATGGCCCACATGTGGACCAGCTTTGACCCAAAATTATCGTTTTGCCCCTGTGTCCAAATTGGACGAAAGGATAGTGTTTTCTAGCTATCTCTCTTATTCTGGAAACGTTGGTAATATTTATTTCAGCATCCGGAGACGTTCATTCTGATGCCATAGTTTTTGATCCATTGTGCCTGACGTCTGGACGCTTAAACTTTGCAGCTTTCTTGCTAGGCAAGATACCTTGTCAAATTGCTTACAGTACTTTGCATACTTATTATATTTTTATATATTTTTTGCATGTGTATTTTCTTTCAGTCATAATTATATACTTTATATATGTTGACATATACTTGACACATAGTATCACGGGAGGGGAGGACAATCAGTAGGCGTATGGGCTATAACCACTCTGGTAAACCGTAGTAACTAGCATGCACTACGGTAGTTGTGTCGTGCTGGTCGCTACCCTCGATGTATGTTGATTTCTGGTGTCGCGCTGGTCGCTACCCTCGAGGTATGACGGCTTTTGATGTTCCTGACGTGTGTGTGAGTTATGAGATTAGATAGAGTAGCCTACCCATGCCCATACGTCAAAAAATTGTCCTAATTATGCATTCATATAGAATGTCTAGTACAGCGTACTTATATATTTTTTGTCTATTATACATGTTTACTCTATTCAATTGGCATGCTTCTATGTATCTTGTTGTGTCCCTCTGAGGACCTGGTCCCTTGCCAGGTATAGACGATGAGGAGTATCCACAGGAGTACAGGCCAGGACCTGATGCATTATTTTCTGTCTATGAGGTCTTACCTTCTGAGCATCTTTGATTATCTCTAGCGATGAATCTCTTAGCTGATACTCTTATATCATCATCTTATTTTATATTGCAGATTTTATCTTCTCTCATTTTAGTTTTGATATAGTCATTGGTAGTGGATTTGTCTCCACCCGACTATTATTTTTGGATTATTCAGACTCATTATTCTAGTTTAGTTATTTCTTTTCTATGACTTGTTGTGTGGATGAGATTAGATTATCTGTGAATTGTGACAAAAGATATACCACATGTGAGTTAATATTCATATTATGGCGTACGTGTGTATTATGGTATCCATATATTAGAGTTTCCATATACACACGGCTAGCATGCTTACGTATTTCTAGTCCTACATATTTTAGGGCTGGGGCGTAACATATTTTAGTGGTGGCCCATGTAGGTCGAGAGCATATTGTCTTGGTTGCGTTACTGTACTGAGCAAGCCTGCACATAGGATTAGAGTATAGGATCTCATCAACTTATTTAATCACCGCCCTTGATTTCATTTTGTATTCTTATTTGATTGTTCGTATTGCATCTTACTTGATTCTTTCACAACGTCAATCTTATCTTTTCTTTCGTGCTTGATAGGGGTTAGGAAGGTGACTTGTACTAGGTATATACACTCTATTGTTCAATAACACTATTAGTTAAATTCTTGTAAGTTGGGTAGTATGCCTCATAACCTAGTATCATATAGTCATTTTAACCCATTAATGAATTGTAATTGAATGACACCAACTATAGACTTGCATAAGAAGATAATGTTTATCCAGACTGTAGAACTTAGAGACCATATCCCCATTTGGTCGACCAGAGACTTAGATAAAAAGTTAGTATAGCAACTGTAGAGGCACAACACCAATCTTCTTGGTGAACTTGAATTATTTTTGTACCTTCTTTCATCATAATCTAAAGTACTTATATTTTCTGAACTACCTTAACTTATGCTACTATTATAACCTAGTTTTGTAAGCTTATTCTTTTATCGAACTTGTTCATGACATATGTATTATTGGGTGCACACACTAATACAATTATCTATTTAGAATCAGTGTATTATGGTCTGATCAACCTTAGTGCGCTTGGTTCGCTGTTCGCATAACTATCTTACGTGGATTGAGATATATAGTTGACTCAACTTGTTAGATAAATATACTTCCCTCTAGACAAGTCAGAGCATATCATAGCAGGTACATATCTGTTCTGATATGAACATGTGAATAAGTATTTACCAAAAATAAGATTTTAATCCACAACTGCCTTGACAACTCTCTTTTGAATTCTTAAAATTGCCTTGAGCCCCGTACTTGTATTCTATCACCTCCTTTTTGAATTCTTTATTATTGTTCTTCGTCTTCCCCTATTTCGGAAAGACGAACGCTCGTGCTTCGTATAAGTTTGATACACGTAGAGTACTAGATATACCCCATAGGTCAATCGTATTACTTGATGACTATCTTTATAATTAAGGGCATATCATATGTGATATATTTGGTGTTAAAACTTTTAAGGATTGAATAAAGTGATTAAATAATTTGAGAAAGTTTTCTTAAGTGTATAGTCGTATGTGATAGATGGGTAAATTCTAAGTTGGATAGAAGTTGTATTGTCAACTTGAGATAAATTTCTTTTAGATTGTGATCAATTAAAATTTGATTGAGAGGTTTAAGTCATTTTAAATGTTAAGAATTTTTAGAAGAATGATTAAGACGATGAGGATTTAATAAATTTTGAAATTTTGATATTGTGGACCAAATATTTATACCTTGAGCACATGATTTAAATTTTGAATATTGGAGATGAAATTAACGACCTAAATTTTGAGGATAAATATAGAATTGTAAACATGAACATTGATGGATTGAGTTCAAAATTTTATGATTTGATAATTTGAATTAAAAGTTAAATTTTGATTGCTGGATCACCCATTTGAAATGTTGATGATAGAAATTGAATTTAAAATTTGAAGAGTACAAAATTCATAAGTTGAAAATAGGAATAATATTTGATTAGAATTATTTTCTAGGAGAGATTATGATAGTTGGAGATCGTGATATAAAATTTGATATGTGTTATTTAAATCTTGAAGATGTTATATATATTTGAATTAGATTTAGATGTTGATTATTTAAAAACCGAGAAGAGATTACGATTGGTTGAATTTTGAATTAAACAGTGGTTATTTTAAATTTTGAAGTGATTGCGATATGATTTGAATAGATTTTGTTATTTAAATTTTTGGAAAAATTGCGATAGACTTGCCGTAGATCCAAATGTGAAGGATTTAGCAAATCATGCCTTATTTTTAATTTTGATGATGAAATTCTTTTAAGTTGGGTAGATTGTAAACCCCCTCACCCAGAAATATATATCTTGTGTGTATTTTATATTTTTTGTATTTGTTTTAGATTATTTTAGAATCAATTAAAATCCAATAATTTTATTAGGACACTTCACCATGGTTTGGACATTAATAATATAGGATGGTCCCAAAATTTGTATCTCCCTTCATAGGAAGTAGCCTACACAGGAGACACTACTTGTAGGATCTTCTTATGGCACAGAAATTCGATCCCTTGGTGTTAGTATGACATTAGTGTAACGACCATAGATTAATGGTTAAATGTTTAGATTTATATATATAATTTATTTGTAGTTATTTTCTAACCCGAACTTTCTACAATTAGCATCCCATAATTTTTTGTGCCAAATTAGGTACATTCCTTTTTTATAGATTTGTATAATATTTTCTATTACCTATTTTGTGGATAACTATTTAATTATTTACTTAGTTAATTAGATTATCATGTCCCAGTCCCAAAATGCACGGGACCAGGCCATATGGCAATGGCCAGCTAATACGTCTCCGAGGGATTATCCAATTTAATGGACCCAACGAAATATACTACATTGTCCTAAAAACTAACAAGTCTAATACTATCATACATCAAGAAGTATCTAATCTCATCCACAATGTAACAAGAAGTACTGAAATAAATACTGAAAAATAAGTGCAAAGTCTGAAATGTCATAGTACAATCCATATATGTCTGATGGGAACAAACCCACTACAAATGATGAAATAAGTGTACTACAAGACAGAATAAAGAGTACGACTAGAGCATCGGTTAACTAGATAAGGAATACTCTAGTCCTAGGCGGAGTGCCTACCAGTGATCAACGGTACTCTGATGGATGCACCTCTAGCTCCTCCTCGGATGCAAACCTCGTCTCCTGCCAGGTCCGTACACGGTAGGATAATAAGCCTCGTCCAAATCTGGAAGGGAACCAGGTCCTCAGAGAGACGTAACAAGATACAAAATATATGCCAATATGAATACTGAATAAAATAAAGGAGTGTGCTAACCATCTAAGTGAATGCAATATGAGGTCAATCTTGGTACGTATGGGTAGGTATAGGCATAACGTCCACACTCCTTAGCGCATAGAATCTGCATAGTATAACATCCATATCGCTCCATAGAACGTGGAATCTGAATAGTATAACGTCCATATAGCTCCGAAGAACGTGGAATCTGAATAGTATAACGTCCATATCACTCCGTAGAACGTAAAATCTGAATAAAGGAAGTCATTGGATCTGTGGTTCGTCTGGATACTACGGAGTCCAATGTGTGTATCCCATACGTCTACCAAGTGTCCTCCCCGTCTAATGTAGATATACAAGTCGAATACACGACGTGCATATCATGTAACTATATGCCAAGTCTCAGCTAATTAAATAATCCTGATTCCATACTAAACCGTGATGTATGTCACACGTACCGATAGCTAGTCGGGTACGCGAACCCGTATCCCAATATGAGTTATCATCATGATGTGTGTACAAGTGTCACAGTCTAGGAAGATATTAGAATATTCTCGCAATGGCAGGTGAGTCTGCTAGTGACTAAGTCAAGTATACTACTCATCGACGCATTCGTCGACTACACTCGAGTCAATTTCGGATGCGCACAGTTATATGTATATTATAATAAGATATCATACAACAATTTATAATTTAAATTAAACAGTAAATCATGCAAGGTATACTTGCCTGGGTCCTCAAGCTGCGAGTGCCAATAACCTGCTCCCGAAGCCTCGTCTGAACGATCAAGCGACCATATATATATAATATAATATTATGATTATCAGTCACTACAATAGTACGCATAGGAAATATTATGTTGCAATTACGACTGACACAGGGGTCACAACTGTCATCTAGCTGGGTCGCGTGTGTACGTAGCTAAAATGTACACGTATCGTATCCTCGATTTTTGTGTACACCAAGACAATAAAATTTCAAGAGACGCTATAATACCAGATAACGCAACACAGGTCCTAACTAACATGCTATAAAAATATTCTACAATTTAATTGACGTATAATACTACATTAATAAAGCTAACAGGTTAATGTGCAAAACCCAATGTCTAAACTTTAGTCAACACCGTACTCCTTATTAAAATAGTCATAAATTATTATGAGGTAATTTATTAACATAATTACATATAATAAATATTAATACTTAAACACGTATAATAGCATTTAATACTTAAAATACATATTTAATACTTAAATATATATATGATAACATTAGTATTTAAATACGTATAATAAACATTTAATACTTAAATATATAAATATATTAATACATTAATATATAAATACATTAATACATTTAATATATAATTACATTAATACATTAAATATAAATATAATAATACATTAATACATATCACTACGCAATACACATTAACACGTATATACAAATACATATCTAAACTAATACATACATATACGAATTGACAGGAATATACCTAGGCGACGTCCGTTTTCGGGGGGGTGTCCGCTGCACGAGATGACAATTCTCCGGCGAGGGAGGGCGAAGCTCCGGCGTGCACAGCAGCAGTAGCAGCTCCCTGGCAGCTCCGACAACAACTGCAACCAATGCAACGGCGATGATAGTGACAGGGTGGCCGTGGGGGACTAGTGGAGGTGGTGTGTCGGTCGTGGGGGAACTGACGGCAGTGGTGTACTAGCCGTGGGGGACCGACGGTGGTGGTGAGGGGTAACTGGGGAAGAAGGAGGCGGGTGGTGGCGGGTTTGATGATGGTGGTGTTGGTAATGGCGACGGTGATGGTGGTGGAGATGGTGAGGATGGTGGTGGAGATGGTGAGGATGGTGGCCAAGGTAGTGGTGGTGGTTGGCTGTGGTGGCGGTGGGGGTGACTGGGGGAGTCGGGGGCGTCGGGTCGGTTGGTGTTGGGGTTGAGTTGGTGACTGAACGGAGGTGAGGGTTGCGGTGGCGGCTGCTGGTGGGGATGCCGGCGGTGGTTGAGGGTAGGGATAGGCGGAGGGAGTGGTATTGCTGGTGGTGGTGGTGAAGGAAGTTGGAGGGGGACTGGTGGCGGTGGTCGAAGTAGGGAGAGGGAGGTGGCAGGGATGAGGTCGGGTTGGGGAGGGTGTTGGCAATGATATTTTTAGGGTTTTCTTATGTAGGATGTTAGTTTTAGGTGTTTGTAGAGAGAGGAAGTATGTAGTATATGTAATAGAGAGAGAGAGGGCTCTCCTTGGGATTAGGGCCGACTAGGAAATATTTTTGGGGAGGTGGGAAGCCTCATTATGATGAAGGGAGGGCTAGGATTGATGGATTTTGAAATGTAGGGTGGTGTTGTGAGGGTGAATAGTTGTAGCAAGTACGACAAATACGGGCAAAAATATAGGGTGGACCGGTCAAGGGAAAGAATGAGGTTCTTTATGGGTTGGGGCCAATGAGAGGGGGACACCTCATTGTTTATTTGCATAAAAGTCCCTTAACAATTGAAAAATTACACAATTAATGGAATTTGGGATTGGATGAGGCAAAACACAATATTTGGTGTTATGTAGTGGGCTAAAATGGTGTGTGGTATTTAGTATGAACCTTGAGGGTGTGAGTGTGGGTTTGGGTTGGAGTTGGGTCTAGTTTTAGGTGAGGTTGGGTCCTTACACCAATTTAATTAAAATTAGTGTAATTTGTGCTCTTTAATTAATTGGAAGTACATGAGATTAAAATTGGGTGAAACACAAGTATCTTGGAGGTAGTAGACTCCGAATAGAATAATGTCATAATTTAGGTTGGACAAAACGGATTGAGGTTGTGTCTCCAATTTCGATTGGAACGGACAAAGATGCAAAGTTGGATTTAATTAAATTTAATCAGGGACGTTTGTAACGAATATTGTGTAACTAAAATGAAGCACAAGATAGAGTATTTATAAGTTACACAAGGGTCAGAATGGTAGGCTGGCTTGTCTAGGAAAAGTGTATGGAATTTGTTTGAAGGTAAATACTAGTGTAGTACTCCAAATATCGAAGCAACGGTAAGGTGCACTAAGTGATATAAATATTGCATAATAAATGTAAAATACTGTGTTCAAATTCTAATTGGCTCCAAATTAAACCTAGTCTCTCTATATAAGCTAAGTAGACCTAAATTTGGTCGAGGGAGTTTATAATCTACCCTCCTTAGAGCATTTTATCCTCGAAATTAAAACAAACATATGGTAAAAACTATTGACTGAAAATAAATGCTACTACATACCTAGGCCTTCGAAGAGATAAGAAAAACGCTGCCGAATATCATCCTCTCATTCCCAGGTTGACTCGCCTGGTGCATGATGCCTCCATGCGACACGAACTAGAGGGATAGTCTGACCCCGCAATACCTTCTCGCTTCTGTCCAGAATCGCTACAGGCTCCTCCTGATATAACAAACTCGGCCCGACTGTTATCTTTGAGTGGTCAAGTACATGACTCGGATCTGGCATGTATCTCCTTAGCTGAGATACATGGAAGATGTCATAAACTCCTTCTAATATCTATGGCAAGGCTAACCTGTAAGCAACCTCTCCGATGCACTCCAACACATCGAATGGTCCGATGTACCTCGGACTCAGCTTTCCTCTGCCTCCAAACCTGATGGTTCCTCGGGTAGGTGAGATTTTTAGAAATATATGATCTCCAACCTGGAACTCTAGGGGTCATTGATGCACGTTTGCCCAATGCTTTTGCCTGTCCTGTGCTACTCACAGGTGCCCTTGGATCTTCTTTACCTTCTTCAATGTACGAACAACCAACTCTGGCCCTAGAATCTGCTTCTCGCCCACATCGCTCCAACATACTGGGGAACGATACTTTCTGCCATACAACGCTTCATAGGGAGCCATCTGAATGCTCGCTTGATACTATTGTTATAGAAAAATTTGACCAAATATAAATGGTCCTCCCATGATCCACTGAAATCAAGCATGCACGCCCTCAACATGTCTTCCAGCGTCTGAATGGTGCGCTCGGACTGGCCATCTGTCTACGGGTGATACGATGTGCTAAACTTCAGGCGGGTACCGAGACTCTCTTGCATACTCTGCCAAAATTAAGATGTGAATCTCGTATCTCTGTCAGACACCATACTGACTAGCACTCCATGTAGTCACACGATCTCCCTCATATACATATCTGCTAATACCTCCGTAGATTGCCCCACTCTAAAGGGTAAAAAGTGAGCGAACTTGGTGAGTCGATCTACGATCATCCATACCGCGTTACGACCACTAGGACTCCTCGAAAAGCCCATAACAAAGTCTATAGGGACATGCTCCCATTTCCACTCAGGTATCGGGAGACGCTGAAGTAATCCTGCAGACCTCTGATGCTCAGCCTTGACTTGCTGACGCACCAGGTACTTCGCCATAAAGTGGGCTATCTCCCTCTTCATTCCATGCCACCAATAGTACTGCCTCAAGTCTTTGTACATCTTTCTGCCTCCTGGATGAATAGAGTATGTTAAACTATGCGCCTCCATCATCAGCTCCCGACGAAGTTCTCCATTCAGAACATAGAGATGATCTCCACATCTCAAAGTCCCATCCTCGTGTATGCACAATCATGTCTGTATCCCGCCCTCTGTCCTCTGTCGAAGCCTCTGGAATCTGGCATATATTGGCAAGGCAGCCTTGATCCTCTCAACCAATGTTGACTGTAACTAGAAACTCGACAACTGGCCGTCTGCTCCAGACATAATGACCTCTATACCCATCTGTTCTAGATCTTTTAACAGATATTGCTGGGTAGTCAAAAAGAAAGCCATGGGCCTCCTGCTCAATGCGTCAGCTACCATATTGGCCTTTCCCGGATGGTACTGTAGCTCGATCTCAAAGTCTGTTATCACCTCGAGCCAATGTCTTTGTCTCTGGTTCATGTCCTTCTGAGTATAGACATACTTCAGGCTTTTGTGATCTGTGAATATCTCCACTCGTTCTCCATATAGGTAGTGCCTCCAAAGCTTCAAAGCAAAGATCACTACGGCAAGCTCCAAGTCGTGAGTGGGATAGTTCTTCTCATGGGTCCACAGCTGCCTAGAGGCATAGGCCACAACTTTCCCATGCTGCATCAATACACATCCTAATCCTTTCAGGGATGCATCGCTGTAGATCACGAATCCTCCAGGTCCAGAAGGTATGGTCAAGATAGGTGCCGTAGTCAGACGCTTCTTCAGCTCATCGAACGACGTCTGACACTCCTCTATCCAGGTGAACTCTTGCTCCTTGCGAGTCAAGCGGGTCATCTGCTCTGCGATCCTTGCGAAGTTCTCTACGAACCTTCGGTAATATCCGGCAAGTCCTAGGAAACTCCTCACCTCCGAGACGTTGGTAGGGGTCGGCCACGTCTTTACTGACGAAATCTTCGCTGGATCTACCGTAATACCGTCTCCTGAGATAACGTATCCGAGAAAAGTGACACAATCTAGAAGAAGCTCATACTTTCTCAGCTTTGTATAAAGTCTCTCACGCCTCAGTGTCTCTAACACTAGTCTCAAGTGCTCTCCGAGCTTCTCGTGGCTCTTTGAATACACCAAGATGTCATCGATGAAGACTACCACGAACTGGTCCAGACATTGGTGGAAGACCCTGTTTATCAGGTTCATAAACACAGCAGGCATATTCGTCAGTCCAAAAGGCATCACCAAGAACTCGTAGTGACCATAATGAGTCCTGAATGCTGTCTTTGGAATATCTTCTTTTTGCACCTTTATCTGATGATAACCCGATCTCAAGTCGATCTTCATGAACACCACTGCTCCTGTCAGCTGGTCGAACAGATCATCAATACGCGGCAGGAGATACTTGTTCTTGATAGTCAAAGCATTAAGGTCTCTGTAATCAATGCACATACGGAATGTCCCATCCTTCTTTGGTACAAATAATACTGGTGCTCCCCAGGGTGATGCACTAGGACGGACAAATCCCTTAATCTGTAACTCCTCTAATTGTAGCTTCAGCTCATCCAGTTCCTTCTTTGCCAACCGGTACACATTTGAAGATACCGACGCTGCTCCGGGTACTAAGTCATTTTAAATTTTGAGAATTTTTTTGAAGAAGGATTAAGATGATGAGGATTTAATAAAATTGGATATCTTGATATTGAGGACCAAATATTTATACTTTGAGTACATGATTTAAATTTTGAATATAAAAGGTTGAATCATCAATTTAAAGTTTGAGGATAAATATAGAAATTTAGACTTGAACAATTGGTGAATTATATTTAAATTTTTTACAATTTGTTAATTTGAATTAAAAGTTGAATTTTGATTGTTAGATCACCCATCTGAAATATTGATGATGAAAATTAAATTTAAAATTTAAAAGAGTACGGAATTCATACGTTGAGAATATGAATAAGATTTGATTAGAATTATTATTATTTATCTAGAGGAGATTATGATAGTTGGAGATCGTGATGTAAAAATTGATTTGAGTTATTTAAATCTTGAAGATGTTATATGGATTCAATTTAAATTTGGATGTTGATGATTTAAAAAAGTAAGAAGAGATTACAATATGTTGAATTTTGATTTGAACAGTGATTATCTTAATTTTGAAGTGATTGCGATAGAATTGAATAGATTTCGTTATTTAAATTTATGGAAGAGATTGCGATTGACTTGCCTTATATACAAATGTAAAAGATTTAGCAAATCATGCCTTATTTTTTAATTTCGAGGATAAAATTTTTATAAGTTGGGTAGATTGTAAACACCCTCAACCAAAATAGGTATTTTGTGCATATTTTATATTATTATATTTATTATAGATTATTTTAAATATTAAATTTATTTAGAGTATTCTCTTAGTTAATTAGAAAATAATTTTTTTAATATAATTACTTATATAAATATTTATTTAGAATCATTTTTAGGCTATTTTAGATTTTTGGAGATTTTTATAGAATTTTAGGGTAATTAAAACATAGAAAATATAAATTTCTAGGACTTTCCTGATTTACTATGAGACCATACATGCATATTGTTCCTACCAAATATTTATTTTGGGTTAAAATATTTAATTATATTTTTCTGTAATTTATTTAGAATTTAAGAAATTTATTTAGATTTTTGAAATTATTTAGGATTTATTTGGATATATATAGTCTTAATATTAGATAGATGCTAATTTAGTGTTAATTGATATTAATAAGATTATATATAAATTATTTGTATTATCTTTAATTCTATTTAAGATTATAAATTATTGAGATAAAATCAAACTCTATTTTAAATTAATTCAAATCCTGAGCATACTAGGAAAGCAACTTCATGCATATCCTATCCTTATTTAAACTCGTCATAATCATATCCAAATTAGCAAATCCTAGTCGTATTCAATTAAGTAGTCTCCACAATTATAAATACCTATTAGACTTATGGAATAAACTATCTTTCATAATTTTCTTCCCCAAACTCTTCTCTTTTTCGTCCAAAAAAGAGTCAAAATTTGTCATAAATTCAGCCTCATTTTGTAGTAGTTATGACGACTTAAAAAGACGATATCTCCTAGCTCCGGACTCCAAACGCGCTCCAGTTTTTTTTGTTAGAACCATATCAAGGTTAGTTTTTTGAATATATAAATTATTTTAATAAGTTATGAACCTATTTTCCAAAAAATTCTAAAAGTGTCAGCTGTCCGAAATCAGATGTATATTCGTGTTTTCGAGATTTCGGGAGATCCCGAACTCGGAATTATGAGATGTTTGAAGTTTCAAAAATTTGACATGATGAAATTCCATAAAATTATATTTTTAGAATTTAACATGCAAGTTTGTTCTACTGTAAAATTCATGCAACGTAGACGTAAATAGGAAACCACCGAAAATTATCATCTGTGCGCCCTTGTGGACATAACTCTTTACCGACTTGTGATTTTATGAAACCGTCGATTCGGGTATTCATGTAGCACTAAAATTTATAGAATTCTACACAAAAATCAAGAATTTGAGTCGGTTGACTTTTTGGTCAACGGATTGCCTCGATTTGCGTGCCACAGATCACATATCCGTAAAGTTGAATTTTTATGGACCAAAATTAGGGTTTAACAATAAAATAAAATTATAATAAGATTAAAATAATATTTTAGGTTATTTTATTCAGAGTTAAAATAGATTAAAATGGCGAAAACTATTCACCCACTTTTGTAACCTAATTTGTTTAATTTATCTGACGGGTAGATCGGACGACGCCTTGAGTTGGGACTTCATCCCTTTTTTCAGACCAGACAAGATACCATACCAAATTGCTTATAGTACTTTGCATGCTTATTATATTTTGTTATATTCATTGCATGTGTATTTTCTTTTAGTCATAATTATATACTATATATATGTTGACACACACTTGACACATAGTATCATGGGAGGGGAGGACAATCAGTAGGCGTATGGGCTATAACTACTCTGGTAAACCATAGTATCTTGCACGCACTACGGTAGTATATCGTGCTGGTCGCTACCCTCGTGGTATGTCAATTTTTGGTGTCGCGCTGGTCGCTACCCTTGAGGTATGTCAATTTTTGATGTTCCTGACGTGTGTGTGAGTTGTAATATTAGATAGAGTAGCCTACCCATGCCCATACGTCAAAAAGTTATCCTTATTATGTATATTCATATAGATTGTCTTGTACAGCATACTTATATATTTTTTGTGTATTATGCATGTTTACTGTATTCAATTGGCATGCTTTTATGTATCTTGTTACGTCCCTCTGAGGACCTGGTCCCTTTCTAGGTATAGACGATCTTGACTATTCGCAGGAGCACGGATCAGGACTTGCTACTTATCTCTTTCGAGGAGGTCTTCTCTTCGAGTCTCATTGTTTATTAGATGTTCTTATGTGGTTTCTCTTATATTCTAGTTTGGTAGTGGATTTGTTTCCACCAGACTATCATTCCTTGATACTTCATATTGAGATTCAGTTATATAGTAGATTGGTTATTTATTTCTATTTGATTCTGTGGATGAGATTTAGTTATGCCCTATGACTTATGATAATATATATACCACATGTGAGTTAACATTTATATTACAGCGTACGTGTGTATTATGGTATCCATATATTGGAGTTGCCATATACATACGGCTGGCATGCTTACGTATTCCTAGTCCTACGTATTTTGGGACTAGGGCATAACATATTTTTGTGGTGGCCCATACAGGTCAGGAGCATATTATCTCGGTTACGTTACTGTACCGAGCAAGCCTGCGCATCGGATTAGAGTATAGGATCTCATCCACTTATTTAATCACCGCTCTTGATTTTATTTCGCATTCTTATTTGATTGTTCGTATTGCATCTTGCTTGATTCTTTCACAACGTCAATCTTATCTTTTCTTTCGTGCTTGATAGGGGTTAGGAAGGTGACTTGTACTAGATATATATACTCTATTGTTCAATAATACTATTATTTAAATTCTTGTAAGTTAGGTAGTATACCTCATAACCTAGTATCATATAGTCATTTTAACCCATTAATGAATTGTAATTGAATGACACCAACTATAGACTTGCATAAGAAGATAATGTTTATCCAGACTGTAGAACTTAGAGGCCAAACCCCCATTTGGTCGACCAGAGACTTAGATAAGAAGTTAGTATAGTAACTGTAGAGGCACAACACCGATCTTCTTGGTGAACTTGAATTATTTTTGTACCTTCTTTCATCATAATCTAGCATACTTATATTTTCTGAACTACCTCGACTTATGCTGCTATTATAGCCTAGTTTTGCAAGCTTATTTTTTTATCGTGCTTGTTCATGACATATGTATTATTGGGTGCACACACTAATACAATTGTATATTTAGAATCAGTATATTATGGTCTGATCAACATTAGTGCGCTTGGTTCGCTCTTCGTATTACTACCTTCCGTGGATTGAGATATATAGTTGACTCAAATTGTTAGATGAATATACTTGCCCCCTAGACAAGTCAGAGCATATCATATCAGGTACATAACTGTTCTGATATGAACATGTGAATAGGAATTTACAAAAAAATAAAAATAATAATATTTTAATCCATAACTGCCTTGACAACTCTCTTTTGAATTCTTAAAATCGTCTTGAATCCCGTACTTGTATTCTATCACCTCCTTCTTGAATTTTTTATTGTTGTTTTTCGTCTTCCCCTATTTCGGAAAGACGAACGCTCGTGCTTGGTATAAGTTTGATACACATAGTGTACTAGATATACCCCATAGGCCAACCACATTACTTGGTGACTAATTTCGTAATTAAGGATATATCATAGGGGATATATTTGGTGTTAAAACTTTTGAGGATTGAATAAAATGATTAAATAATTTGAGAAATATTTTTTAAATGTATAGCCTTATGTGATAGATGGGTAAATTCTAAGTTGGGTAGAAGTCACATTGATAACTTGAGGTAAATTTCTTTTAGATTGTGATCAAGTAAGATTAGATTGAGAGATTTAAGTTATTTTAAATTTTGAGAATTTTTTTGAAGAATGATTAAGATGATGAGGATTTAATGAAATTTGATATCTTGATATTGAGGACCAAATATTTATACTTTGAGCACATAATTTAAATTTTGAATATTAAAGGTTGAATCATCAATTTAAAGTTTGAGGATAAATATAGAAATTTAGACTTGAACAATTGGTGAATTAGATTTAAAAATTTTACAATTTGATAATTTGAATTAAAAGTTAAATTTTGGTTGTTGGATCACCCATTTGAAATATTGATGATGAAAATTGAATTTAAAATTTGAAAGAGTATGAAATTCATACGTTGAGAATATGAATAAGATTTGATTAGAATTGTTATTATTTAAAATCTAGAGGAGATTATGATAGTGGGAGATCGTGATGTAAAAATTGATGTGAGTTATTTAAATCTTGAAGATGTTATATGGATTCAATTTAAATTTGGATGTTGATAATTTAAAAAAGTGAGAAGAGATTACAATAGGTTGAATTTTGATTTGAACAGTGATTATCTTAATTTTGAAGTGATTGCGATGGATTTGAATAGATTTCGTTATTTAAATTTTTGGAAGAGATTGTGATTGACTTGGCTTATATACAAATGTAAAGGATTTAGCAAATCATGCCTTATTTTTTAATTTCGAGGACAAAATTTTTGTAAGTTTGGTAGATTGTAAACCCCCTCACCCAAAATAGGTACTTTGTGTGTATTTTATATTATTATATTTATTGTAGATTATTTTAAATATTAAATTTATTTAGAATATTCTCTTTGTTAATTAGAAAATAAATTTTTTAATATATTTACTTATATAAATATTTATTTAGAATCATTTTTAGGATATTTTAGATTTTTGGAGATTTTTCTAGAAATTTAGGGTAATTAAAACATAGAAATAAATTTTTTTAGGACTTTCCTGATTTACTATGAGACCATACTTGCATATTGTTCCTACCAAATATTAATTTTATCTTAAAATATTTAATTATATTTTTCTGTAATTTATTTAGAATTTAAGAAATCTATTTATATTTTTGAAATTATTTAGGATTTATTTGGATATATATAGTCTTAATATTAGATAGATGCTAATTTAGTGTTAATAGATATTAATAAGATTATATATAAATTATTTGTATTATCTTTAATTCTATTTATGATTATAAATTATTGAGATGAACTCAAACTCTATTTTAAATTAATTCAAATCCTGAGCCTACTAGGAAAGCAACTTCATACATATCCTATCCTTATTTAAACTCGTCATAATCATATCCAAATTAGCAAATCCTAATCGTATTGAATTAAGTAGTATCCATAATTATAAATACCTATTAGACTTATGGAATAAACTATCTTTCATAATTTTCTTTCCCAAACTCCTCTTTTTCGTCCAAAAAAGAGTCAAAATTTGTCATAAATTCAGCCTCATTTTCTAGTAGTTATGACAATTTAAAAAGATGATATCTCCTAGCTCCGGACTCCAAACGCGCTCCAATTTTTTTTGTTAGAACCATATCAAGGTTAGTTTTTTGAATATATAAATTATTTTAATAAATTATGAACTTATTTTTCCCAAAAATTCTAAAAGTGCCAGTTGTCCGAAATCAGACGTGTTTTCAAAATTTTGGGAGATCCCAAACTCAGAATTATGAGCCGTTTAAAGTTTCAAAAATATGACATGATGAAATTCTATAAAATTATTTTTTTAGAATTTAACATGCAAATTTAATCTACTGTAAAATTTATGCAACGTAGACGTAAATAGGAAACCACCAAAAATTGTCATATGTGCGCCCTGGTGGATATAACTCTTTACTGACTTATGATTTTATGAAACCGTCGATTCCGATGTTCATATAGCACTAAAATCTATAGAATTCTATACACAAATCAAGGATTTTAGTCGGTTGACTTTTTGTTCAACGGATTGCCTCGATTTGTATGCCACGGATCACAAATCCGTAAAGTTAACTTTCTTTGGACCAAAATTAGGGTTTAACAATAAAATTAGATTATAATAAGATTAAAATACTATTTTAGGTTATTTTGTTCAGAGTTAAAATATATTAAAATGGCAGAGACTATTTACCCACTTTTGTAACCTAACTTGTTTAATTTATGTGACGGGTAGATCGGACGACGCCTTGAGTTGGGAATTTATCCTTTTTTTCAGAACATACAAATGTCTTGCCAAATTGCTTATAGTACTTTGCATGCTTATTATATTTTTATATATTCATTGCATGTGTGTTTTCTTTCAGTCATAATTATATACTATATATATGTTGACACACACTTGACAAATAGTATCATAGGAGGGGAGGACAATCAGTAGGCGTATGGGCTATAACCACTCTGGTAAACCGTAGTATCTATCACGCACTACGGTAGTGTGTCGTGCTGGTCGCTACCCTCATGGTATATCAATTTCTGGTATCGCGCTGGTCGCTACCCTTAAGGTATGTCAATTTTTGATATTCCTGACGTGTGTGTGAGTTGTGAGATTAGATAGAGTAGTCTACCCATGCCCATACGTCAAAAAGTTGTCCTCATTATGCATATTCATATAGATTGTCTTGTACAGCGTACTTATATATATTTTTGTCTATTATGCATGTTTACTGTATTCAATTGGCATGCTTCTATGTATCTTGTTACGTCCCTTTGAGGACTTGGTCCCTTTCCAGGTATAGACGATCTTGACTTTTCGCAGGAGCACGGATCAGGACTTGCTACTTATCTCTTTCGAGGAGGTCTTCTCTTCAAGTCTCATTATTCATTAGATGTTCTTATGTGGTTTCTCTTATATTCTAGTTTGGCAGTGGATTTATTTTCACCCGACTATCATTCCTTGATACTTTATATTGAGATTCAGTTATATAGTAGATTGGTTATTTATTTCTATTTAATTCTGTGGATGAGATTTAGTTAAGCCTTGTGACTTGTGATAATATATATACCACATGTGAGTTAACATTCATATTATAGCGTACGTGTGTATTATGGTATCCATATATTGGAGTTATCATATACATACGGCTGGCATGCTTACGTATTTCTAGTCCTACATATTTTGGGACTGAGTTATGACATCCTCGCTCGATGGTGACCCGCATGTACTCGAGCTCCGGGTGATCTGGCGGTCTAAAAATGATGCTACCCCTTCGGCAATCAAGTATGGCATTGTACTGGCTCAACCAGTCCATGCCTAACACAACGTCAAAGTTTGGCATCGAGACTACAAAAAATCGTGCTCTCATCTCTCTACCACATACTACTACCGAGCATGTTCTAATAGTGCTGGTAACCGGTACGATGCCTCCTCCGGTAACAATCTTCCAACTCTTAGGTAATGGTAAAGTAGCTACTTTATGCATAGCTACGAAACTAGTAGATATGAAAGATAGTGTGGCACCAAAATCGAATAATGGAGTCATAGGTAATGATGCAACTCAAATGGTACCTGTGATAGCTTCCACTTCTGGTTTCTCCTAAGTCACTACTAGTGCAAAGGCCTGCCCACGTCTCTGCCCTCCGGCCTGCTGTCTGGCTCGATCAAACTGTGTCTCCTGCAAGGCCAAGGGTGGTCCCCATTGAAATCCTCCGGGTGTTGGTGGACGCTGGCCTCCTATCGAGGGTAGTATCCTCTGGACTGGTGCTACTGGCTTCTGTCCGGTCGACGGTGCTGCATCCCTGCGTTGTGGACAGTCTCGGGCTTGGTGCTGGCTCGCTCCACAAATCATGCATGTCCCCAGTCTCTTTCTGTAGTCCTTCTGGAAATGCCTTCTCTTACAATAGTAGTGGCAATTCGGAAGCTCCTTTTGCTGGTATGGCACTGTCCTCTGCTGTGTCTGTGCTCCCGGACGACGGATCGCTCCTCCTGCTCCGGGCTGAGCTCTGGCTAGTACGGTCATGCCAGAACATCTCGCTCCTCTACCAATGTCCTCCTGGATCCTCGCCTCTGACAGAACCTCCTCATAAGAAATCATCGCCTGGGTGGTGGTGTATCTCTGCAGCTCGAAAGTCAGGCCGTGATGGAATCTCCTGGCCTTCTCCAGGTCGTTGGGTATCAGGACGGTACAAAATCGGCTAAGTCGGCTAAACTCCACATCGTACGCGTCTATGGTCATATTTCCTTGCTCCAGATAGAGGAACTGGGATTACAGGGCATTCCTGACCGTAGCCGAGAAATACTTCGCATCGAAGTACTCTAAGAACTGCTCCCACGTCTGTGTCTTGTCGACACTGCGCTCGATGGAATCCCACCAGTGATGGGCATTGCCCTTCAGTTGGGCCCTCACTGCAGTCATCCAAAGGTCGGAATATAGCTGAGAAGCCTCCAATAGCATCTCTGTGTTGGAGACCCAATCGGAGATCTCCTTTGTAGTTTCGCTGCCCGCAAAGGTACCCGGGCCCATCTGACAAAATTTTCGTACAGTACCAGCTGGCTGGACAGGTGTAGGTGCTGGTGTGGGTGCTTGGGCAGGTGTCCTCTCCAGTATTGCCATTAAGCTCTGTCTTAGGGTCTCGGTCTGATGCCATTGCGCCTGCATCATCGCCTGAAAGAACTGGAAAATCTGCGGCTGTCCCTCCGGATGTGGCATCTGGGGTGGAAAGGGTGGAGGTGGTTGCAGTAGGACCGCCGGCTGCGTCGTAGGCGTCTCCTCAGATATCGGTCTCTCGGACTGCGGCATCGGCGTAGCCGTCGAAGTCTGGCCCTCGAAGTGCTGCGGGACAGGCTGAGAAGTCTGGCCCTCCGACTGCTGCATCCGGTTGTCAGGAGAGTTCTGGTGCCAATGTATCAGCTGGGCTTGTGGGATCACCGTGGCCTGTGGCGGTGGCTGCCCTCCAGGTGGTCCCTAGGACGTCTCCTCTCTCGGTATAGTGGCGGATGACACTATGGCACCATATGCCTCGCGTCCACTACGCAAGTTTATCTCACTGTAAGAGATAGAACTTCATTAAAAGAGTATAAAAATAAGCAAACATGATGCAGATATTTTAAACAAAAATACGAAAGAGGTTCAAAGCCACAATCACGTGGATGAGATCTAGTAATTTCTATCCTATTGCAGGCTCGCTGGACATGTTACCATACCACAAGCGATAAATAAGAGACCTGCATGGGCCACCACTAAAACCATGTCATGCCCCAGTCATAAAATGCACGGGACCAGGCCACGTGGCAATGGTAATCTAATACGTCTCCGAGGGATTACCTAATTTAATGGACCCAACAAAACGTACTACACCGTCATAAAAACTAACAAGTCTAATACTATCATACATCAGGCAGTGTCTAATCTCATCCATAATGTAACAAGAAGTACTGAAATAAATACTGGAAAATAAGTGCAGAGTCTGATATGTCATAGTACAATCCAGATATGTCTGATGGGAACAAACCCACTATAAATGATGAAATAAGAGTACTGCAAGACAGAATAAAGAGTATGACTAGAGCATCGGCTAACTAGATAAGGAATACTCCAGTCCTAGGCGGAAGACCTACCAGTGATCAAGGGTACTCTGATGGAAGCACCTCTAGCTCCTCCTCGGAAGCGAACCTCGTCTCCTGACCGGGTCCGTACATGGTAGGGTAATAAGCCTCGTCCAAATCTGGAAGGGAACCAGGTCCTCAGAGGGATGTAACAAAGATACAAAATACATGCCAATATGAATACTGAATAAAATAAAGGGGTGTGCTAACCATCTAAGTGAATGCATTGTGAGGACAACCTTGGTACGTATGAGTAGGTATAGGCATAATATCCATACTCCGAAGAGCATGGAAGCTGCATAGTATAACGTCCATATCGCTCCATAGAACATGGAATCTGAATAGTATAACATCCATATCACTCCGTAGAACGTGGAATCTGAATAAAGAAAGTCATTGGATCCGTGGTTCCTTTGGATACTATGGAGTCCAATGTGTGTATCCCATACGCCTACCAGTTGTCCTCCCCGCCCAATATTAATATACAAGTCGAATACACGATGTGCATATCACGTAACTATATGCCAAGTCTCAGCTAATTAAATAACCCTAATTTCGTACTAAACTGTGATGCATGTCACACGCATCGATAGCTAGTCGGGTACGTGAAACCGCATCCCAATATGAGTTATCATCGTGATGTGTGTACAAGTGTCAGGGTCTAGGAATATATCAGAATATCCTCACAATGGCAGATGAGTCTGCTAGTGACTAAGTCAAGTACACTACTCATCGACGCATTCATCGACTGCACCCGAGTCAATCTCGGACGCGCGCAGTTATATGTATATTACAACAAGATATCATACAATAATTTCTAATTTAAATTAAACTGTAAATCAAGCAAGGTATACCTGCCTGGGTCCTCAAGCTGCGAGTGCCAATAACCTGTTCTCGAAGTCTCGCCTGAACGGTTCAGCGACCCTATATATATAATACAATATTACGATCATCAGTCACTATAATAGTATGCACAGGAAATACTACGTTGCAATTACAACTAACGCAGGGGTCACAACTGTCATCTAGCTGCATCGCATGTGTACGTGGCTAAAATATACGTGTCGTATCCTCGATTTCTGTGTACACCAAGACAACAAAATTTCAAGAGACGCTTTAATACCAGATAATGCAACACAGGTCCTAACTAACATGCTATAAAAATATGCTATAATTTAATTGATGTATAATACTACATTAATAAAGCTAACAAGTTAATGTGCAAAATCCAATGTCTAAACCTCGGTCAACACCGTGCTCCTTATTAAAATAGTCATAAATTATTATTAGATAATTTATTAACATAATTACATATAATAAATGTTAATACTTAAACATGTATAATAGCATTTAATACTTAAAATACATAAATACATATTTAATACTTAAATATACATATGATAATATTAGTACTTAAATAAGTATAATAAACATTTAATACTTAAATATATAAATATATTAATACATTAATATATAAATACATTAAATACATAAATGCATTAATACATTAAATATATAATTACATTAATACATTAAATATAAATATAATAATACATTAATAAATATCACTACACAATACGTATTAACACATATATACACATACGTATCTAAACTAATACGTACATATACGAATTGCCAGGAATATAACTAGGCGACGTCCGTGTCCGGGGGGGGGGGGTTCCGCTGCACGAGACGACCGTTCTCCGACGAGGGAGGGCGGAGCTCTGGCGTGCACAACAGCAGTAGCAGCTCTTTGGCAATGGCAGCAGCTCCGGCAGCAATTGCAGCCAATGCAGCAACGGCGGCGGTGACAGGGTGGCCGTAGGGAACTAGTAGAGGTGGTGTGTCGGTCGTAGGGGAACTGGCGGTGGTGGTGTACTGGCTGTGGGGGACCGACGGTGGTGGTGAGGGGTGACTGGGGAAGAAGAAGGTGGGTGGTGGCGGGTTTGATGATGGTTGTGTTGGTGATAGTGGTGTTAGTAATGGCGATAGTGATGGTGGTGGAGATGGTGAGGATGGTGGTGGAGACGGTGAGGATGGTGGTCAAGGTAGTGGTGGTTGGCTATGGTGGCGGTGGGGGTGACTGGCGCAGTCGGGGTCGTCGGGTCGGGTGGTGTTAGGGTTGGTTGGTGACTGAACGGAGGTGAGGGTGGTGGTGGCGGCTGCTGGTGGGGATGCCGACGGTGGTCGAGGGTAGGGATAGGCGGAGGGAGTGGTGTTGCTGGTGGTGGTAGTGAAGGAAGTTGGCGGGGGACTGGTGGTGGTGCTCGGAGTAGGGAGAGGGAGGTGGCAGGGATGAGGTCGGGTTGGGGAGGGTGTTGGCAATGATATTTTTAGGGTTTTCCTATGTAGGCTATTGGTTTTGGATGTTTGTAGAGAGATAAAGTGTGTAGTATATGTAGCAGAGAGAGAGAGAGGGCTCTTCTTGGGATTAGGGCCGGCTAGGAAATATTTTTGGGGAGGTGGGAAGCCTCATCATGATGAAGGGAGGGCTAGGATTGATGGATTTTGAAATATAGGGTTGTGTTGTGAGGGTGAAAAGTTGTAGCAAGTACAACCAATAAGGGACAAAATGTAGGGTGGACCGGTCAAGGGAAAGAATGAGGTTCTTCATGGGTTGGGGCCAAAGAGAGGGGGACACCTCATTGTTTATTTGCATAAAAGTCCCTAAACAATTAGAAAATTGCACAATTAATGGAATTTGGGATTGGATGAGGCAAAACACCATATTTGGTGTTATGTAGTGGAACAAAATGTTGTGTGGTGTTTAGTATAAACTTTGAGGGTGTGAGTGTGAGTTTGGGTTGGAGTTGGGTCTAGTTTTGGGTGAGGTTGGGTCCTTACACCAATTTAATTAAAATTAGTGTAATTTATGCTCTTTAATTAATTGAAATTACATGGGATTAAAATTGGGTGGGACACAAGCTAGTATCATGGACGTAGTAGACTCCGAATATAATAATATCATAATTTGGGTTGGATAAAACGGGTTGAGGTTGTGTCTCCAATTTTGATTGGAACGGACAAAGATGCAAAGTTGGATTTAATTAAATTTAATCAGGGACGTTTGTAACGAATATTGTTCAACTAAAATAAATTACAACATAGAGTATTTATAAGTTACACAAGGGTCAGAATAGTAAGCTGGCTTGTCTAGAAAAAGTGTATAAAATTTGTTTGAAGGTAAATGCTAGTGTAGCGCTCCAAATATCGAAGCAACGGTAATGTGCACTAAGTAATATAAATATTGCACAATAAATATAAAATACTGTGTTCAAATTCTAATTGGCTCCAAATTAAACCTAGTCTCTCTATATAAGCTAAGTAGACCTAAATTTGGACTTTTCCTCATTTATATATATTTGAATACATGTTAATAAATAATAATAATAATAATAATATTAGTGATAATAATAATACTAATAATAATGATAATAATAATAATAAGTAATAATAATAATAATAGTTAATAATAATAAATAAGAAAAAGAAAAAGAAAGGAAAAAGAAAAGAAAGGAAAAGAAAAGAAAAGAAAAGAAAAAGAAATAAAAGAAAGGGAAAAGAAAAAGAAAATAAAATGACTTAAACCTAAAACTAATTAATCCTTAAACTAATACTAATTCTAATAACTAAATATATATATATATATATATATATATATATATATATATATATATATATATATATATATATATATATATAATAAACCTAATAACTAATAACTACATTAACCTACCGACCCAACCCACAGCAGACCCGAGCCATCCCATCCCCCTCTCTCATTCACTCTCCCTATATATATATATATATATATATATATATATATATATATATACAAAACCTAAACCATCTAAACCCTAACCCTAACCCTAAACCGAACCCCCTGGCGACCTCCGGTCGACCCCGACGCCACGCCGACACCGCCGTCAGTGATCGACCGCGCCCTCGCGACCGGACCGCCGCCGCAGCCGCCCGGACCGCCAGCCGCCGCGCATCGCACACGTATAGAAACACAGCTCCGAGCACCCATCTTCTAGGTATTGTATCTTCTTCATCTGTGATCCTTTTTACGTGCGGTTTATTCGTGTACGTTCATAACCTAACCCTCTAGAATTTTCATTCAAGCGGCACGAGTTTTCGTGTCCCGGATCGGTCAAAAAATCGACCAAAAAATGACTGAAAAACTGACCAAAACAGTTCAGAATTTTGAATCCAAAACTCCTTGTTTACACCCAATTTACCATCAACTTGTTTAATATTTTCGAAAACTAATTAAAGGGTTTTTTCTCTCCATATAACCGAGAAATTTTTTGTTCCTTTAGTTTTTGTTAATTTATTCTATGTGTAAAATTATTCAACCTCCAAATTGACCAAAAACTTATTTTTAAAATATTAGAAAATATGATACGGAGCGCGTCCTGCCAAACGGGACCGTCTCATCGAGTACCAATTACACCGAAAGGTGCATAAAGTATATCTGGACGTGTGGGCTTTCACAAAAATTGATTTGGACGTGTGTGCGCGTCGAAATCAACATGTATCCGTAAAAAGTCCCCGTATCATAACTTTTGTAAAATACCACGCCATTTAGTGTACGCTCGTCGGAATGCGATAAAACTTGCGCCATTGGAGTCATGGTATCACGTTGGTCCTGTGACCCATGTTTCACGTGATTCTAAGACATTTGACCAAACCGCCTATTTACGGGCCCTACGGTTGACTTTTAGGGCGAATTTGTGATCGGTTCACCGAAATCCAAAATTTGACATACCATTGAGTTCGTATTGACGTTTAACATTTGTTTGACCTATAATTTGTTCCATTTAGAGACCTTTACATCTGGCACGCTTTTCGGTGCAAAATAGTCCACATGTGGACCCGCTTTGACCCAAAATTACCGTTTGCCCCTGTGTCCAAATTGGACGAAAGGGTAGTATTTTCTATCTATCTCACTTATTCTAGGAACGTTGGTGATATTTATTTTAGCATCCGGAGACGTTCATTCTGATGCCATAGTTTCTGATCCATTATGCCTGACGTCTGGACGCTTACACTTTGCAGCTTTCTTGCCAGACAAGATACCTTACCAAATTACTTACAGTACTTTGCATGCTTATTATATTTTTATATATTCATTGCATGTATATTTTTTTCAGTCATTATTATATACTATATATATGTTGACACACACTTGACACATAGTATCATGGGAGGGGAGGACAATCAGTAGGCGTATGGGCTATAACCACTCTGGTAAACCGTAGTAACTAGTACGCACTACGGTAGTTGTGTCACGCTGGTCGCTACCCTCGAGGTATATCAATTTCTGCTATCGCGCTGGTCGCTATCCTCGAGGTATGACAGCTTCTGATGTTCCTGACATATGTGTGAGTTATGAGATTATATAGAGTAGCCTACCCATGCCCATACGTCGAAAAGTTGTCCTCATTATGCATTGATATAGATTGTCTAGTACAGCGTACTTATATATTTTCTGTCTATTATGCATGTTTACTGTATTCAATTGGCATACTTCTATGTATCTTGTTATATCCCTCTGAGGACCTGGTCCCTTGCCAGGTATAGACGATCAGGAGTATCCGCATGAGTACGGGCCAGGACCTGACGTATTATTTTCTGTCGAGGAGGTCTCTCCTTCTGAGCATCTTTGATTATCTCTAGTGACGGATCTCTTAGCTGATACTCTTATATCATCATCTTATTTTATATTGGAGATTTCATCCTCCTCTCTCATTTTAGTTTTGATATAGTCATTGGTAATGGATTTGTCTCCACCCGACTATTATTTTTGGATTATTCAGACTCATTATTCTAGTTTAGTTATTTCTTTTCTATGACTTGTTGTGTGGATGAGATTAGTATATCTGTGACTTGTGACAAAATATATACCACATGTGAGTTAATATTTATATTACAGCATACGTGTGTATTATGGTATTCATATATTGGAGTTGCCATATATACACAGCTGGCATGCTTACGTATTCCTAGTCCTACGTATTTTGGGACTGGGGTGTGACATGATTTGTGATTTCTGGTAGCTAGAGTTTTTTTGAGTTCTTGATTGCTAGAGTTTTCGATTGAGGATGGTGAGAGATGAGGACTATCGCGGCTCTGGATATCGAAAGTTTTTCATTGAGTTTTGAGGACGAAACTCTCTCTTGGTGGATAAGTATGTAGTGCTCCGCTCCGCGTAGGCACTATGTACAAGTGATATCGCTTTGCTTGCTCGAGTAGAAGTTTTAGCGGAGAGTTTCCGATCAAACCACAAGACGATTGATCTAAATGTGTGGGCATGACTGCATTCTCTGATTCTTGCATGCTTTAATAATGAATCTGAGTTTTCTACTACTTGTTCTAAGAAGATAGTTTCATAAGAAGAATCATATAACCTGACTCTGCATGCTTAATGAGATAACTCATATTGCTTGTTATTGAAACGAATCTGCTTGCCTAACTAGAGAACTTGAATCCTTGTCTAAGAAAGATAGAACCATTGCCATGCTAAGAAAAGATAGAAATATTGCATGCTTAGTTACGCGGATACCGCTATCGAACGAACCACTTCCATGCTAATAAAAAAGATTAAAAGATTGCTTGCACATATCCTTGTATCACGTGCTAAACTAGAGTATAACTACATGCTTGTCTAAAGAGATAGAAGAATGACTGCTATGCTTGCTTTAATAATAGACTGCTTGCCTGTTCCCTATAAAAGAAATATAATTGTATTCTAGATTTATAGAGCTATTCTTGCATGTTACTTGTTGAAAGAGAACTAGATTGCTTGAACATGTTTCATTGATCGCATTGTAAAGAGATAGATCTGTATGAATAGCTTGAACTGGTGCATCTAGACTAATAGTCCCCCTGAGGCTTGAAGTCCTTATTTATGGGAGGGTTTGGCTATTAGGCAAGAGTATTGAGAGCTCCGGCTCTATTTCTTGATTGATATACTTGCTTGCTTGTCTGGAACATGTGCATCATATAGTATTTTTTTGATAGAAGTGCATTTATGCATCAGTCTGATAACTTGTGCACAAGGTTTATCTCTCGAGAGGTTCCTGGGGCACTGGGGATCGTTCGGCCTGGGAGAGATCTGGAATACCCTGAGGCTTGAAGTCCTTAATTACATGAGGGTATGGCTTTTAATGTAGTGCTGAGCTATGTATCCTAGCTGCTATTTTGAGCGGATTTTAGTGTATAACAACCATACGTTTCAGTAGCTATTAGTCGATCTGTCATCAGTGAGATGGGCTTGTACGTTCCACTTGCTAATTATGGTTTCCATGGGCCATCATATAGTTAGGGCCATGCTAGGCTAGCCTTCTTGCATACCTAACTGTTTGATGCAGAGACGGACAGGAAAAAAGAACCTTGTTTATATATGCATATGTTGATAACTTGTATGTCTGCTGCAGGGATAACCGTTCGTCTATGGTAAGGATCACTGAATAAGTGATCACTTGTATTTCCATATGTTTCCTAGTCATAAATGCTAAATGAGATATATTTGTATTACTTGAATATGCTGCTGCCCCTATTGCATTGAATTGAATAGTCCACTTGATGCGCTTGTCTTGATATGAGATGAACAGTCCACTAGAGAACTTTTGTTCCTAAGAGATCGCATATGGCTCACAATACATGTTGTACACTGCACGATAGAACACTGTCCCTATAACTTGCTTGTATGTATTGAATCTGCAAACTGATTTCAAAGACATGTTTTAGAAAAGATGTAATATGACTATAATCATGTGCTGCAGGAAATGAATCTTGGTAAAAGTATCAATATCACTAGTAATGTAATATTTTGCCACATCCTTACTTAGTGTGGGTTTCAGGGAGGGTTACTTATGTTTATTGATTTTATACTCACCAGTATATTTCCTAAAGTGCTGACCCACCATCAATTTACTTGTTCGCAGGTGTTGGATCGTCCGAGGAAGCAATAGTCGTGCCTCATCCCCAAGACCCACAAATCTAGAGTCGATGCGGTGAGCCGTATCGAGATTTCTTTGAGCTTCTTTTCTATAGAAAGACATCATGTATGGAACGATGTCATTGTAATCGAGAGAAAGAGAGCTTGAGCGAATTATAATCTCGGCCAAGCGCCGCTTGTAACACATCTTGATTATTAATAAAGAGCTTGTTTCCTTGTGTCATTGTGATCTTTCCTTTTCTGCAATATTGTACCGCTGCTCCCGTCTTGAATAGCTTACTTGCCCTTGTTCAAAGCTTTGGCCTTGTGCAAGCGCATCTTAGACTTGCACGGCATCACGCCCATGCGAGGACGATCGGTCCCGCAAGGACCCAAGCGAGGACGAACGACCCCCTTGTAGATCGGGGCATGACAGAGAGAAATAAAACTAGAGGAGTGAGCTATATGAAAGTAACATCATTCATTGCACAACCAAACAACTCTACAGCTTGCTACGATTAACTAGCTAGAGTTGTCATATACCGTAATTACTAAATGTATATTTTAAGAATATTTCTACAATCGGCACTGCAGTCAACCAGGATGGCCAAGGGTACGCTTGTCGGGTAACTTAAATGATATTCAACATCACTACAACATAACTTGTTACTTGTCATGAAATTAAATTTGTGATCATAAACCTGCCTTATAAACATAAACTTATCTTGTAACATAAACTTGTATATAACTTGTCATGTAAATGCCGCAGCACGCGTAAACTTGGTCAGTCATAGAGCCCTTGCCTAGCAGGGTTGGTCTATGCTTCATGGGGACCTTCGAGATCGGGGTAGCCGGTAGAGCAATATTCTTTCCTCCCAATGATTTAGGTAAACCTTATCTTGTTTAATCATTACTAAATTATTTCAAGTTCTCTAGTTGTGGATACTTGAGAAATCCCTAGATTGACGAGTCACGAGTACGAGCTTTTCATGAGTTATCATATTCGCGACACGCGATACATTGGGCAATACTCACACTTGATTGCCCGATGCCTAATGTAATAGATTTTTATACACAAATATTTCCAGGGTGTCATGAGGATAGTGAATTAGTACATAAAATTGTCTCATGAACTACATGTAAAACTTCTTTAGTAATATAAACTTGTATCATCATAAGAAAATACACAACAATAATCACTAAAATGAGTTATTAAATGGACATAATTAAAAGGAACACAAAATGCACAATTTTTGGCCGTATGCGCCTACTGGCCGCATGGACTTACTGGCCACATGGCCTCACCGGTCGCATGCAACCACTGGCCGCATGCACCCAAGTGCTGAGTGATGGGTCATTAAATGTGTGTCAGAGAGAGAATTGACTAAAGATGATCGATGTGACATTCTATAAAATATGTCAGGGAGATAAGACAAGAATCATAAAAAGATGTACAAGGGCGAAGCAGAGTTATGCGTCCACAAAGAAAGGAGGCACATAGGGGCACTGTCGCATAAGTTTGCTTGCCGCATACTCTCTCGGCCGCATGGGTGTTTCCTTTGGACTTAGCGAATTTCTCCTTCGTTCAGTGAGTGAATACACAAGGAGTTCAAGGACTTAGTTCCAGAATATTTTGTGTAATAAACAGTCATGCATCCAACAAGATAGATGCATGCTAGAAGAAGGTATATGCGACAAAGAGTTCAGGCCGCTTAGCACTCAGGCCTCATAGCACTCTCTGCCGCATATAATGTTGGCCGCATGAGCACTTCGTCTTAACAGACAGCAAGTTCAGCCGTGGCAAAAAAGTTCCAAAAACCAAAAAATTATTTTTCTCATTAAAACTTTGTTTTTAACTCTGAATCAAGTGAATCAAAAGCCAAAATGCTCGAAATAAAGTGCTACATCCACCACAAAAACTATTTTATTAAAATACAAAGTTTTAGTATATCAAAATCACGAAAAACACATGGAACCCATGAAAACTCTAAACTTCAAATTTAGATCTACTCAAATATACTCATCAAAATCCAAAACTCCAAGAACTGAATATGATCAACAACTCAATGAGAATATTTTCCATTAAATATATTATTAAAACAACATATATGTATAAAAATCTAAAAATTAAGGCTTCACCATTGAGCACGATGTACTTGCCTTCGGTGGCTCCTAGCCTCTACCTCTCACGGTCCAAGTCACAACAACTTCTCCCTAGGGTTAGGGTTTGGCTAGAGGGAGCTTGAGGGAGAGGAGGAAGAAGGAATATGGAAGCAAGAAGAGTGAAATGAGGAAATGAGTAAGGAGAGAAAATACTCATATATATACTAAGAGAAGAAGAAGAAGATGGTTTAGTCATGGGTTCAATCAAACGAACCAAACCAAGTGTTCATTCTACATGCGGATCCTAAACCGGGTCTGGAAATGCCAATGGGTATTCTACTGGCCTCGGGTAGTCTCTCTCAACAACAGAAAAATAAAATTACAGGAACCAACATGAGAAATACATCAGGAATACATTATCAGAAAAAATAAATTATAGAAATTAAAGAAATACGAAATCTGGAATCGGGTGTGACAGAAGAAACCATCAATAGGAGATTAATTAAATGTGGGCAATCATTTCATGAATATCGTCAAATTTCTTAACCTTCAAAAGAACCATGAAGCCCTTGAGATTAAATTTCATAAAAAAATTATGGATAATATCGTTGTCTAAAAAATATAGAAAATGTCATAACATATCGCAGAAGTCCAATGATGAATAGGAATGGGGGAGATGGTGATCTTATATTGGAGAGAGCAAGCCAAAGTCTTCATACCAGGGAAATAAGTGCGGTTATACAAAAATCCTAGAGGAACTCTCGAGTTCTTAATTTTAAGAACTTAACCATGAATTTTTTTTTGGATGATTCCTTGATTTTTTTTCAAGAGGCTAAAGAGTAAAATAAGTACACTTCTAATATTAGTTAAATTCACATGTCACATCCATATTGTAAATTATTATTTTGAATTCTTATTTGAGTTTCTTTAGTCGAATTGGTTTAAATATTTCATATAGAATACAATCATCCAAATATCTCTATTATCGGGAAATTAAACAAAAAGGTGGTCCACCAGTACCGAATGCGTAGAGGCAATCATAAGCTTGATCATCCATGACATTGCAAAACGTAGTCAGTTGCAATGAAGCTACTTAAAACCATATCCTCGAAAGGGATAAAACAATCTAAGCTTTAGATGGGTCCAATTAATTCAAGATTGACAATTTTGAAGCAAAAAAGTTAATACCTAGTGCACCACAATTTTGAAGCAGATGACCATGTTTACCACGTTAAAACAAGCATTGATGGAGGATAGCATCCTTCTTGATGAAGGCTATGATGACCAAACAATCTAGTATATCAATGAGCATAAGCACAAGCTTCCTCATGAGAGGGAAGAGGCAAACCTGAAAAATGAAAATAGGTATATGTAGGGTTAGAGTTTTCAAATGTATGAGAGGCAAACCCAACAATTTGTTCTAGTGATTACCTCTGTTACAAGATGGTGGAGAGTATTGGTTGCCTTAAAAAGTAAGGGTCTTTTTGGTAACGGTATTTTCATCGGATTTGATATATTTTTGAAACGATCGTTTACGAAGTATTTTAAAAATCACACTTGCTAGTTTTTTTGAGACACCGATTTTGGTCAGCTCAAAAACAACTTGAGACAAGTGTAATATAATTTTGGGTGTATTTCTAAACAGCTCAAATCGGTGGGTTTTGAAATTTTTTATAATTTTATTACATTTATACCCTCAAAAAAAATATATAATTAAACAACTAATATATTATTCTATTTTTTTCTTTCTAATTTTTTTTCCCCTTCTACTTCAAACTACATCTACTTTTTTCGATAAGTTCTTAAAATATTTTTCTCCTACTTTCATCGGAACGTTTCTACATGTGTTTCTATTATTTTGATCAAATATGAACTTCTACTTCTTCCAAACAACGGCTACTTTTTCGGTAAGTTCTTAAAAAAATTCTTTGTACTTTCATGCAGACGTTTCTATTATTTAATGTGTTTAAATTATTTCATATATTTCTATTATTTTATTTATATATGGACATATAGGTAATTTTATTCGTGTAAAAAAATTTCTAGAAGCACTCGTTAATGAATTACCAAGTATGTGTTTGACTGGATTAAAAATCGCTACTTAAAACCATCGAAAATCGAACCACTCATAACCGCTCATTAATGTAGAGCTGAGAAAGAGAGGGAGGAGGGAGTCTAATAATGGGATTCCCATGACGCGGATCCCTGTGGGTTTTTTTTTTTTCTTCGAGAGGGCGATATATTTCTCATTTGTAGAACCCCACTACTATTTATCCAAACCTATAAACCTATCCTTTTTAGAGCAGTTCATCTCCAAATTGTTATGCCAATTGTCAACTAGTTTATAATATACTCTCTTGTTATACAGTAGTTTTGCTTGCTGCCGGTTTTTCAGAATTACAAGCAAAAGCAGTTTCAATTAACTATACAAACCCAGTCTTAAAACATGTTAAGAGCAATAAACATATTGAATAGTACGTACTGGTTTAGTATTATTTAAACCCATCAAGAAGTAAACAGATGATCAAGTTGATACGGGTACGTTGAAGAGTGTAAGCGGACTCCATGGTAACCCCACAAAAAAGAAGAAGGAAAACGTGCAGGACTCCAGTGACAAGTGCAACATGGGATTTGTAAAGTGGTGACCTAATATAAAACATTACAAGTTGAGGCGCCAACCACACCAACTTACTAATATGTTACTCATGTAAACTGAAAAAAGTGCAAGTGTAAGCGTAAGCGTTAGCTCCAGATCCATATTAGTGCATAATATATATCCAACTTGATAAATATAAAACTCTTAATTAACAACTTCATCTAGTCGCCTTGTCAAAGTCCTATTGCATAAAAACTTAACGAGATCGGGACTCAGTGAAGGCTTCGTGTACAACCCTCCTCCACACTTGAAACTGGTCGTTGGGTATATACATAAGTCTACATGAGCCAAAGCATATGTGGACCAATAGGAATAGAGTCTACTAGTGTACATGGATTCATATAGGATGTACGGGTCCATTTCTATTGGTCCACATGTGCATGACGCATGTAAAAATATGCACCTATGGCTCATATCCCGTTTATATATATCGGATAAACGGGATATGAGCCATAGGCTCATATTCCTATATGAACCATGCACATGTGGACCAACAGGAATGTATTTCTATATCTCATGTGCACCCATGTGCATTAGTACACTCCATTCATATTGGTCCACATGTGCATTAGCTCATGTAGAAATATGAACATATGGCTCATATACCTTTTTTCATATATATATATATATATATATATATATATATATATATATATATATATATATATATATATATGAGAAGGATCGGCATCCCCTCTATTTTTGCATCTCATATTTTTTCGGAATAGAAGCTGTTGGATGTTGTTTAATTCATATAATCTTAACCGTTGAGTTGAACTCACACCCAGAGAAGCTGGCAGGTTCGAATCCCCAAGTGTGTGTGCGTGAAAAAAAATCATATATATAGGAAGCTGCATTAAATATGACATGTTATATATATATATATATATATATATATATATATATATATATATATATATATATATATATATAGTGTGTGTGTGTGTGTGTGTGTGTGTGTGTGTGTGTGTCATTATTGACACTACTAAAATGTCATCCTGCATTCATGTTTAAATTTTTATCATTCAAATTCCAAATCATTCCATGTATTAAATTTGACATCAATTTGTGCATGCAAGGAGGGAGTGCAAGATGATATTTTAGGAGTGTCAATAATGGTTTTCTAGGATGTCGTTACTCAAACTCATAAAATGTGATCATGCACTAATAATGCAGAAACATATTTAAAATTTTAATAATAAAAAATTAAACAGGAGTACATGATAACATTTTAGGAGTATCATTAACGACAACACACACACACACACACACACACACACACACACACACACACACACATATATATATATATATATATATATATATATATATATATATATATATATATATATATATATATATATTGTTAGTACCTTGACGGATCAAAAGATGATAGAACGTGGGCCATAAAAGAGCTACTAGCGAGACCCGAAGGTCCGCTCTCTACTGGAACCCAAGTTGTCATCGAGATCAGAGATTCACACAAGTGTTCCTCATCTAATATATCTCGATTGCAACGAAGCACGAACCAATAACATGTTACAACCAAACTCCGAATATAATGAAAATTACAACAAACAACAAGAAATCGTTCTACTCTTTACGCTCGAAAATGCTACAATAAGAAAAAATGAAGCAAAGAGAAATGTTGAAGAATAGCTTCTTTCTGGGGTGGTCAAAACAAATGTTGCTCAAAGGAAGATTCGTCGTACAGACGATCTACCTCCAGGAACTAGGAAGTTCATAAAAGAACTTATGGAACGCTCAATTTCACCTTCGAAAATACTCGGAAAGCACCATGTGAGATGGGGACACTCTAGGCCGCATCAGATCTGGTGTTTCAATTTTTTTTCCATCTATTTTTTCTCTCCTAAAATGAAAGAGGTGGTCCTCTATATATAGAAGAAAATAGCACCTATGCGGCCTGAGGAAACTTCAGGCCGCATAAGCACTGACCAACCAGATCCCCCAAAATCTGGATGTCAAATCTACATGCGTCGCCTGTGCTCTGTACTTCACAGAGCAGAAAGTCGCCAGGCACCGAAAGTTGCAATCGCGTGGCACAAAGAGTCACGTATCGCCTGCGTCGACCGCCCTGCCTGCGCCGACCGTGCCGCCTGCACCGACCGCGCGCTGTACTGCATAGAGCAAACAACGTCACAAGCGCCGCCTATGGCAGACCTTGTCCACTCCATATGCATCTCACTCATCCAAACCTGGCCGCATAGCCCCAGGCCGTATAGCGCCAGGCCGTATAGCGTCTGGCCATAAAGATCCTGGCAGGATAGCCCCTGGCCACATAACGCAAGGCCGCATAACCCCTTGTCGCATAGTGCCTGGACGCATAGTGTCTTGGCAGCATAACGCCGGGACACATAGCGCTTTGGCCGCATGCGCCCGAGCTGGAAACCATGCATGTAACTCGCGCATAAAAGAGCATACGAGCGCCATGCGATGATGCTGACGTGCTAAGTGCAAAGTGCACCAACAAAGCAGCACTTTGCTCCCTTGAGCCCGAGCCCGAGTCCGAGTCGCTAAGCTCCTTCAAGGCTCGTCTCTTAAGGGAAACTTTTCAAAGGTAGTGACAAAACAAAGATTGTCATAATAGAGTTCACACTTAATCCCTGTAGGAATGTCAACCCACATGGGCCTCCACCCCATGTGCATATACCAGTACTAAGCATAGCTATATATTGAGATATACACATTGGTGGTTTTTTAATGTGGGACTAACTCCCAAAGCTAAGTGGAAAATACCAACAATCCCCCACATATATCATAATATATGGGTGATCTTTCCTTACAGTGACTACCATCATGCATTAGGATAGATATCGTCGGCGACTTGAATCTTCCCGCATGGGTCAAATAACAGTACGATACAAGAATGGACTAAGCCTTGAATTCTGCACCATAGCTGCTATTCTTCCCACTCACACAATGACCTCGGTTATGCCATCCGATCGCACGTTAAAGGCCATGTGCTGACCTGGTCTTAGTGTATGTATCTTGGGCGTTTACAAGCTTTCCCTCATGAGATAGCCTACATCTCTATCCATACACTTAGGTGAATTCTTCCACTATAGAGAGTTTATTATCCCGTATGAAGCCTTGCGCTTCTGTGCGGTGCTATGCCACATGACATGGCTACCAAAGGCCAAGGATTCCCCTCTTGTGGTGTCATACCACTGTAGCATGAGGACACATTACTCTTAGTAGTGTCGTTACTACACACAACATGGAACCTTGCGCTCATGAGCGGTGCTACGCCAATGTGACATGGCTTAAAGCTGAGGTTCACTCCCTCATGTGGTGTTATACACTATAGCATGAGGTCACATGCCTCTTAGTAGTGTTGTACTACCTCCCATTATGAAGCCTTGTGCTTTTGTACGGTGCTACACCGTTGTGACATGGCTCGAAGCTGAGGTTCACCCCTTATGTGGTATCACCCACTATAGCCTGAGGTCACAGGCCTCTTTGTAGTGATATACTACCACTCTCTATTTATTTTCAGCATTAGGCTACCTGCCTATGTACGGTGCTACCGCCGCTGTGATATGGCCTGAAGTCGAGGTTAACTCCGTCGTGTGGTGTCACGCCATTGTAGCATGGGATACAAGTCCCTTGCAATGCTGAAACTACTCGTGCTTCCTACATCCCACGCCGGACATTCACTCTGCCCGAGAACTCATTAAGGCGTCAAAGCCATCCTCCCACAGAAAATGTTCTATAATCAAAAACAAATAGTAGACCACAGTGGTTCCGGGTACGTATCCCACAATGTCCCTGAGGACTACCCATTGTACCTGATATTCTCCTGGTCAATGGTCCTCCCTTGAACCAATAGCTAGATGCCAAGTAGATTTCTCTTTGAAACAATAACATAAAACTAAATGGTAGGATTGTAGAGACACAATACCAGAGGTCCTCCAAGCCCATATATGCTGTGTCCTAGACTATGTGCGGTGTTACTGCCGCTGGGACGGCCTACAGTTGAGGCTTTACCCTATCGAGGTACCTCATAGTGGTGTCACCCTACATTTACATGGAGTACTACGCTCTTTTATAGTACTTGATTCTGACTATATGCGATGCTATTGCCGCTGTAACATGACCTAAAGTCGAGTTTTTACCCTGTGGAGGTATCTCTTGGTAGTGTCACCCCATGGTAGCATAGAGTACTATGCTCTTTTATAGTTTTTACGATTAGCTGGCGCTTGAGGCCTATTATGAACGGATCCGCCAGATTCACCTGACTCTGATCTTTTAGCCACTGTAATGATCCACGATAGTTGCGCTCATTCAGTGTTCTGTATTGGCCCTTGAGGCCTATCATGAATGGATCTGCCAGAATCACCTGGCTCCGAACATTAACCATTTTAATGATCCATGCTGGCTGTGCTCATTCTGTGTTCTGTGTTTTATCTACACAGTTCTCTTCAAACCCTTGAAGAGATAAATAGATGCCACTGCTGCATCTTTCTGGTTTTTCACAGTATATCGGTATCACCCAAATCTGTGTACTAACCATAGGAAGATCGTTTGAGAGCTTCCAGAGCCATCCAGCTTAATATGCTACAGCTGATAGTGCAAAGAACTCTGAGAGTAACGACTGCTTCAATGACTTCCACGATATAACAACATCACCCCTAGAGAAGCCACATCCTCATGTAGATCCTTCATTCTTATTTTCTGAGCACCAACTGACATCACTGAAGCCTTCTATCATATCGAGATAACTGCTGTAGTACATGATATACCACTAAGTCCACTTGAGAATTCTGACAACTCTCTTCACAGCTTCTAGTATTCAACAACATACATACTGCTCGTGAACTGACTCAACATCCCTACAATGAGAGCTATATCAGGCCTGGTGGTACTCGCAGCTTGAATCATGCACCTGATGATGCTCGAGTATACCAACTGTCTGATGCTTTCCCTTGGATTAGGCTTCTTCATCTTCATGTTACACCTGAGGAGTATCGACCCTGGTACCCAAAGCGTGTGACCAATCTTCTTATGAAGAGAGCTTGTGATTGAGCAAGCCTACCTGGAATTCGAATTATCTTATATCCTTAGGATGACATCCGCAATCCCATGTCCTAAGTTTGGACAAAAGGACATCTTTGTTTTAGTGACACTTCTATATCCACAGTTGGGATTTAGCAAGTCGCCAACATAAATACTAAAGATGACTCATTTCTTATCAGCGAACTTTGTATACGCATATATGTCTGTCTCGTTGATCCTGCGACAACTTTGACTAAATGACTTATCAAACTTCTGCTGCCATATCCTGTGATTTGCTTCAGGTCATATTTGAAATATCACCAACCCGTAGACTGCCTTCAAACCTGAATGACAATAATTCTGACTGTTGTCCGTGAACTCTTATGACTGTCTTCCTCCAAGACTTATTGTCTTCCCTTCATTTGATAACTAATTAACTTATGAATAACAGCTATGGCAATCATCATCCTGATATATGATACTTTAACGAGGTACCACAAAACTCAGTCCCCTGTATCTGAGAAAACCCCCTAGGCTATAAGCCTAGTCTTGAACTCAACTGTTCTTTCTGCTTTCATTTTCTTCTACAGAAGATATATAAGCATCTGATAGGTTTAGCTCCTTCAGGTAGATTGATCACACATCCAAGTATTATTTTGGGGTCAATCTCTTCATAGACTGCCTCCTCTCAGCATACCGTTCCCTGGTCTTCATCGCCTCATCATTGGTAAGTGGTACAACCTCCATTTGATAGATAACAAGATCATCTTTGGTCCTTCGACCTCCTGAATCTTCTAGCTGAGTGCTCTTTGAGTTATAGTTCAAATTTTGTCTCTTGAAATACAACTCCTTCCTGGACTATGTCTTCTTCTACAGAAGTGCCAACAACTTTGGCTGATACGGTCCTCTGAAAAATCCTCACAATCGAACGATATTCATGTGGATCTGTCTTTAAACCATAGTTACATCAGAAGTGACGACTGGTACTAAAGACATGACCATAAGTGCAACCTTCTCCCACAGACAATCTGTAAGGCCCTTTGAACAACAATATAGAAGTCATTATTACTGTTAACTGCTCATCATTCCTATCTGCACCTTGAATGGACTGGAAAAGTAAGAAGATGTCGTTCCATAGTCAATTCTATGTTCTAAGATGAACGATACGAATCTAAAGAACGATGCATATTCCATAGTTAAATTTATGTTCTAAGCTGAATGATGCGAATCCAAAGAATGATGCATGTTCCGTAGTCAATTCCATGTTCTAAGTTGAACGATGTGAATCCAAAGAATAATGCTCTTCGTATAGAAAACTTCTTAGTCTATCGAGTTGTAGACTGGTATGATGCTCAGCTCCAAACTTGAAGTCCCTAAGGTTCTTGAACGCTTTATTCTTCGATTATGAGAAGATATGAGAAGGCATTTTCTAATAAATCGTCGAAGAAAGAAGTGATAAACTTTACTCCGGCCCTTATGGAGAATAGAAGTCACAGATATCCGAGCGCACCACCTCCAGAGGATCTGTACTTGTAATCATCCGTCAAAACGGCTTCCTAATTACTTGTGTCTAAACACAGCCATCACGTCTCTCCACCTCCTTACCCCCATATCTTAGAGATATCCTTGAACTGGACATCTTTGTTGAAAAAGATATGTCTTAGTCAGATGCATCACAACTCAATAAGAGCAATCTCTTCCTCAAGTCGGAAGTCCAAAATTATAATCCCGATCCCTAGATCTTCTGCTTGACACTTGTTCGACATAGATACCTTCTTAGATAGTGCTCTTCCTTGGTGAACAACTCTTTCATAGAGCATGTGTAGCAAATGCACCAGTGTCTACCCACCGGTCAGTAATCACGCTTGATAACTCAACCTGTACAATCGTAGCAACTAAGTTAAGTAATCAAAGGAACCATGTTTAGCTATACCTTGCTATATTGGTTTAAATTGGTTATGCTTTCAAGCTCCAATTTCAGCCATGCGTCAAGTCCTATTTAGTGCAGTAACTTTTATGCACCAAGGCCACCATGCGCCAATCTTGCCATGCGCAGAGACGACCATGCACATAAGATACTATGCGGCCGGCTCTGCCATGCACCAAGACCTTCAATGCACTTTCATGCGGCAACAGTCTTCATGTAGCAAGATACTTCATGCGGCAAGATACTACCATGTGGCAAGAGACTGCCATGCTGCCAAGGCTTGCCAATTTCCAAGAACTATCTTGCACTAAGTCCTGTCATGCGCAAACTCTGCAATCCTTGGTCATATTGTAATCTTCCTTATAACTGGAATGCACGTCCTTCAAATACTAACTCCTCTATCATGGAAAATGGAAGGTTAAGATAACTCACTTTCATCATTTGACAAAGGACTCCTTCCCTCATCCAAATATTCGAAGTATATTCCTTCAATCTTCTCAAATTTTTGAAAACTTGTTGCGAAAAGATTTGATCGGATGTTCTACCTCTTTCTTCAGATCTTGCTTTGAGATTGTTAGTCCCTTGATGGATCAAAAGATGGTAGAACATGAGGCATAGCAGAGCTACTAGCGAAACCCGAAGGTCTGCTCACTACTGGAACCTACGTTATCGTCGACATCAGAGATTCACACAAGAGTTCCTCATCTGATATATCTCGATTCCAACGAAGCATGAACCAATAACATGTTACAACCCAACTCCGATCATAATGAAGATTACAACTAGCAACAAGAAATCGTTATTCACTTTACGTTTGCAGACGATACAATGAGAAAGAACGAAGCAAAGATAAATGCTGAAGAAAAACTCCTTGCTGGGGTGGTCAAAACCAACGTAGCTCAAAGCAAGATTTGCCGTAAAGACGATCTGCCCCCAGGAACCAACAAGTTCATAAAATAAATTTTGGAATGCTCAATGTCACCTTCAAAAATACTCATAAAGCACCATGTAAGAGGGGGACACTCTAGGCCGCACCAAATCTGGTGTTCTCAGTTTTTTTTCTATTTTTTTTTCTCTTCAAATGAAAGAGGAGGTCCTTTATATATAGAAGAAAATAGCACCTATGCGGCATGAGGAATCTCCTGGCCGCATAAGCGCTGTCCGACCAGATGCCCCAAAATCTGGGTGTCAAATTTGTAGGTGCTCCACGCGCCGCATGCTCTGCCCCCGCCGCATGCGCTGCCTGCGCGCTGTTCTGCCCGGAGCAGACAGCGTCGCTAGGCGCTGAAAACTGCATCCGCGTGGCACAGAGAGTCATGCGTCGCCTGCGCCGCCTATGGCAGACCCTGTCCCCTCTATATGCATCTCGCTCATCCAAACCTGACCGCAAAGCCTCAGGCCGCATAGCGAGCTGGCAACCGTGCATGCAAGTCGTGCATAAAGGAGCGCGCTAAGTGCAAAATGCGCCAACAAAATTTTACTTTGCGCCCTTGAGCCCGAGTTCGAGTCAGGACTTTGCTCCTAAGGAAAACTTTCCAAATGTGGTGACAAAACAAAGATTGTCATAATCGAGTTCACACTTAATCCCTCTAGGAAAGTCAACCCGCATGGACCTCCATCCTATGTGCATATACCAATACTAAGCATAGCTATATATTGAGATATAGACATTGGTGGTTTTCTAATGTGGAACTAAAACTCTCAAAGCTAAGTTGAAAACAGCAACATATATATATATATATATATATATATATATATATATATATATATATATATATAAAAGTTTCCTTCCAAATGTATGCACAGGAGGTCTTGCGTAGGAAGCTGAGACCGATAAGTATTTGAGGTAAAAAAAAAACAAAAAAAATTGGTAACATCAGTTTCAAGATGTATATTAGAAAGTCTCTATTGTTAAGCAAGTAGCATCCTTACGATATGACCTAACACAACGTTGTTGAAGAAGTCACTAGTATATATTAGAAAGTCGGTTAATTTGCAATTAACTATCCAGAAGTTTAACATTTTTGCAAATAAATATTTTTAAATTTTTTTTTTACAACTATATATATATATATATATATATATATATATATATATATATATATATATATATATATATATATATATATATATCCTTAACTACTGGACTGTTAGCAACTCGTTTCCAACTTTTGTTACCTGACCCAACTTATTCTTTTTAAATTCTTAACTTGTGTAACTATTGCTCTAGATCCTCAACTTATTCTTTCTAAATTCTTGGATTTATGAAATTGTGATGCCATTGTTGCGACCATCCGTCCCCACTCCTGAGAAAAATTGAATCTTGTCGCCAGCACCTTCGACAGCAACTGCCCCACAATTGGGTACGTTTGAGTCTTTTTATCATATTAGAACTCCAAAATTTTCTCTTATCAATTCCGACTGCACTCCAACAATCTTTTTCTTCTGTCTGATAAGAGGGTATTGACCCCATGGCTCCTCAACTGGACTCCATGTTTATCGTCTCGCGATATAGTTCCTGTTCACCCATACCATCGATACCTAATCCCCCGAGCTGCTTTGCATCTTCCTTCATCTCCAACTCCTCGACCGTCACGTCATGCACCACTGGAATTCTCACTACTAGAATAAGTCAAATTAACGACATTTGCAAACGTTGCTAAATGACATAAAAATGTCGCTAAAAAGTTTTAGCGACGTTTCAGTGACGTCGTATTTTAGCTAGTCATTTACAGGAAAAACGTCGCAAAATATCGCTAAAGCGACGTCTACTAGCGATGTTTAGGCGTCGCTAATTTTTTCACATTAGCGACGTTTAGCGACGTTTCGTTGCTAAATCAGCGACGTGTTATTTGTCACTATACATCGCTAATTTGTTTCTATTTAGCGACGTTTTAAAACATATTTTGTGACGTTTTGATGACCTAGCAAATATTGTCATGTCAGCCATTTAGCGACGTTTAGCGGCGTATTTAGCGACGTAGTTAAACGTCCCTAAACGTCACAAAATTGCAAAAAAAAATTTAAAAAAATCTGAAATAAATGTATGCTTGCAGTTTGTCGTATAATATGTCATATATCCTTCCAATATCATAGTTCATAAAAATAGAAAGACCCAAAGCAACCCTCCGTTAAATTTTCTGGGTTCGTCGACCCCTTCGGTGGAACACTCAACACCGGTAAATTCACATACATTTAATATAAATAATAAAGTAAAATTTGAATAAAATGATACATTGGAATTACAAACCGAGTCTCAAGAAAATCTTATCGTAAAGAGTGCAATAAATATTCACACAACTGAGTGCAAAAATAAAGGCTGAAAGCCTCAAAAAATGTATAATATTCATAAATGACCAAATACCATGGGTCAAAATACAAACAACCAGTAACCTGTCATAACTAGGACTACTACCGATCTGGAGGAGGATGAGCACCAGCTCACATCAGGGGTAAGAACAACCCATACTGCTCCCGTAAAATCGATACCGATGCCGATGAAGAAGGCATTGACGTAGGTGGAGTCGGTCTCGATAAAGGCGTACCAGGAGGACGTATATGCTCCAATGAAGTTAGTCGATGGTTGTATGAATCCATGGTAAATAATAGCCTCGTACTGCAAGCAGCCATTGAATCATGCATCATTGTCAGCCTCTCGCCATGGACTGTTGTGATGCCTACAGCTCCGTCACATTATGCTCTGCCGATGCTCTAAGATCAGTAAGGCCACATTCCATCATATTGGTCATATTCCTGAGCTCCATGATGCTGCACTTGAGTGTATCAAATCGTGCGATGAGTGTCACATCGTTCGTCTGCGATTGAGACTGTGGCTGCTCCTCTATCCTTCACAGCAACTCGTTACGGAGAGACGTAATCTGATGGTCAATAATCTCCTGGACTCGGGCATATGCCTGCGAGGACTATGGGAAATGTGCACTTAAAGATCTGTCGATATCGATGACACGGCCAAAACTGAAGTCCCTTACGATCAGCCTCACTGGGAGTCTTGGCTGCTTGTCCCTGACTTTTATTTTCTACCGGAATGTACTACCATTCTGACGAGCTTATTCACCCTTGGCTGGCCAACCAAGTGGACGGTATGGTTCCCACGAGACAGACTCATGAACCTTCTTACCTTTGTGTCCGACACTGAAGCTCCCCGTACACATGCATCATTGAGCAGAATATCATGCACTGTGCATGATATTGATGGCCTATAGCTCCCCCAGAACTGTGTGAATGGAGATGCACTCGCCTAAGATTGAGTTTGCAAACTTTGATCTCCTCCTTGGCTTTGAACTGCTGAAATTGATGTCGCTCCGTGAAGTTTTGACAAACCACTAGTCGCCAAAACCGGATCCATGGAACAATTCCCACCTAGAGACCGACTAGCTGTCATGGGATCGACAAACTGACCCTCAATCTTTGACTCATCACCATTTGTCGCTTTGTCTCGACGAACTGTATCCTCCGTAATCCTCAAAGTATATCGAAGACCCTCCAAGATAAGTTTTCGGCGATCCACCTTCTATTGAACACCCCTCTAGCCTCCATCCTATGTCTGTGGCCTGCTTATACAACTCAGTGACTTGAGCCTGTACATGCCACAACATAAATTTCCTCGAGCCTGCTGTTGGAAACCCTTCGTAGGTATTCAATTCTTGTCCCCAAATAAACTGCGACAACCATCATCAGTCATCCTCCACACCGATACCAAGTTCTAGTGCAAACTCGATACATATCGCATACCCTTGAGAACGAGCTTATGACAAAACTCCATTGTCAAGTGCACATCACCGATGCCTACAACTACAGCCGTCCCCTTGTTGCCCATCTTCACACGTCTAAACCTGCCGCCATAGTATGACGTGAAGATCCTCCTATATGGAGTGGCGTGATATGACGCCACCGTGTCCATGACCCAATCGCCATTATGACACATAATATTGTTCCATCTGGTCTCAGTCAACCTGATTTAGATAATTAACCTAAAATTATGAGTCATTATACGTAAAAGCATTTCAACAGAAGTTTAAAACTTCATTAATTAGTTCGCGAAGATATAGAAGCATAAAAAGTATGCCTCCAAAGAATGATAGATTTAAAGAAAGAATGGCACACCCCTTCATAAAATAAACCAGCAAGAAGAGTAGCGCACTCTACCAATATTTCAGAGTATAGCGCACTTTCTTCTTAAACGGAACAGAGGCGCGCTTTGAGTCAGGTTTGTAAAGACAGGCGCACAACTCTCACGCTTCTTCCCCCACATTTAATGTAATAAATCTTACAGACTGACATAGCAGTTGAGGAGATCAGAGTCATTATGACAAGTAATTTTTAGTACGCAGACCCAAGTTATCGTATAGTGGTCTATCCGGCTAAAATCTTATAAAGTGTGCCATTGTGCACAACTCTTACAGAGTGCGCCATTGTGCACAAATCTTATAGAGTGCGCCATTGGGCCAAACTTTTACAGAGTCTGCCATTGTGCTAAACTCTTACAGAGTGTGCCATTGGGCCAAACTCTTATAGGGTGGGCCATTGTGCCAAACTCTAACAGAGTGCGCTAGTATGGCCGCTCTCTCTCAGATCTCATCAAAGTACGCCAGTATGGCCCTTGTCTTCAAACTTCATCAAAGCGCGCCAAGGTTGCCAAATTCCTTTAAGAGTGTACCTGTGATCTTAACTGACAGTGAGCGGTTATGATTACTTATGTTTTATGCCATGTTTCTTTTGAGACATGCACAAATAACTATCTCCACGACCCACGCTTTCGGCGTATAGGAAGCCACGTGTCATATAGGCAGTATGTTGTGTACCCACTCAGCAGAACGTGGGTTATAAAACCCTCAAAAGTGCACGCACGATGGCAAATAAAATACAACTTACCCAAAGCGCACGCATATTTCTATAACTGCTCCCAAAGGTTATAAATACAGGCTCAGTTCCTCATTCACACACACGGACAAAGGGAGAAAATATAGAAGCTCTATGTTCCAGTATTGTCGAGGCTTTGTTGCACAAGTTCTCTAAGAGTTCAAGGGTTCTAGCATTTCTTCTTTGTGTCGAGTTGTCTAAGGAGTAAAGTGATCGACCGTAAATCAGATCTCCATAGCTATACTTTTTCAGAATCATTGTACTTTAGATTCTTGTATAGGATTTATTGTACTTTTCCTTTCTTTTCAAGTTTGTAATAAAAGGTTCGTATAACTTTTTATTTGTGGCAAACAAAATGGTGACTCTGCTACAGATGGCCTTCTCCTTTGATTAGAAGGTGATAGCTCAACACGACACCGCGTTAGTTGGCACAATACGCAGAAGACTTTGTTCGTGAAGTTCGACTAAAGATCCTTTGAAGATATGCTTGCTGGGGGTAGTGCTCGCCCCTCAACCGTAGTTAAGTCCAAGAAGTTTCGCAAGACATGGCTGCGCAAGCCTCGCTCTTCCAATCCTGAAGTAGTTCCTAACAAAGGAAAAATGGTGCTGACTGCCACTAACGAGGATTCCCTCATAGTTTTTCTATCCCCAGTTGTTGACTTGATAGATATTATGTCTCAATCGCCATTCTGTGACTTGGAGGATATTCCTCGTAGCCACGCCAGTGCGCTAACTAAGGGGAACATATTGCGACGCCCTCGCAACAATAAGCAGGGAGTGAACCAATCTTTTATTGGCAAAGGAACTCATTATGATGCTAAGGGAATTATTCATCCTCGTGCTGCCCGATCTGCACAAACTCAATGCCATACACAGAGTATATTCAACAGATACTCTGCTACTCGGGGTGCTGGCGCACTTTCTTCCTCATTCAATTACTTGGGGAGAAAGTTGTTCAACAACCACGTTGTCCAGAGAAAGGTTTTCCACCACAACTCAAAATTAGGCACACAACGGAAGTAAAGCTATGCGCCACTTCTTCTGAAGGTCAACATTGTGCACCTAAAGCACAAGATTTACGTGTAGCATTGTGCGTATAGAGACAGAAGAGGCATACTCTTACTGAAGGCGTCATTAAACTAGTACTTCACTCTATACGCAGGGTACCAAAAATGTGTGTATAAAATTCAATGTACAAAATGTAAAAAGGCAGAGTCTGCCTTCCTCTTCTTCTTTTCTTTCTCCTCCAAAATTATGCGAGATTATTGTACAAAAGCGTAAGGAGAAGGGACATTATGTGCCCACAAAAGTTGTTCCAAATGAGCACCATTGTGGTGGTCATTAAGTTGTAATCAACTGTTGTTACAGTAAAATAGTTTAACCTTCTTCTAAACGGTCCATGTTTGACCATTTGAGTTACACATTGCCCACCAGACAGTATTCTCATAAGCAAGTTGATGAACAAGAAGACAAAGATGAGTTACTTTTGGCTCCAGTCAACATGGCTTCGAGGCTCCCTCGTAGAGGAAGAGGTTCTAGAGGAAATACTTGAAGGACACCCAGTCAAAGGAGATTTGGCCAACCAGTGGAATCTTTCAAAGGGTTATAGCAAAATACTCGTTCTCGAAGACGGGAACTCTCCCTACCGCAGAGTGGTCGTTCTTCGAAATCTCAACCGACTTCCCTGGGGGTAGCTCCTCCGGATTCAACCAATAGTGTAGACTCCAACTAAAAAATACAATCCACTAGTTCTTCTATTGTCAATAGAGAATTGGGTGCCTATGCTATTTGTAATGAACAAGACTCTATCTTGAAGTACTGAATATCGTCTCAACTCACTAGAAACTGCACTCAAAGATATGTATTCAATGATGCAAAGCATGCATCAAATAATGATGGCTCATCATACTGTCACTCTTGTACTTGTCCAAGTTGCAACATCAATTCTGGTACATCCATCTCAGGGGATAGTGCCACCGCTGGGTAATACAAATCCAGACGGTAGTCCTAATTAAGAGTCAGTAGCACCAACTTTCAACCCCTCTTAATACTGGGGGTGGTCCTACGCCGATGGTTTTGCAAGTTTAACCCACATCCCTTTAGTCGGCAACACCACTTCAAAATGATGAGACACAACAGGCTATCAAGGAGTTACTGGCCCAATTCAATGCTATGACTAATAGGGACAAACTCCAAAAATTAGGAATTAGATAGCCTTTTCCTCCTGAATGGCATAAGGTTGTCTATCCACCTAAATACAAGCCTCTAAATATAACTCCTTTTGATGGGACAATATTACTTGGAAGACACATGAACTACTTCAAAATGGTTACGGGGCACCTCCCAAAAGAAGATGCCTTGCTCACTAAGCTGTTTATCGGAGCCTTGTCCAGAATAACTTATGATTGTTTCTGCAATCTCGCTGATAACTGTATTTCATCATTCAAAAATTTATGAAGCCTTTTTATCGCCCAATTTTATGAGGGGGGTATAGACATGACAATGTCATCTCTCATCGATACCAAGCAAAAAGACAAGGAGTCTACTAGCGAATTCATTGAGCGCTTTAGACAAGTAGCTCTAAAAATTGCTTCTGGTATTCCTGAGAATCACTTGATAGATACCTGCATGAATTTGTTTTACCGCAAGTGAGATTTTGTATTGGTACCGCTCAGTTCGAGGATTGGACAACATTCTGTATTGATTTTCTGAAGTTTAAGACTTTAGAAGATAAAGGCAAGCACCCTTTCAATACAACCAACAACAACAACAGCAGTCGAACAACAAAGGAAATGATGCCCTTGCTATAAATTTTCAAACGGTCAACCTCTCCTTCGAAACAACTCCAGAGTCCTCAAAACCGAAGGAAGAATACTCCTTTGATGAGAGTGACATAATCAGTATTTTGATTCCTTGATGAAAAGTAACAAACTGCTGCTACCAGACATCAAGAGACCAGACGAAGCTGGCAACGTCGATGATCCAAAATACTGTCTATTCCATCAGTATGTGCACCACCCCCCGAGAGCTAGTTATGTTCTGAAAAGAAAGATCCAATAGTTGATTGATTCCCAAGCCATAACATTACACAATGATAAGAAGACAATCACTGCTAATTTGGTGTCACTTTAATTTGGGGATTTCCCAGCTCAAGAGCTACTACATGGGGTTGTTCCAATACCAAGGACAATAATAAAAATTATAAATCTTCTGCCAATCCATGATTAAACTGAAGGGCTGGTACCTCTTACGACTCAACGTGGCCAAATTATGTGGATCCGTTCTGATCTCTTGGAAGACTTGGAACAAGAAGCAGTTTCTTCAACCTCTAAATCTAAGAAGAAAGGATGCAAGGGTCGATCATACAATATGATTTGTCCGGAATATAATTCAGACCGGATCCAGTAGGGAGATAATACCTCACTTGAACCTAGACTCCAGGGTTTGAACTTATCTCAAGGGGCTTCAGTAGACACGCTTTGCATGACTCACCAACAGTTTTGTTGGTTAGGAAGTGTTCCCTTGTACAGAGCGCGCTATATTTTCAACACAAGTTACAGCTCAAATGGTACATCTTTTAACCACAAGTATGTTCCTCTCTCATCAGTAGCAGCACTTGATAAGGAGAAACCTTAGTTTTATCACTACAACCAGTAATCTATCTGCCTTATGTAGAATTTGGGATATGATATACAGAGAGCTGAAAGACTAAACTTTGGCAAAGGATATCACATTCCATTCAAACTCATAGTAGTCCTAGCAAGTCTTGTTTTGGATTGGGGTATGAGGAATACGACATACAAAGTCGCTTTGACAAATCAAAGAAGGTACGTACCAGGAGGAAGGTTAAATCATGTCATATGGTTCTTCTTTCTCCAGTACCTGAGGAAGTCATAACTTGCACTAGGTCCGAAAAAGAATACCACAAGAACTATGACCAAGCTCAGGAAGACACTTCTCAAATCTCTAATACTCCTCCCAATGCTTCAACAAATGCTTAAGCTGGTCCTTCCAAGCCCACAACAGCAGAGAAGGGGAAGCAAAAGGATGTCTGATTTGACAAAACTTTGAAGAAGGGTCCATCCCAAGGACTTGATAAGCCACACAATTTTGACATACTGACACAGCCGACCAATACACCTGCTAAGCCTATCCCAAGAACTTGATAAGCCACACAATTTTGACATACTGACACAGATCGCCAATACACCTGCTCAACTTTCGATCTTCGAGTTACTTTGCCTTTTAAAAAAAACTAGGGATGCTTTGAGTGAGGCACTGACACAAGATGACTCGCACTTTAACCAACTCAAGACTTTAACTGAAGATCCCGTGGAATGTCCTCACTACCATAGTGATGAAAAAAATTCCTAACATTACCTTTACATAGGAAGATATGTGGTTGAAAGATAATTGGCACAACAGGCCATTGTATTATACGGGTTACGTTGGTTCCATCAAAGTGAGCAGGATTCACATCGACCCAGGATCCTCTTTCAGTATTATTATCAAAAGCCTGCTGCGAACCTTGAAGATAACAACACACAGCCTATCAACTACCAACACCCCCATCTTAGGCTTTAATGTTGGAAGAAGTAGGCCGTTGGGGAAGATACGCCTAAAAATTCAGAAAGGTGATCTCCAGACTGAACTCACATGTTATGTGATTGACTTAGAAGTATCTTATAACGTTCTGCTTTGACAATAATGGATACACAAAAATAAGAATGTGCCTTCCACTTTACATAAATGTTTCAAATATGTGGATAGCCAAGGGGAGGTCAAAACTGAAGTTGCGGACATCAATCCCTTTAAAGGTGTTGAATCATATTTCATCGACTCTGCACGTGTTGTACGCGTCGGAGTACATGGAAAATAAAGCTGATGATGAAGACAAAAATGTTCCTAGTGAAGAACCTCTCAGAATCTTCATCAAAGGGCGAACTACTAGGCCAAGTTCTGCAGAACCTGGTCATAAATCTTCACAAGTCTTCACAGGAAGAAAAGGTTAAGGAACCACTGGTGATAAAACTCACTAAGAAAGCACCCCCATTTGTCATCGACCTTCGTCGTAACAAGCAACATATACCAGAAAATTAACCCATGGTCATCAAAGTAACTAAGCCTCCAATCAAAGCTGAAGCTTCTGTTGATTATGTAGAGGAGGAAGAAATCTTGTATTTTATAAATAAAGAGGATTCTCCTTCGCACTACATCAATGTTGACCCCTTGGCGGAAGAGTTTCTAGAGGCCCTGTATCCTTACAATCCCATATCCATACCAGTAGCCTCACCACCTCAAAGTGGTACATCATATAGTTCCCACGAGGATACCTATTTCATAGTCCCTCCAAGATGAAATGATCAACGTCAAATACTTTTTGGCAAGGGCGAAAACAAAAAAAATCACACATGTTGAAGATTCAGATGACGATGGTAGAAAATTACAGTTTTACCGTTATAGCCGGCCAACTAAAGATATTATCCGGAAAATGGGATACAATCTGGAGTCTAGCAAATGGCTCAATTACGAAAAAGGTAGACGTACTCCTATACGTCATATCTCCCTAAAAGGCAAGTCTGAGACTTATAACTAGAAAATCGTTCATGGTTTAGGATATCTTAAACCTCTGACAACACCTGAAGGCTGAGAGTCAGAGGTGGAAATGTGCTCCCATTCATCTGACTCATCATTCTGGGATTCAGTTGGAAGCATCGATGAAGTATTCAAGCATTCTTTTTCTGTCAACATGGTGTCAGCCAACCTAGATGATAAAGACGACTTAACTTTAGAAACCTTCAAGAATGATCCGTGAGCACAACAGATGGATTCATAGTGGGAGCTTTGATTTGAACAACATGAACCACCTACAGAAGATAAAAACATTCAAATTGATGTAGGGGAAGAGTCCTCTCCGAAACCGATATTCATTAATAAAAGCCTTTTGGAGGAAGATAAATAAGCTCTGGTTCAGCTAATAAAGGAATACATTAACATTTTTACATGGAGTTATGAGGATATGCTTGGTCTGGATCCTTGAATAACTACACATAAGCTCAATATCTTTCCTAATGCTAAATCATTCAAAGAACAACAGTGACGATTTCGCACAGATATGATAGACATAATTGAAGATGAAGTTAGAAAGCAGATAGCATGCGGCTTCGTTCAAGAAGAACAACATCCTAATTAGGTAGCTAAAGTAGTCACAGTCATGAAGAAAAATGGGAGAGTAAGTGTCTGCATAGATTATATGGATCTAAACTCGGCCTACCAAAAAGACGAGTTTCCTCTCCTTATCACGTATGTCATGATCGACAATACCTGCAGCTTCGAGCGTATGTCGTTCATGGATGGATTCTCGGAATATAATCAAATTAAGATGTCTTCCAATGATGAAAAGCACACTTATTTCAGTATACTATTAGGAGTGTAGTGCTACACAATCATGCCCTTTGGTTTGAAGAATGTAGCAACGTATCAACGAGCTATGAGTACAATCTTTCATGAACATCTGCGAAAGATACTAGAATGTTACGTGGATGACATTGCTGTCAAGAGTCATTTTAAAGATGTCCATCTTTAAGACCTGGAGACGGTATTCAAATTAATGCGTCAACATCAATTGAAGATGAATCCAATCAAGTACTTTTTTGGAGTCTCTTGTGGCAAGTTCCTCGAATTTGTTATAAATTTCAAAGGTATTTACATTAACCCTGATAAGGTCAAAGCCATTCTTGAAATGCGACATCCGAGTAACCTCAAAGAACTTCGTGGAATATAAGGCCATCTGGCATACAACAGAAGGTTCATCTCAAATTTCTCAGGATGATGCCGACCCTTCACCCAATTTATGAAGAAATGTGTCTCATTTGTCTGGAATAAAGCATGTCAGTAGGCATTCGATGACATTAAACAATATCTCATAAATCTGCCAGTTCTGGTGGCTCTAATCGTAGGAAAACCTTTATTGTTGTATGTTTGAGCGACGAATCATTCCCTATGAGCTCTTCTCACACAGAAGAATACTGAAGTTCAAGAACAGGTGATCTACTACTCAGTCGTATGATGATCGGTATCGAGCACAGATATAATCATGTGGAAAAAGAATGCCTCACTTTAATGTTTGTCATTCAGAAAATACGTTATTATGTGACGGGTCAAATCATCCATGTCATATTCAGGGTAAATCCCCTTCGGATATTTATGACTAAGCCGAGTACACTTAATTCTTGCCTAGATACATGTGCAATGTTGTTATCACCTTACGATATGGTGTATGTCCCGCAGAAGGCACTGAAAGGTCAAGCCTTGGTAGATTTCTTAGCAGCTCACCTAGTACCGAAAACTTCAAAGCTATATGATGATATTCCTGACGAAGAATTATAGTCTAATATGGAAATGAGAGATGATTGTCGACATCGTCAAAATCAACACTAGGGATAAAGTTAAAAAAAATTTCATTGATTGGGAATTGACAAATAGTACAAAAGAATCTGTAATGCGTAGAGCCTAATTATAATAAAATAAGAATCTAGGCAAGTGTGATAGTGGAGATTGAGCACTACAGTGGCTCATTACTCCATTGATGATCCAGGACCAAGGAGGGTGACGAGGTTTCGGGGAGCTGGAGTATACGACTCAACAGGTGTCCCATGCTTCTGTCTTCTTCTCCTCTCTTTTCTCATCTTTCTCTCATGTGGAAAATTCCCACTATTTATAGCATTGAAAAGGCAAGCACGAGCGTATCTTATTCTACTATATAATGGCATATGTTGCGATAGGCTTCCACATAGTAATTCGAGATCTGGGGTTGCTGATGCCCGTAAAACTTGTGACATATGTCATATAATAATTTTGATTGCACCTTGGGAATTTTCTGCCTGGCGATGGAGATCAATGGGATAGTAGTGGCGCATGGTGTTGCTGGCACATAGGAACACCAGGGTAGTAGTGGTGCATGGAATTAATGGCACATGGAAACACTAAAGTAGTAGTGGAGCATGGTACAACCGGCACATGGAAATACTACTTATGTTGTGGATGGCTCGTGACTCTAGATCACTTTGGAGAATGGGTCTTGATCGTTGCGGCACTTGGCTTTTGATTTCTGTTGGCGCATAGTAAAGATTTTCTATGCTTCTACAAGACCCCACTACACCAAAATGATACATTAGGAAAACTATAATTTTTTCAATCTGGAACACTTAACTTTCCTATTTAGGTTTGTCACGCTCGGCTTCCAATACGGTGAGTCGAATACGTAACCAGCATGCCCAAGCTACTTGCTTTACGAATAAACCTATATTCGTAACCATGATTATTTTTTGTAAGTTCTAGGATAAAGTATAGGGTAAAGCTAAACCATCAACAAGTAAGAACTAAGTATACTCACAATATCAAGCTTTTATATTTACAACTCACAAGTCTGAGTACTGTCTTCAAAAGATAGTATACAAGCTATTCACTAATTATGCACAACTATATGTCTATCTTCCATAAAGATTAATACACATATAATTATACAAGAACACAAAATAAAGTTATTCTACACGCGACATCCCTTGATCTTTTGATTCATCCACATTATACAAGGAAAGAATCTCGTCTTCGTCCCGACCTTCATTTAGTGAACAAAAACTAGGTCATCAAATACATGCTAGTCATCGATTCAAGGAAGATAAAATATATGAAATAATATGATACTAGAGATCAAGTGTAATGGAAATCTAAATTGTATAACTCTAAGTACACGATATAATGTTGCTTTTAAATAACTTCTAAAGTGGTCTTAATCTAGTGCAATAATTATATCCAAAATCGTTTCTTAAGTCCTGAAGTCACTAACACAGTCATAAGATAATATTTCTTATATGATGATGCAAAGTTTAGAGAACATGTTTGGATCTCACATTCGCAGTGTCACGAGCATTATCTAAGCAATAATTCTATTACCAGGGATCAGGTAATGGCAGGTAGGCACGGTACTTAGTAGTCCGGCCACTCCTCTTCGGGAGCAAAATTATAACATCATATAATACCAAATTTAACATTTTATCGAATTAGGGTAAACATTTACAGATAATACGAGATACAAGTAGGTAGGTAATCTAAGCGTTCACCCACTCTCAACGCAAGACCTTGCGAAGGAGCTACAGGTACTGATCAGTTTTGTTTAATTATATTGCCAAAATTTCATACGATGTAATCCTAACTGTTCTCTCCCGCCCAATGATCTATTCTACAATCATAATCGATCCTAAGTCCATTCATAATAGTTAAAACTATGTTTCCTGTCTCAAGTATACATCGTGATTTGTCTTTCTGGAATATAGATATCACTTAGTAGAAATACTTCCAACTATTGGAATGACACCAATTAATTATCTATACATGTTAATCTCACATAATATAAGAATATAGTTAATAGGATATTCCAGAACTAAGGAAACAAGATTTGAAAATCATATCGCTTACGCGTTTACAAGTCCATGTCCGTACGGATCCAAACTTAGACAGTTAACCTCTAGGTATTCCTAGAATTATCGTTAGTTTGTCTTCATTTGATATAAAATTATCTAGGTTTAGGGTTCGGTATGATACCACGGTGTTTAAGCTTAGAAATTAGGCTATCTTCCGAAATCCTTAGAATTTTGGATAAAGTCTCATTTGTATTTCGAGCTCCAAATACAGCAATATACCCGACCCAAAGTAAATCTCCGTAGAATTGACATGGGTCAAAGCCCCTTCGGTGGAACAACTCTACACCGGTTATACGCAGTTAATATGATAGAAGTAAATGCATAGAAGCACAAAACCAAATTGCACAACCATTCCAACATGTATACCCTACTTTGTACAGAGCATACACTTTGTATAGAGCATAACTCTTATTATATGAATCCAAATACCATAAAATTATATATGGTTGGAAATTATATCGAATCCTCTTCGATTTTTGTTTATACATAATCAAATTTTGAAAATTTAATAGGTCAAAATTGGCCTAGGAAATAAGGTGTAAAATGTCCCAGATTTCGTTTTTAGAATTGTATATCGATTGTGCATGGCCATTAATTCCTATTATATACACCCAATGCTATCGTATCCTATACGGTTTGAAAGATTATTGAATCCTCTTCAATTTTTTTAGATATATCCTGATTTTAAAGAAGTTTAATAAGTCAAATCTGGCCTACACCAAAATGCGCACATAGGTTCCAGATTTTAATTCATATATTCTATACCTCTTTTCTACGACCACAAATCCTATCATATAAATTCAAACACTAATATATCATATATCGTTGGAAATCTTATCGAATTTCTAATAATTTTTGTTTAAACCTAATTAAAATTTGACCGGTTTTGATAAATAAAACCTGACTTGAAAAATACTGTGTAGTCGGAAAGAATTTAGGTTTATAAATGATAAACACTTTACTTTGAACAATAAAAATTAACTAAAACCAATATAGAAATTAAACTAATAGGAGACTTGTATAAAGAGTACAAAGAGTAGGTGGACTTGCCTTAATTTTTAGGGCTTGTAAATGATGTAGAGATGGAGAGGAAAGGTTATGAGATTTTTTTTGATGAAGATGTGAAGTAAGGAGGTGAAAGCTTTATGTAGAAGTAAAAAAGTAACTTAGGTTTATATATAATCAAATACTTATATATAAAAAATATCATCCATTCTTATCTTTCCTAGATATTCAAAGTAATAACAAATCAAACCAAAGTAACCCACACCCCCAAAGGTGGCCGGCAATGCTTGCTAAGGGTAGTAGCTTCCTTAGGAAGCTAAGGAATTAAATAAGAAAATGGGGTATTTTGGTAATTCGATAATTATTTTTGTCCTAATTTATTAGGATTCTAATTAAACCAAATCATTTACACTAATTAATTCATAATTCATGAATGACAAGCTAGAAAACTAATACTTAAAATAAAAATATTTAAAAATTTTGTAAGATAAATAATAATATTATATTAAAATTTTCGGAACCCGAGAAATTATATTATTAAAATAATATAATTTTTCTCGTAAAGCTATTTTCTCAGAAATTTTTTATTTCCAAATAAATAGTAATAATAATAAAAAATAAAATTTTGAAACCAACTATTACACTATACTATTTTTAAAAAAAATTTGTTTTCGAAATTCAAATTATGCTAATAGAAGTATATCAAAAGTACGTACATTTAAAACAAGCCTTGAGTCCGAAATAGATAGGGATACTGTTTTTGCATATCTTCTTCCCGTTGCCAGGTAGATTCACCTGAAAAATCTTTACTCCATGCCACTCGTACCAGAGATATGCTTTTGTTCTTGAGTATCTTTTCTCTTATATCCAGGATTTCTACTAGTTGTTGTTCTATTCGGAGTGTCGACACACAGTTATCTCCGAAAGGTCCAGTATATAATTTGGATATGGTACATTTCTTTGAAGTTGTGAGATATAAAATATATCATAAATTCCTTCTAGTGTTGGAGGTAAGGCCAATCTGTATGATACCTTTCAAATTCTTTCAATTACATCCAAGGGACCAATGTACCTTGGGCTTAATTTTCTTCTAGTTTCAAATCTGATTGTTCCTCGAGATGGCAAAATTTTTAAGAATACATGATCGCCAGGTTAAAATTCTAAAGATCTTCTATGTTTATCCGCTCACATCTTTTGCCTGTCTTGTGCTGCCTGAAGATGACTCCTTATAGCTTTAATGTTGTCTACAGTTTGTACCATCATTTCTGGACCCAATAGTTGACGTTCACCAACGTCACTCCAACATATAGGAGACCGACACTTCCTTCCATACAAAACTTCAAAGGGTGCAATTTTAATGCTGGCATGATAACTGTTATTATAGGAGAATTTAATTAGATGAAGATGATCATCCCATGATCCTCCAAAATCAAGAGTACATGCTCTCAATATATCTTCAAGATTTTGAATAGTTCTTTCTAATTGGCCATATGTTTGAGGGTGATATGCCGAACTAAACTTTAAACGTGTACCAAGACTTTCTTGTAAGCTTCGTAAATTTTTTGAAGTAAATCGTAAGTCTCTGTCTGAAACTATGCTTACAGGTACTCCATGCTTACTAACAATTTATCTCATAAATATATTAGCTAATATTTTAATTGATTATCCCATTCAAAATGGTAGAAATCAAGCAGATTTTGTAAGTCTATATCCATAATAACCTAAATAGCTTTGTTAGCCTTCTGAGTCCTTGGAAGTCCTAATATGAAGTCTATAGTAATATGATCCCATTTCCATTATGGTATTGGTAAAGGCTGAAGAAGTCCTGCAGTTCTCTGGTGCTCTGCATTTACTTATTGACACACTAGGCATTTTGATACAAATCTTGCAATTTCTCTTTTCATTCGATGCTACCAAAATTTTTATTTTGAGATCTTTATAATTTTTCGTACTCCCTAGATGAATAAAATATTAAAAATTATGTGCCTTTAACATAACTTATGTTCTTAGATCTCCTTTTGGTATGCATAATCTGTATTCAAACCTCAATGTTCCATCTGGTTATTTAGTTATCCCAGTCTGAAGCCCTATTTCAGTCTTCTTCCATAATTCTTGTAATTTAACATCTTCTTGTTGAGTTGCTTTAATTCTCTCTACTAAAGACGATTAAACTTGCAAGTTAGCCCATGATCCTTCTGCCTTTGGATATATAATTTTAATTCCTATTTTTCTTAAATCATCGAGAATTTCTTATGATGTGTTCATAAAGAATGATATAGGTCTTCTACTTAATGCATATGCTACTTTATTTGCTTTGCCAAGATGATATTCCAGTTCCATATCAAAGTCCTTGAGTAGCTCTAACCACCTTCTTTGTCTCATATTAAACTCTTTCTGAGTGAATATATATTTTAGGTTTTTGTGGTCTGTAAATACTTTAAAGCTTTCATCATATAGGTAGTGCCTCCTTAATTTAAGTGCAAATATTACTGTTGCAAGCTCTAGATCATGTGTTGGATAATTTCTATCAAGCAACTTCAACTGAAGAGAGGCATATGCTATAACTCTTCTATGTTGCATTAGTACAAAACCCTGGCCTTTACCAGAAGCATCACTATAAATTTCATAACTCCCGTATCCGCTTGGTAATGCTAGAACAAGTGATGTAATAAGTCTTTCTATAAATTCTTCAAATTCTGCCTGACATTTGTCTGTCTAGATAAATTTTTCATCCTTCCGTGCCAAACGGGTTATAGGTTAAGAAATTTTCTACAAATATTTTGTAATATCCTGCTAATCCCAGAAAACTTTGGATTTTTGCCATAGATTTTGGTACATGCCATGATTTTACTACTTCTACTTTTCTTGGATCAACTGAAATTCTTTTTCTACTAATGATATGGCCAAGAAAAGATATACGATCTAGCCCAAATTCGCATTTGCTAAGCTTCCTGTATAATTGTTCTTGTCTCAAAGTTTAAAGTATTATCCGTAGATGTTCTTCATATTCTTCCTCATTCTTGGAATATATCAAAATATCATCGATGAATACTATAAAATTTTTATCTAAGTATTGCTAGAATATGAGATTCATAAGATCCATAAATATTGCAGGAGCATTAGTTAATCCGAATGACATAACTAAAAATTCGTAATGCCCATATCGATTTTGAAAAGCAGTTTTTGATACATCTCCTTTCTTTACTTTTATTTGATGATAACTCGACCTCAGATCATTTTTTGAAAACACTTGTGCTCCTCCAAGTTGATCAAATAACTCATCAATTCTTGGTAATTAATATTTTTTCTTGATAGCCACCTCATTTAATGCTCTATAATCAATGACCAGTCGTAATGTGTCATCTTTCTTCTTCATAAACAAGACTGATGCTCCCCAAGGTGAAATACTTGGTTGAATAAACCTTTTAGTCAACAGTTCTTTTATTTATTTATTTAACTCTATTAATTCTTCTTTATTCATAGGATACATTTTCTTTGCTAGTGATGTTGCTCCAGGAACCAGATCAATAGTAAACTCTACTATTTTGTCTTGTGGTAGTCCCGATAATTTATCAGGAAATACATTCTTAAATTCAGATACTATCCTCGGGAATTATTTTTCTTAAATGTTTTGGAATACTCTTCGAGTTGGCAGTCAAAATTCTCTAATCTTCTGTGTTTGACCTTCCTTATGATCCCCAATAAAGTTACGTACTTCTCTTCCTGGAATTTGAAATATAATCCTTCCTTGACCATAATCTATATTAGCTACTACTAGTGTCCACCAGTCCATTCCGAAGACTATATCATAATTGATTATTGGAAAAACCAAAAGTCTTACTTAAAATGATTCACCTACAATTTTGATTATATAGGCTTTACATATATGATTGACTTCCACCAATAGATTTCCTGTTAAAATTCTCAATTTTTTAAGTAATGGTTCAGTTTCAATCTTATGCAAACATATAAATATAGCATATATAAAGGAATGTGTAGCGACTGAATCAAATAATATTGTTGTTGGATAAGATAAAACTAATATTGTACCTGTCACAACTTCTTCAGGTAATTCTGCCTCATTAGTATCCATCATGAAAGCCTGGCCATGCTTCTTCTTTCCAGTATAAGTTTGTTGTGTTCTTTGTGCTTGTTGAAATTGTTTCATTTGGGGTGGTAACGGAGGCCTATACTGACTTCCTGCAGGTACCATAGTTTGCATTACTGGTGATGCCTGTTGTATTGGCCTTGGTGTATTTAACATAGGCCTTAGTACATTCCCCTGAACTACCTCTCTAATGTTAAACCCTGCATTCATAGGCCTTGTTACAAATTGTTGATATGGTGCCATAGGTCTTGTCATAGACATTTTGGGACATTGAGTAATTTGATAATCGGCTGCTCCACATCTTAAACACCATCCATTATAATCTTTTACATTGATTCTTCAAATGGTCTGGTTTCCTACATAAATTGGATATAGGCACATATTTTGCTATTGTCATCTACAGTCGCTTGGGCTGACCTTGCCTTTGGTTCTTTGAAGAAGATTCTGGTTCAAAGTTTCTCTTTTGACCTCTAACCTTTGTTACTTGCCTATCTTTTTGTATCCTTTCTTGATCTCGGACAGCTTCAGTTATCTCAGAATATGTTTGGCATTTATAATGTACAACTTTGCCCTTAAGTTTACTTTCTAATCCTTCATTGAACCTGGATACTTTAGCTTTTTCTATAGATACCATGTAAGGAGAAAATCTTCTTAGTCTGGTGAATTCTGCAGCATATTCATCCACAGTATTTTTATCATGTTTAGTTGGATAAATGTCCTTTCTAACTCCATTTGAGCTGACTCTGGGAAAAAATATTTCTTTAAATTTACTTTTAAATTCTTCCCATGTTACTACTCTATCAGACTCCTCTGGGTGCTCTGCACTCCACCAGCTTTCTGCTACATCTTTTAACTGGATTCTAATTATTGCTACCATATCTTCTTGTGCAATTTTTGCTCCCTTAAATAATACTTCAGTAGTCCTGAACTATTGCCCTGCCTCTAATGGATTCCCAGTTCCACAATATTTCTTTGGATTTAGTTTTCTGAAGTCGACAATGGTTCCAGTTTTCTGTTGGGGAGGTGCCCTATAAGTTGTTCAAGTACAGCTACTGAGGTAGCTTGTGCAGCATTAACATGTTGATTATTTATTTATAAGAGTTGTTGAAAAATTTGGAGTATATCAGCAACACTTGTCTCAGCTTGGTTATTAAGAGGGGATTGGAATACAAAATCACTCATTTTCTAAATGGAGACAAGGAATGTAGAGTTTTTAATAAACTAACCCAAGTAGTTATAATACCATTATTAAAAATAATTAAAATCGAAAGAACATTTATATAAAAGTGGAACAAAATTAATAAGAAAAATGCATACTTTATTTATAGAAACAATATATTATAAAGTGCTACAAAGATACCAAACTACTATTTACATCTGCTGTTATACTAAAATGAACTCTAGCAGACAAAAAGACAACCTTATATATATCTTTCACAGAAACTAGTCTTATATACATACACATAGTAGTTTTATTTACATAACCATCTACTATACTCCCTCGGTCAGATCTGTATCATCCTAATCATATAACCTAAAATCTCCACGTAAGGATGTCTAGCCCTCCATTTCAGTAAAGTACCATCATAGTAATTTATTCATGGATTTGAGTCTTGGGATGGCTGGGCTCAAATAATCTGAAAGTATGTTCTTTTCTCGAATATCACTTCAACCCTGTCTTCTACTTCCTGAATGATAGGTTTCATAACTCCGTAGAGATTCCCATAAAAAGTTTATCTCTTTATTTTCTCTCATCCCCAACAGGCACCTACAATGGTAAAAATACCAATATGTGGTCTAATCACTCCTTTCAAATCGCAAAAGAATCGACGAACCATCCTACACACACATAAAGGAAACTAATTAGTACTTAGAATTAGAAACTTAAACACAACTATAGGTAATTAAGAGTAAATAATCTTGAATCAGGTTTCCTTAAAACATAAACATATGCTATGAAAATATAAAATAAGCATACTGAACTTGATTTCCTTAACCTTATAATACCCAATACTCATATCCGAAGGTTCTTGTTAGAATTTTCCTAGAAATTAATCTTAGGGTCTTATAGATATAATTAACAGATCTGCTACCTAGATGTAGATTGTTGTATATCTATAACGTAGACCTGCATGGGCCACCACTAAAAGACGTGTCATGCCCCGTTCCCAATACGGTGAGTCGAATACATAACCAGCATCCCCAAGCTACTTGCTTTACGAATAAACTTATATTCGTAACCATGATTGTTGCTTGTAAATTCTATGATAAATTATAGGATAGAGCTAAACCATCAACAAGTAAGAACTAAGTATACTCACAATATCAAGCTTTTACATTTACTACTCATAAGTCTGAGTACTATCTTCAAAAGATAGTATACAAGCTATTCACTAATTATACAACTATATGTTTATCTTCCATAAAGATTAATACACATATAATTATACAAGAACACAAAATGAAGTTGTTCTACATGCGGCATCCCATACTCTTCTGATTCGTCCAGATTATAAAAGAAAAGAATATCGTCTTCGTCTCGACGTTCATGTAGTGAACAAAAACTAGGTCATCAAAGACATGCAAGTCCCCGATTCAAGCAAGGTAAAATGAATAAAATAATATGATACTGGAGATCAAGCGTAATGGAAATCTAAACTATATAATCTAAGTACACGATATAATGTTGCTTTGAAATAACTTCTAAAGTGGTCTTAATCTAGTACAATAATTATATCCAAAACTATTTCTTAAGTCCTGAAGTCAGTAACACAGTCACAAGATAAATTTCTTATATGATGATGCAAAGTTTAGAGAACATGTTCGGATCTCACATTCGCAGTCTCACTAGCACTATCTAGACAATAATCATGTTACAAGTGATCAGGTAAAGGCAGGTAGGCACGGTGCTTAGTAGTCTGGCCACTCCTCTTCGGGAGAAAAATCATAACATCATTTAATACCAAATTCGACTTTTTTTATCGAATTAGGGTAAACATTTACAAATAATAGGAGATACCGGTAGGTAGGTGATCTAAGCATTTACTCACTCTCAACGCAAGGCCTTGCGTAGTAGATATAAGTACTGATCAGTTTTGTTTAATTATATTGTCAAGATTTTATATGATTTGATCCAAACTGTTCTCTCCCGCCAAATGATCTATTATACAATCACAATCAATCCTAAATCCATTATAATAGTTAAAACACAGTTTCCTATCTCATGTATACATCTTGATTTGGCTTTCTGGAATATAGATATCACTTAGCAAAAATACTTCCAACTATTGGAATAACACCAATTAATTCTCTATACGTGTTTATCTTACGTAATACGAGAATACAGTCAACAAGATATTTCATAACCAAGAAAACAAGATTTGAAAATCAGATCACTTACGCGTTTACAAGTCCATATCCGTACAATCCGAACTTAGACAGTTAACCTCTAGCTATTTCTAGAATTATTGTTTGTCTGTCTTCAGTCGATATACAGTTATCTCGGTTTAGGGTTCGGTATGATACTACGACGTTTAAGCTTCAAATTAGGCTATATTCCGAAATCCTTAGAACTTCGGACAAAGTCTCATTTATATTTTGAGCTCCAAATACGGTAATATATTCGACCCAGAGAAACTCTCCAAAGAATTAACATGGGTCAAAGCCCCTTCGGTGGAACAACTCTACACCGGTCATACGTAGTTAATAGGATAGACAATAAATACATAGAAGCACAAAACCAAATTGCACAAACATTTCAGCATGTATACCCAACTTTGTACATAGCATAACTTCTATTATATGAATCCAAATACCATAAAATTATATACGGTTGGAAATCTTATCGAATCCTCTTCGATTTCTATTTATACATAATTGAATTTTGACAAAATTTAATATGTCAAAATTGGCCTATGAAAGAAGATGTAAAATGTCACGTATTTTGTTTCAAGAATTGTATATCGATGGTTCACGACTATTAACTCCTATTATATACATTTGAATGCTATCGTATGATATACGGTTGGAAAGCTTATCGAATCATCTTCATGGATTTTTGTTCAGAAATATCCTGATTTTGAAAAATTTTAATAAGTCAAATCTGGCCTACACAAAAATGTGTACCTAGGTTCCAGATTTCGATTCCAAGATTATATACCTTTGTTGCACAACCCATAACTCCTATCATATAAATCCAAACCCTATCGTATCATATATCGTTGGAAAACTTTTAGTAATTCGATAATTGTTTTTGTCCTAATTGATTAGGATTCTAATTAAACTAAATCTTTTACACTAATTAATTCCTAATCCCTGAATGAGAAGCTACAAAACTAATACATCAAATAATTTTTTTTAATTTTTTGTAAAATACATAATAATATTATATTAAAATTTTGGTAATTCGAAAAATTAGATTATTAAAATATTTTAATTTTTCTCGAAAATCTATTTTCTCGTAAAACTTTTATTTTCAAATAAATAGTAATAATAATTAAAAATAAAATTTAGAAACCAACTATTACATGATTTTGGAACGGAACAAAAACGTTCCTGATTAGAAAAGCGTTCCTAATATAATTTTGTTTTCATTTTCAAAATATATATTTATATATGTATGCTTTTATACCGATCGAAATATGTTTTCAATTGAGCCAAAAAAATAATATCTACCAAAATTTTAAACTTTTTCTATGTTTCACCAAAACATTTATCTAGCCCCAAAAATGTTATTTACCTTCATCCCTAATATTGTCATCAACTCCATTGTGGAAGCTCCCTCCCCCCAAATCTTGAAGCCTAACCCTAGAATTCCGCACATAAATGGCTTCAAGCAACATGATCTCCATAGATTTAGTGCTTTGCTCTTCCCGCTAGATCGGAGCCTCATTTTCTTTCTCCGATTAGGGTTTCTTGGGTCCTGAAAGTTTGTTTTACTTTTTTAGGGGAGATTTAAGGATGTGGATTTCGACCAAAAGTCCAGGTCTTCCCTCCAACCTGATACAAGCTCACTGATGCCATTATACCCTCCCTCCCATGCTTGATAATAAACCTTCATATATATAATTTGGTGGGTATAATGGGAAAAATAAAATAAATAATAAAAATTTAGGGTCTAAACTTTCTAATTGGACAAATCAGGACCTTAACTCTAAGCTAGTATAAAATCCAGGGTCTAATTAGCCCTTAATTTTATGATCAAACTCGGTGTTAATGTCTTCTTTGGGTAGTGATTTATAAAAGTGAAAGCTCGTCGGGAGTACAATATAAATGTAGTCTGTAAACTGGTGTTAGCTATTAATAATATTAGGTAATATTTTTATTCAAATTGCACTCAATAGTTGTAGCAGCAATGACTGCAACACAACTTTATTTTGAGATCAATAACATCCCAAAGGCCAGAGACTGCTCTGAGAAATAGGTTTAGGCTTGAACCACATACCTCTTGTTCCATGGCAAAGAGGCTTTGCACCCACTGAGTTCTAGAAATCTTGTTTTGTCCTACTAATTTTTGATCAATATTAGTGTAGTTTATAAAAAGGTTTTATCCAGATGGTTATAAGAAGAATAACTATCTTGCTATCTACTTGCATTCGGTTACTAGTTCTGCCTTTCCTATGAATTCTAAACTATATGTGCATTACATCTTGTGCCTGCTCATCCAAATCAAGAGCGAACATAAGAAATTTACAGGTATTATTGTTTATAATCTATATGTTTAGCGCAATACTTAACTGCTGAATTATATATTGACAGCTACTTAATTTCCAACACTATCCTTTTAGGAAAACACAGACCAAATGCCTATGAAGTATTACTTCTGATATACTTTTCTTTTCCCTCTTGCAGGTAAAGCACCAATACAATGTGCCTATAAATAATGGATACTCAATTGGCTAATACGATGTTCAAATCCTTGAAAGGGAGACCTGTTCAGGTAGAAGATTTATCCTTCTTCAGAAATAAATTTTGTATTTTCCTTGGACTGCTCATCCAAGAGACTTTTTGCAGGGTCACATTTTTCAAGGAAAAGAACCACCAATTTTTTTTGCTCTTTTCTAGTCCATAGTTGTTGTAAAGGTATAAACCATCAAACTTTTGTGTTTGATAAGAAACATTTTGGCATGTCAGGCATGTAACTATGTACTATTTATAGATTACACTAAATAAGGTATTTTAACTTATATTATTTTTTCTAGCTTACCCAGGGGGTCAGCTCAGCTTAGAAAAACTATATAACTGAAAAAGGTTTAATTGGTTGATAGTGAGAATAAAATTGATGAGCTTAAATATGATTTAGCTAAGCAGGAAAAGTTTATGACAGTTAGTGACCAATTTATATTTAACTTCAAATATTTGTTTTTATGTTTTTTTTTCATTTGATGAACAAATGTGCATAATGACACCATGGCAACAAGAAATTGCACTAGTGTGACACAAAGAACCCCCCCCCCCCAAAAAAAAAAAAAAGGGCTAAAATTTGATATGGAATTGAAGAAACATGTGTTATAAAAGAGAAGAAGAAAAACTTCCTAAACTACAGCCAAAATGAGCTCAATGAATAATTTATTGCAAAATATATTTAAGATTTAAGTGTTTAAACAATAGATATCACTAGCCAGCAACAATTATCTGTTTATTCAGCCGATGCTAACAAGTAATTAACTTTTACTTATTTATTTATTAAGATAAGCATTAAATATGAAAAATTCAACTATGTACTTTGTGTCAATATGATGTAGCGTGGATTCCGACTCTGCATTCTTCTAGGATTTCATTATCTTTTTTTTCTTTTCTTTTTTTAATAATCCTATTTTAGGACTATTTTTTTAATTAGAAAGGCCTCTATATTTAGATTTTACAATATTTATCTAGGATTTGAATTTAACTCTATCTCTTATTAATGGAAGTATCTATATTTAGATAATCTCTTATTAAGGGAAGTATCTATATTTAGATGATCTCTTATTAATGGAAGTATCTATATTTAGATGTCACTGAAGTCCTATAAATAGGCATCTTATGTATTCAGTTGGAGAACTTTTTAATAAATAAAATTCTCCTTTGAGTTCTGGGACTTTTTTCTCTTCTTTTCTTAGTCACGGACTCGACTATTCCGTTGATTCGTAAGCCCCTCGCTTGAGGTTTTCAAGCAACCTTCATGCGGACTCCTCACCAGGCCACCTGTCGGAGTTTTTGTGGCACTGCTTTCCTCTCACCAAGCAATAGTGGTCTAGTTATCATCATCACCGATCAACTTGGCTATTGTCAAGCACGAAAGTAAGTATGTTTCGCTATCCCACTGCTTCACAATATACTAAAATCAGTTTCTATATAATCTCACAAAGAAGGAAGAAGAAAAACACTTTCCTTTGACTTGTTATGCAGATGCAAAATAAGCTCTGGTCCTTAAATAAAAAGAATACCATGCATCATATGCTACACTCCTTTACCAAATGCCTAATACTAAAACTCAGCTAGAAATCCACTGTTATATTAGTGGGGATCAATTGATGGTCTATGCATGGGCAGCACAATTAGATCTCATATGGAGTACTTATATTACTGGGTAGTAGTTGAAGGTCTGGTTACTCTTGACAAACGAATTAATCAGTAAAGGAAAATTAAATCTTTTACGGAGTATCAAAACTGCATGGGGCTGGCTACTTGGTTTTATTAAGTGTTCTCAGATTTATGATTCATTCACTTGAATTCCTGCTAATAGCTAACTCCTATTTTCCTTATTGTACAACCATCCATCCATCCATCCATCCATCCATTTTTATTGTAACTTTGAAATGCACTAGCATTTTGTCCAGCTTTGTACATTTTCTTTTTTGTTGAAATTTCTACATTGACCATGCTATGAAGGTGAATATCTTACGCAATTAAATCATTAGACAAACTAAATATCAACATCAAGGCAAATACCAAACCATATATAAAAGCAACAACATCATCATGCCAAACCACTACTGAAAATTATTTATTACTAAACAGTCATCAATTTAAGAGAAGCAAACTATCAGAAACTTTCAATATCAATTCCGGCTGAAAACACCCATAGCTTCTCCTATTAGTCATGTTCAAGGTACATATACACACAGGAAAAAGAGATGATCTGAACTTTCTGTTTATCTGCAACAAAGTTCACATGTATTTGTGGGAATGATGCCAAATCCTTGTAGTTATCTTTTATCAATAACCTCCCTTGATAGCTGTGTATGTGCAATATGAGAACTTATGGCAGTATCCATGATACCAAATAGCATCATGCCATCAAATTTGGTGTATTGTCATCTAGTTAGAAAACTACACAGATTTTTCGAGTACCATTTTTGCACTAAGTCATATGTTTCAGTTTGTGCAGGGATGCAATAAAGGTTATGTGGGATCAGAAAATTGGATGTTCAAGAGGATTTGGCTTTGTAATCTCTAGTTCTAGTTGGGAGTTTTGGTTATTACTTATATTTGTTAATCTTATTTCAATAATTATTATTTATATTTGTTATTTATGTAAGTGTATCTACTAATTATGTTAATTTGGTTGGTTAGGTTAGTAAGATGGATTTGAATAATTACTTCTCTATCTCTTCTGATTTTTTTTGGTCTAAATATTTTTGCGACATTTCGGTTTTGCAGATCCGATGGCTATCCCAACATTGAGAGAGGTCACAAAGCTTTAATAGTGACAACCAAGAGGAAGGGAATAGCTATGAGAAAGTAAAGAATGTGGAGAAGATTGTTCCTCAAATTATTTTCTCAACTCTCGTACATTGTTTTAGAATGATAGTTAATTTAATAAGGTGTATTAAACATACAATGTTTATGCTAGTCATTTTGACTTTATTAGTCTATATTAACTTTGCTTATATCTATTATACATGAACTTGTGCTATGGATGTTTGTTTACTTTCATTTATATTATAAAGAGTTTAATTTCATAAAATCTCAAGAGGATTACAAATGTTTATCAATATATGATATATCAATTTAAGCTAAAAGTAGGTTTAAAATTTCAATTAATATTGCAATTAAATAAAAAAATTAAAGCTTATTAATATTATCCAAATAGGAACACTTTTTTTTATCATTCCAATACTGGAATGCATTCTAGGCGTTCCAGCAAGTGGCATAAAAATTAATTTGAAATGATTTGTCAGTAACATTTTTTTGCTGTTCCAATACCATAACGCTTTTAAACCGTTTCAAAAAATATTGTTTGGAACGCATTTTTTTCGTGCAAAGAAATTTGGCAGCACAAAAATAGATAGCCACGAAATAAAGGCGTTCCTAAAATATTTTGGAACGGATTTCTTCCATTCCAAAATAGTTTTTTTGTGTAGTGCCCCTTTCAAAGTTTCTAAACTTAAACTTTATTAGATTTAAGTTTGAAATACTTTGAACAGAAGCGTGGAGGAGATAGACACATGGACTTCTTCAGCGCATGTGTGAAGCATTCTTCTGCTTGGCGCATCTAGTCGTTTGGCGGAGGGGAGGTCGCTATTCTGTTGACATGCTGTAAATTCAAATTATGGTGCCTCATTTTCGGAGTGAATTTCTAAGAATCTTGGACCACCTCCATGTGTGATTGGCTTCTCTGAAGCACCGCCTACTCGATGTTGGAACCAAACCGTCGGCCACCCGCCTTGCCATCGTGCGTTCAACTCCTCATAAATATATGTGGGGGGGGGGGGGGGGGGGTTTATATTTAGAAAAGAAAGAAAACTTCGAGCTATGCTCATTCTTCCTCCTTCCTCTTCTTCAACTTCTTGACCTCGTTCAACTTCCATGGCTCCCAAAGGCAAAGGAGAGGGCAGGGCAAAGTTGAGCGAGACCACGGCCGAGCCGATCGTCGAGGAGTCGACGCACCCCGATATGATGGGGGCGGTTAAAGTTAACGGCGGCCAGGGTCATCTGCTGTGCCCCTTCGCGCTTTTTGTTTCGATTTGAACATACATTTTTTTATTTTATGATCCGTTGCATGGATGGCCCCCCCATATCTGAAGCATGTGTGGATAAATCGATGTTAAGGTACATAAAATTTGCTTCGTAGTTTTGTCTTGTATATGAGCCATGGGCGTGGTTATCTTTAGGACGTCCGTCATGAAGTATGCACTCAAAAATCATGCACCTCCCTCCTTCGCATTTGTGGGTACGGCTAGTTTTTGTTTTGCTATAATGTTCTCACGAAATGCACGCGGGGGTGGGGGGGGGGGGGACCATGCGCCTATGTTGTGCTGCTTTCCTGGTCATGGTCATACGCCAAGGAAATATGTGCACATGTATTTTTGGAGACTCCTGATGCTTTTAAACTGGCTAGATTATAATATCCCTCTTGTTTCATGCAGTATCAATGATCGTTCCTTCACTAAGCGAGATCCTATTTGGTCCTGCCCTCAGCATGCTGGATCTGGATTTTGTTGAAGATATAGTTAATCCGGCCAAAGCTCTCATCGCGGTGGGCCAACACCTAAGGAGAACGAAAGTCATTGAGGAGCAGGACTTTGTCTTTCTTTAACGTTTGATGGACCCAGGGAAGATCCATATGGCAGAAGGGTCCGAAGAGTATTTCTTGAAGCCTCAATTCCTATTCCGGGACAGGGTAAGCCAAAAAATGATACGAAGCTTAAATTCAAAGAGGAATGGTACTTCGAGGCCAACGTATAAAGATGTGGATCCCCAAGATCGAACGCCAGTTGTCACTCTCGGCATTCACATGTATGGCCTCGAAGAGGAATATGAATGAGGAGCTTACCCCTACCCAAGGCGGGACGCCATCTGGTCATTTCAAAGTCCAGACGAGTATTAATCAGAGGGACACTTTTGGATATGCTCGGGATGGACCCTCTTACTCCCTACTGGTATTGCATCCTGATAGTCTAATTAGTGACGTAGCTACAAAACTTATGCCCTTTGGTGCGTCCACTTTCGCGAACCTCCTTCTGAAGAATAATCTTTCCTATCAGCCAGGTTCTAATCGAGGGACCAACAGGAATCACATCTACCGCGAATGGATTGACTTGACTTCGTGGATCCTCTCAACTTATGAGGGAGAGCTATGGAACCTGGGGCTGTACTGTGCTCTTAGGTGCTACCCATAAGGGGTAGGAGTGAACCATGATATGTTCCTTTCTTTAATATAAATGTACAATTTTTATTCTGAAATATTCTTCACGTCGGGTGGGAAAATGGGCCTGGATCTTCATGAGATGCATGAGGTCTCCAAGCTCCTGTGGGACATTGAGCCGTATGAGGAGTATACCCCCTGTAATAAGGAGCTTACCACCTTGGGGGTGAATGTAAACCCCCTGATTTTTCAGGAATTTTTAAAAACAATTTTACACAATTTTTCTGGAATTTTCTGGGATTTTTTTTTAGTAATTAAACTAAGGTATTTTATAATTAACTAATTTTTAAATAATATTAAATAATATTAAAATATTATGAAAATAATATTTTTAGGTGTAAAATGAAAAACTAGACATAGGATAATTTTCCGGGAATTTATTGGACCCCGAAAATATTTTTAAAGACCTAGAAACTAAATTAAAATTTAAACCAAATAAACCCTAGAATTAAACCCGGTTTATTTCAAAATAAACCAAACCAACCCGAACCGAACCATGGAGAACCGGACCGAACCGAACCGAACTCAAACTCTTAACGGGTCGGGTCGAATCCGAAGTGAACCCGACCCGGACCCGTTAACCCGATCGGAACCCTAATCTGAAACCCTTTCCTCCTCCGGACGCCTCTATTTAACCCTCTCGATATTCCCTGCCCTAGCTCCGCCTGAACCCTAAACCCCAACCACCAGAACCCCTCTCCACCGTCTCCACCTGACAAGCCCTTTCCCCTCGCCGTCCTCCGCCCTCTCCCCGACCCGCAGCCGCTTGACCCGAACCTCGGCCGCCCAGCTCTTCCGTCTTCCCATCCGCCTCGACCACGACAAGCAGCAATAGCCGCTGCTCTCCCCGCGGTGCCTCAACCGAGCCGTCTCCACCTCTGTCGGTGCTTCTCTCCTCCGGTGAAGCCCTGAGCAGCCGTCGACGAAACCCTAACCCGGACACAGCACAGCACTGTGCAGTTTATGTCGTGTTGCCTCACGGACATGAAGAAACCCCGTTCTACGAGCCCTATTCAGGTAACCCTTTCTCTGTCCTTACTGCCCGTTTTCTATTCCGTCTGTTGTGACGCGTAGACTGCGTAACTATCTCGATGCCCGTGCAACCCACTCGGTGTGTCGCATCCTGTGGCGATCGCGAACTGCAATCCAAAAACAGGAAAAATAATACCACATTTTCTTTCGGAACTGAGTACGCCCCGCCAAAAGGGACGAGTTGGTCGCGTGCGGTCTTCATCGAAAGGTGCGCGCCATTGATACGGACGTGCGGGATTTCGCAGAAGTTGATTTGGATGTGCGTGCACACCGAAATCAACGCGTATCCGTCGACAACGCCCCATATCGGCCTATTCTGGAACACGTTGTAACTTTGTGTACATACGTCAGATTAGAAACGAAACTTACGCCATCGGACTCATAGTAATACGCTGGTCCTGTGACCCAAGTTTGGTTCGATTCTGAGAACGTTGACAAAATCACGTATCGTGGGCCCCACGGCTCTACTTGACGAGCGATTTTGTGACCGGCTCATCGGAATCCAATTCTGAAAGTTCCGTTGGGTTCGTATCTTCGTTATGGTCTCGTTGACACTAAGTTGGACGAATTTTGAGAACATTAGTTCTGACACATTTTTCGGTGCGAAGCGGGCTACGGGTGGACCCTGCTTTCACCAGAAACTGTCATTTTTGTCCCTGTGTCCAAATTGGACTCAAGGACAGACGTTTCTAGCTATTTAATATTTTCTAAACCTGTTGGTGATGTTTATTACAGCTTTTGGAGGAGTACCTGCAGGATCCACTGATACAGGGACATCTGTTGGTATTCAAATCCCAGGCAAGTGTACCTTGCCAACTTTGCAGTTTTGTTATTTATTTCTTTGACTTAAATTAATTGTTGTACATGCTTAACCTAGGACCATGTGACTTACATAGCGTTCGAATAATATTCGGGTACCAACCCCGTACGCGGAGTTGTGTAACGTCACCTAGAGATGGATATCGTGACCCTTTACATCCTCGTGCTTGCATTACCAAGTACGTCATACCCAGGACATCTGACACTATTCATGAGACAGAATCTACCTGAAATATTCAAGGTGATTCTGTGTAGGTTGCAGGATTGTGACATAGACATTATATTCATAGATATTATATGACTTGTTGCATTAGCTATGATCTCGCGTGACATGGACATGAGACGTTATGGACATGAGACATGTGGTTACATTGGGTAGGGAGAGACACACAGGCTACAGGTTATTTTATATATATTTATTATTATTGTGAGGCCGTAGACTCTACATCAGAACTAGGCACATTATATGATATTACTGCTACCGGCTCCCCGACACAGAGATTGTAGCGGTCTCAGCCTGAGTACTAGTGATGCTCTCACTTGTATTTCACATAGATGGTTACATATTTATCCTATTTATTTTATTTATTGCTACACTACATTTATTTTGGCTTGTATTATTTTGTACCTTGCTATGTCCCCTGAGGATCTGGATTCCGGATGATGTCCCCAGGTTTAGCGGAGGATTTCTATCCCGAGGTTTACGGGACAGCAGCAGGAGCAGGAGTTGATACAGGAGCTGTACCGTTTCCCGAGGACGAGGTGATGGCTGAAGACTTTTTCTGAGTATCTGTGTTTCATACTCAGTAGCTACTTTATTCAGACATTTATGTTTTGGTCTGTTGAACTATTGTATCAGATTTATATCGGGTTGTTCCCCGAAGTACTTTGTTGAGACTGGTTGTTGATTTTCATTTTTTATTGCTGTTGATCATATTTATCTTCTATGGATGAGATTAGTTTGTGGCATGTTTTAGTAGACTTTATTTTACAGCTTAAGTAAGCCCTGATGGATCCATTAAATTGGGTTTGTCCATCAGTGTGTGCTGCTGGCCATTGCCACATGTCTAGTCCCTCGATATTTTGGGACTGGGGCGTGACATGGTTTTTGTAGTGACCCATGCAGGTCTACGACTAAATCATTCGATTTCAACTTAGGGACCGAGCAAGCCTGCACTAAGGATAGGATAAGTTATAGGATCTCATCTATTGTTTGAATCATTTTTGAACTCTATATCGAATTCGAATTAATTACTTGATTTGCATCCTGCATTGATTCCTCTGCGCGTTCTTATAGTTTATATTTTTGGATGCAGAGTAATGGATCCAAAAAACGGAGATGAGAATCCCTTGGGTATGCCACACGATGCTTTGGTTACCTATGAAGACGGAGTGACACCAGAGAATAGAGGACAATCTCCTCAAAGCGATCAAGCCGGCCAGCATAATTCAAGGTTCCGGCGTGATGACATCCCACCTCCGCCATAGTTCACTCCACCGATGCCTGTTTTTCCACCAGGCCAAGCCATGGACGGGCAGCAGATGTTTCAAATATTTTATGCCATGATACAAGCCCAACAATGGGTTCAACAAGAGGCTCAGCGTCATGAGGCAGAGTATTTGAGAACCAGCCTAGTAACCGCATTGGAGCAGGCAAACCCACCAGCTAGGCGACCAGCGACGGGATCTATCACTGATTTTCGTCAGCTCAAGTCTCGTACCTTTTCTGATAAGGAGGGGTCAACTGAAGTTCATGAGTGGCTCACGAACACACAACACCAGTTGGAAGCAGCTGAACTTCCGAGGGAGAGATGGATGACTGCTGTCAGGATACAGTTGACTGACAATGCACATCATTGGTGGCTATCAGAAGAGAGGAGGCTCGGACAGGACCGAGTCACTTGGGAAGAGTTCTCCAGACTCTTCCAAGAGATGTATATCCCAACTGTTGCTCGGTCGGAACTCCGAGACAAGTTTAACCGCCTTATTCAAGGCAATATATCAGTGGAAGAGTATAATGCTGAATTCATTCGCCTGAGTCATTTCACCCCTTCTCTAATTTCTACCGAAGAAGAGAAGGCGAAGAATTTCTTTGACGGACTCAAGTTCGAGCTCCAGAGGTTGATCGGATCTGTTGCACCTATATCGTACACCGACGTCCTTGCTGCAGCACGACGCATGGAGCGTGTCATTAGAAGGGAGTTAAGTCTGAAGCGGCCATTCACATTAGCACAATCCAGGGCATCACATGGGGATTCTGTAAAACGACCCCAGAGGAATCTACCAGAGAGAGCAGCACCTAGGGCCATATCTCTTCTTACTTGTCACTACTGTGGCAAGGTAGGCCATATCGAGAGGGAGTGCAGAAGCAAGTTGGGACTATGCCTGATTTGCGGATCCAACCAGCATCCAGCCAAAGACTGCTCTGAACGCAGAGAGGGAGCACTAAGACTAGCTTTACCTGCACCAAGGCCAGCTTATCCAGCATTGGGAGCACCACAGATGGAAGTTGGAGGAGTCAGACCACCAGCCCCAGGAGGGTATCAACAGAGACCACCATTGGCACCACAGGCAGCACTAGATCAGCAGGCTCGGCAACAGAGAGGTCCAGCTCAGGGACGAGGACAAGCATTTGCATTGGCTGTTGAGGAGGAAGCTACTGCAGGAGAAGTCATAGAAGGTACTATATTAGTAGCTTTATTACCTGCTGTAGCCTTATTTGATTCTGGAGCATCGCATTCATTCATAGCTGCTAGCTTCGTAGCCACCCATAGAGTAGCTACCGCACCCCTTCCGAAGACTAAGAGAATTCTTACGGGAGGTGGAATTATCCCAGTTAGTGACGTTTGTAGATCTTGTTTGGTAGTAGTCTGTGGAAGAGAGATGTGAGCTCAATTTCTGATCTTTTCTATGCCGGATTATGGTGTTATACTTGGTATGGATTGGTTAAGTCAGTACCATGCGACCCTAGATTGCCGACTTGGACGGGTTATATTTAGACCGCCTGGACATCCAGAATTTGAGTTTCTTCGGGGAGCTATAGAGCAAGGTGTTCAGCCCACTCTTAGGGTACTATCTGTAGAAGGGGAGATATGTTACCCAAGAGTCATATCAGAGTTTGTGGATATATTTCCTGATGATCTTTCAGGTTTACCACCTGATCGGAAAATAGAATTCACAATAGACTTAACTCCAGGAGCAGAGCCTATCATTTCATCAGTACATCGGCTAGCACCTAAGGAGTTGGTAGAATTGAAGGAACAAGTTGATGATCTTCTGGAGAAGGGTTTTATTCGGCCCAGTGTTTTACCTTGGGGAGCACCCATACTATTTGTACCGAAGAAGGATGGAACAGTACATTTGTGCATTGATTACAGGGCACTGAACGCTGTGACCATTAAGAACCGGTATCCCTTACATTGCATTGATGACTTATTCGATCAATTGAGTGGTGCTAGGGTATTCTCGAAGATTGACCTTAGATCCGGTTATCACCAGATTAGAGTGAGGAAGGAGGATATACCGAAGACAACCTTCAGGACCAAGTATGGACATTATGAGTTCTTAGTAATGCCGTTTGGTTTAACCAACACGCTAGATGTGTTCATGAGTTTGATGAACATAGTTTTTCATCAGTACTTGGACAAATTTGTGGTTGTATTTATTGATGATATTCTAGTATATTCCAAGAGCCACGAAGAGCACGAGAAGCATCTCAGAATTATGCTAGAGACATTGAGGCAGGAGAGGTTGTATGCCAAACTCAGTAAATATGAGTTTTGTATGGATAAGGTGCCTTTCTTGGGACATATTATCTCAGGAGAAGGACTTTCAGTAGATCCGGAGAAGGTTGTTGCAATAGAAACTTGGCCTACACCTACATCAGTTGCAGAAGTGAGAAGTTTTCTCGGACTTGCTGGATATTACCGGAGGTTCATAAAAAATTTCTTAAGAATTGCGGAGCCTATGACGAAGTTGACACGTAAGGACCAGGAGTTTGCATGGACGGAAGATTGCCAGAAGGCCTTTGAAGAATTGAAGAGGCGATTGACAACAACACCTGTCTTGACTCTTCCTTCAGGGTCAGGAGGTTTTGTTGTTTACAGTGATGCGTCAGGTAATGGACTAGGATGTGTTTTGATACAACACAGCAAAGTTATCGCTTATGCATCGAGACAGTTGAAGGTCCATGAGAAGAACCACCCAACGCACGATCTTGAGCTAGCTGCAGTAATATTTGCACTGAAGATTTGGAGGCACTATCTTTATGGGGAGAAGGTAGAAATCTTTACTGATCACAAGAGTCTGAAGTATGTATATACTCAGAAGGAGCTCAACATGAGACAAAGACGTTGGCTTGAGTTGATGGTAGACTTTGATATAGATCTGTAGTATCACCCGGGAAAAGCGAATGTCGTAGCAGACGCACTCAGCAGGAAGCCTACGGCTTATTTCTTGACGATGCAGCCCCAGCTATTGAAAGATCTACAGGAGCTCCAGATAGAGGTTATTTTACCAAGACAGTGGCTTGCTGGCTAATCTCGAAGTTAAGTCGTCACTGGTGGAGAGGATTAAAGAGGCATTGCCCACGGATGCTAGATTTCGAAGACTTAAAGAGAAGACAGAAGCAGGCATGCAGATGGGACTTCGCATACATGAGGATGGGACATTGAGGTACGAAAATCACCTGTATGTTCCAAATGGAGAATTAAGACATGAGTTAATGACTGAAGCACATAGCTCTATGTACTCTATTCATCCTAGAGGAACAAAGATGTACCGAGATTTAAGGCAGTATTATTGGTGGCATGGAATGAAGAGGGAGATGGCACGATTTGTGGCGAAATATTTAGTATGCCAGCAAGTAAAGGTCGAGCATCAAAGGACTGCTGGTATATTGCAGCCGCTTTCCATACCAGAATGGAAGTGGAAACATATCACTATGGATTTCGTCATCGGATTTCCAAGAAGCCCCAGTGGAAAAGATGCGGTATGGGTTATCGTGGATCGACTCACTAAATCGGCACACTTCTTGCCATTTAGAGTTGGACAGTCCACGGAGGTACTAGCGGACATGTATATACGACAAATCATAAGATTACATGGAGTGCCAGTTAGTATTGTGTCAGATCGTGACTCAAGATTTATATCCTATTTTTGGCGAAGCATGCAAGAGAGTCTTGGCACCCGACTCAAGTTTAGCACTGCTTATCATCCATAGACAGATGGTCAATCGGAGCGCACGATTCAGATCTTGGAAGATATGCTGCAATCGTGTATGTTAGAATTCGGAGGGTCTTGGGAAGATCATTTGCACTTGGTGGAATTCTCTTATAACAACAGTTATCAGGCAAGCATTCATATGGCACCATTTGAGGCGTTGTACGGTAGAAAGTGCAGATCGCCGATATGCTGGAGTGACATTTGCGAGCGTCAAATACTGGGTCCAGAGTTGGTAATGCAGACCGTTGAGAAGGTGAAACAAATTCAGAATCATTTTCGTGCAGCTCAGGACAGACAGAAGCATTGGACTGATACACACAGACGTCCCCTGGAGTTCAAAGAAGGAGAGCACGTATTCTTGAGGATCTCACCCACTCGAGGTACTATTAGATTTGGGAGCAGAGTCAAGTTGAGCCCAAGGTACATCAGACCGTTCGATATTCTGGAGCGCATTGGTGAGGTGGCTTATCGTCTTGCATTACCTCCATCCTTAGAGGGAGTGCATGATGTATTCCATGTCTCACAGCTGAGAAGGTACGTAACTGACCCAAGTCACGTAGTCTATCATTCTGAGATCGCAGTGGGCCCTAGCCTGAGATATGAAGAACAACCAGTTGGCATACTCGACATCAGTGAGAAGATATTGCGAGGACAGACAATTAGACTGGTTCGTGTAGCTTGGAAACATCACTCTCCTGGCGAATCTACCTGGGAATGAGAGGATATCATGCGCCAGCGTTATCCTCACTTGTTCGCAGATGCAGGTATAACCTAAGCATTCTTGTAATTCCCATAGTTCTTTCCTTTAGTAGTTTATTTTTTGATTGTAAGGACGCAATCTTCTTAAGGGTGGTAGATTGTAAACCCCTGATTTTTCAGAAATTTTTAAAAACAATTTTACACAATTTTTCTTATTTTTTCTAGGATTTTGTTTACTAATTAAACTAAGGTATTTTTTAATTAAATGATTTTTTAAATAATGTTAAATAATATTAAAATATTATAAAAATAATATTTTTAGGTGTAAAATGAAAAACTTGACATAGGATAATTTTTCGGGAATTTATTGGACCCCGAAAACATTTTTAAAGACCTAGAAACTAAGTTAAAATTTAAACCAAATAAACCCTAGAATTAAACCCGATTTATTTCAAAATAAACCAAACCAACCCGAACCGGACCATGGAGAACCGGACCGAACCGAACCGAACGCAAACTCTTAACGGGTTGGGTCGGATCCGAAGTGAACCCGACCCGGACCTGTTAACCCGATCGGAACCCAAATCCGAAACCCTTTCCTCCTCCGCCCGCCTCTATTTAACCCTCTCGATATCCCCTGCCCTAGCTCTGCCTGAACCCTAAACCCCAACCACCAAAACCTCTCTCCACCGTCTTCTCCCGACAAGCCCTCTCCCCTCGCTGTCCTCCGCCCTCTCCCCGACCCGAAGCCGTTCGACCCGAACCCCGGCCGCCCAGCTCCTCCGTCTTCCCATTCGCCTCGACCACGACAAGCAGCAACAGCCGCTGCTCTCCCCGCGGTGCCTCAACCGAGCCGTCTCTGCCTCCGTCGGCGCTGCTCTCCTCCGGCGAAGCCCTGAGCAGCCGTCGACGAAACCGTAACCCGGACACAGCACAGCACTGTGCAGTTTGTGTCGTGTCGCCTCACGGACATGAAGAAACCCCGTTCTCCGTAGCCCCGTTCAGGTAACCCTTTCTCTCTCCTCACTGCCCCATTTTCTGTTCCGTCTGTTGTGACGCATAGACTGCGTAACCCTCTCGATGCCCGTACAACCCGCTCGGTATGTCGCCTCCTATGGTGATCGCGAACTGCGATCCAAAAACAGGAAAAATAATAACCCGTTTTCCCCCGGAACTGAGTACGCCCCGCCAAACAGGACGACTTGTTCACGTGCGGTCTTCACCGAAAGGTGCGTGCCATTGATACGGATGTGTGGGATTTCGCAGAAGTTGATTTGGATGTGCGTGCACACCGGAATCAACGCGTATCCGTCGACAACGCCCCGTATCGGTCTATTCTGGAACACGTTGTAACTTTGTGTACACACGTCTGATCGAAACAAAACTTGTGCCATCGGACTCGTAGCAATACGCTGGTCCTGTGACCCAAGTTTGGTTCAAATCTGAGAACGTTGACAAAATCACGTATCGTGGGCCCCACGGCTCCACTTGACGGACGATTTTGTGACCGGCTCATCGGAATCCAATTCTGGAAGTTTCGTTGGGTTCGTATCTTCGTTCTGGACTCGTTGACACTATGTTGGAAGAATTTTGAGAACATTAGTTCTGACATATTTTTCGGTGCGAAGCGGGCCACATGTGGACCCCGCTTTGACCAGAAACTGTCATTTTTGCCCCTGTGTCCAAATTAGACTCAAGGACAGGCGTTTCTAGCTATTTAATATTTTCTAAACCTGTTGGTGATGTTTATTACAGCTTTTGGAGGAGTACATGCAGGATCCACTGATACAGGGACATCTGTTGGTATTCAAACCCCAGACAAGTGTACCTTGCCAACTTTGCAGTTTTGTTATTTATTTCTTTGACTTAAATTAATTATTGTACATGTTTAACCTAGGACCGTGTGACTTACTTAGCGTCCGAATAATATTCGGGTGCCAACCCTGTACGCAGAGTTGTGTAACGTCACCTAGAGATGGATATCGTGACCATTTACATTCTCGTGTTTGCATTACCAAGTACATCATACCCAGGATACCTGACACTATTCATGAGACAGAATCTTCCTGAAATATTCAAGGTGATTCTGTGTACGTTGCAGGAATGTGACATAGACATTATATTCATAGATATTATATGACTTGTTGTATTAGCTATGATCTCGCGTGACATGGACATGTGACGTTATGGATATGGGTGGGGATAGACACACAGGCTATAGGCTGTTTTATATATATTTATTATTATTATGAGACCGTAGACTCTACATCAGAGCTAGGCACATTACGTGATATTACTGGTACCGGCTCCTCGACACAGAGCTTGTAGCGGTCTCAGCCTGAGTACTAGTGATGCTCTCACTTGCATTTCACATAGATGGTTATATATTTACCCTATTTATTTTATTTATTGCTGCACTACATTTATTTTGGCTTGTATTATTTTGTACCTTGCTATGTTCCCTGAGGACCTGGATTCCGGATGATGTCCCCAGGTTTAGCGGAGGATTTCTATCCCGAGGTTTACGGGACAGCAGCAGGAGCAGGAGTTGATACAGAGCTGTACCATTTTCCGAGGACGAGGTGATGGCTGAAGACTTTTCCTGAGTATCTGTGTTTCGTACTCAGTATCTACCTTATTCAGACATTTATGTTTTGGTCTGTTGAACCATTGTATCAGATTTATATCGGGTTGTTCCCCGAAGTACTTTGTTGAGACTGGTTGTTGATTTTTATTTCTTATTGCTGTTGATCATATTTATCTTCTATGGATGAGATTAGTTTGTGGCATGTTTTAGTAGACTTTATTTTACAGCTTAAGTACGTCCTGATGGATCCATTAAATTGTGTTTGTCCATCAGTGTGTGCTGCTGGCCATTGCCACGTGTCTAGTCCCTCGATATTTTGGGACTGGGGCGTGACAGTGAAGGAGCCTAAAATGATGACCGTATATAAAGAACTATTGTGTCACCACCAAGTGGGCCACTGCTTGGAAAAAACAAGGGCTTTCCCTCACGTTCATACTTGGAAAAGTATATTTTTAAGGTGGATTCGGCGAAAGAGGCGAACAGGCAGTTTATTACTCGCCAGGCCTCCTCGCCGGAAACTATACAAGCCTTGCTGGCTTCTTTGAACGAAAAGAGCCCCACGAAAAATGTTGATGGAAAGATGGATCCCGAGATCTTCTCTTACTTCACCCACGACATGTTTCAGGTCTCACGGGCTATCTCATGATATAGCTGCACAACTGCGTAGTTCCTGGTGGCTCAGGATCTCTGAAAAGAGTTAGTAGGAACCTTATTTTGTCAGTCCTGAAGCTCATCTTTGGCTACCAGATCGCTCTCTTCCCGGCAATGGTTTGCAACATTCATCGCGGACTGCGAGATTTAGTGAAAGTTAACACCGAAGGCAGGGAACAAGGGTGACTTCCCTCGGGTGGAGTTACCCTACCATTATTTGATGGGTTGTTTAATCTTGTACCATCCTTCTGTGATGAATCCCGGTATGTGGGAGGACACCAATGAGGGGGATGCTTTTCTTCGCCACTATCACAAAATGGAGTGGCGCTACTCGGGTATGCCCATTTGTCGGAAGATATTGAGTCGTATGAATGGCTACGACTTCTTTGTAGTACCTCCCTATTACACGGGCTTTACTGAAGGTGAAGATCTTCAGGATGTTGGGACTGTCTCCTCCAGTCTGCCAAGGAAAGTTTTCATTGGCTACTATCGATCCGGCCTTCCCATTTGATGTATCATAACAAAGATAAAGTGTATATGGAGCCGTATCTCCCAAGATGATTTGCTCGTCAATTCGGCTATAGCCAGTTGTTGTTAGGTACCCCGAGCTCAAGTCTGGGATTCGTGGGGAGTTTGCTTGATGGAGCCCGAGCTTGGCATTATTACAATATCGGGTATACCAACGCACAATTTACTGCACCTTTGCAGAGACATGAAACTCGGATCATGTATGCAACCAGGAAACTTTATTGTTCGACAAATAACTTGTCTCTGGGTTATAACCGAGAGCGAAGTTTTATTGCTGGAACCAAATTGGCTGTGTCACGAGATATCATCCAGAGAGAACGGTCCCATCAACCCCGGGGATCCCCTCTGAAAACCCATGGTGAGGACCCGTCGATAGAATCGACCGTTGCAGTTTTGAAGCCGCGGTATACTAGCAAGGCAGGTTCTCCGACTCCCAAGTGAGTGAAGAAGGCTGTCATTTCTAAGGTGACAGGGTTAGTGCAACCTGTCCCTTGACTTCATGAAGGGGTTGGGGGACAGCCTTTGGTAATAGTGCCGTATATTGTATTTTTCTTTCTTTTTCCTTTAATCGGTTTGTGCCATTGACTTTATTTCTATTTCGCCACGGCTGAGCATGCCGAGCTGAGGTTGAGCCAAGCTCTCATTTATCCAATCGAGAATGGAAAGTGGTAGTCAGCCCTGCCCAAAAACTTCTATATGAGGAGCCTGCCCTTGAGGACCCTACTCTTCAGGAACCTATCCCAGATGTGTCCCTGGATGGGGACATTGATGATTTTGACAGAACGTTGAACGAGGATGTCCCGATAGACGGTAATCTTCCATTTGACTTCACAAATGATGATTTCCTCAATCTGATGGCTCATTACGATGCTGGGGGAGACCCCTCAGGGCAACCGTCTTCTTAGGGTGTGTACCCTCAGGATGACTTGACGGACGAGCCTTTCTCGCTTTACTTTTCTACCCTTCTCAGCAAAGTAGCTAAAATTATGACAAATTTTGTAGGCACTCCTCAAGTAAATTCTATGAACGAAGAGGAATTTAATGTTAGGGAGGTAGAGGAGGAGGAGCCTCATGTTCCTTGCAGGGATAAGACCCAGCACGTGTCAAGAAAATACTGACTTTCCCGGGAACGAATATTGAAGGGACGTCTTCTGCCGTGTTATATGTAGTAAGTCATATAGCAAAAATAGAGATTCCAGCTGATCCTTCAGTTATTGGAGGGCCTAAGCCTGAGCTTGTTCTCGTGGGAGCTAAATAGGTGTCAGTCGTGACGACTTTTGGTACAGTGACAGGGCCAACAGGGGCGGTCGAACGACCTCCTGCTTCTTCCAGGGAGTGGGGAAGTGTGCCTCCCTCTTTCCCATTTTGTAGGTGTTTTAATTTCTAATATTATTTTCTTTTGCCATGACAACTGTTCTAAAGTTTGTCGCACTACCTTCCTCTACGAGGAATTCATCGGTACCGCCTCTGATGACTCCGTTGACTTTGGCCGAAGTTGACCACTAAGCCTAAATCAAAATTGAGACTTTTTTACCAAATCCTGATGGGAGGGGTGTCTGGTGTGTTGGAGAGGGATCGACCCTTTACCAAAGCCAAATCCTCGGCGTTGTCTAAGATTGAGTTGATCCTGGACTACGTTGGTTACAAGGCCAAGGCTGATACACTGGAGGCGCATGCGAATGAGCTTGAGAACTGCCTTCCCGTGCTGAAGGGTTTGGCACCACGGCCCTGGCTTCCTTAGTTGTTGAGGAGAAGGGTAAGATGATTGTTGTGGTTGTCGATGACCTATCAACTTACCCTCTTCACAAGGAGATCTTTAACTGCGAGGCAGCAGAAGCGAGTGAAAAAGAGCTGGAGTTTGCTGTTGTTAAAGAGACTCGTGCTCGAACTCAGGAGACGTTAGCCAAACACCTGGCGGATGTGTGAGCGCTGATCAGGCAACTCCAGGCGGAGAAGGCATCACTTGAATCCGATGCTCGTCATGTGGTGGAAGAGGAACTCACCCTTAACAAACAAGCTGACGACAATGCTCGGTATATTACAAGCTTTAAGACTCAGATGACAGATCTGGAGGCCAAGAATGCGAGGCTGGCTGCCTTTCTGGATGAGACAAATCTAGAACAGGAAGCCGAACGCCGAGCCGCGGATAGTGGATGACTGAAAATGGATTCTTTGAGGTGTCGGATTACCGAGCTATGCACCAATGTTGAAGACCCTTAATGGTCATAGCTCTTTCGTAACTTGTTTTGTTTTGGCTAGGGCTTTGTTATGCCCCTTGATGTAGTTTTTTTTTTTCCCTTTTCCAAAGAAATAGAAACTTTTTTCTTGCAATTGTGAATCTTGAATATTGTACTAGAGGTAATGGACGTAGTATGATACTGGGGATGTGAGAGTGGACTGTTTATTCGTGGCGCACTTGGGTGCGATTAATAAGTTTGGGACAAAATTCTATCAGAGGTAATATGGACATGATAGGTTTTGTGGAATCATCATTGTTGGCGTACTTATCGTCGAGTACGGATGATAAGTTTAAATGACGACCAACGTCAGTGGTATTATAGACGTGGCGGTCGATAGCCACGTGAGGAGGTTTACTCAGAGGTAATGTGGACGTGGCAAACAATTTTTATGATATTCGAAGTATGGTTCAGAGGTAATATGGACGTGAACTCATAATCATATAGGAATGTTTACTCAGAGGTAATATGGACATGGAAAATCTTATTGATAATTTCGGACGTGTGGTTCAGAGATAATATGGACGTGATTGTGTTTTACGTTATTTAACAAATAGTGGATTAACACCGAGCAAGAGTATTCGGACCTGGACTAGTCCTCCACGAGGAAAACCAAGATAAAATTCTCAGTGTTTGCTCTCTAAACTCTACTTGCTTGCGCATTTACTTGATATTGTGTTACACTATTACTAGTTGGTTATCTGCCTTCATTTTTAATTGGTATATATTCCGCTACACTCTATTAACCCTCCCTCTAGAGTTGCCATTAGGTCCTTCACCCAGCATTCGGAAGAGTAGAGGGAGGGAACGGCTGAGCCATGGTTGTAGTCTTGCTTACTCCGGAGGTGCTGGTGGTAGTACAACTACATCGGTCTGCAGGGCCATCACTTGCCACATCATGGCTTGCATGTCTCGAGACCTCGACTTTGAGGATTTTGATGCTCTAGTTAGTGTGAGAAGCACTGCTGCCTTCTAGGTCATCACCATCCATGTATGTATGCACTGATTACACGATAGTCAAGGTTTTATGAGCTCTCCATGGAAACATTCCACAAATCAACTCGTGTTCTGTAGTTAGTAACGGACGAGCCAGACAAAGTAGCTGGAGAATGATGGGGGTGCTCCTCTCCTCCTGCTATGGCCTCTACGAGAAGACAACTGTATCATGTTAACGGAGGCGAAGAGCGAGTCTTCTTCATATAGGTGGGTTCTTCTTCGCCTTCAGAATCGTTGCCATGTTGGCAAAGTGAACTGTAATCTTTCGAATACAAACTACTTAGGTTTTTACATCAATAATCGCTTCTGTGTGCGCAGCTTTGCTCGCCGTGAGACGTGATACATGTCTTGATAGGAAGTTTGTTGGAATTCGAAGTAAAAATATCTCCAACTAAAGAATCTGTGCGTAGACGAATTCCTGCACGTCTTTTCCTGTTGAAGTTATTGTTCTAGCCGTCTGTGTGCAGTTTTTGTCGTGCTTGAGACAAGTGTTGTAACACGTAATACATGCAATCATGGAAATCACTATTGACGTTAAACTTTAACTTTGTGCAACTTTGTGCCCACCACACCTAGTCATGTGGTGATCCTATTCTCAAGGGGTGTCCTACTCTAAAGGAAAATCCCTTGGCCTTCCATGCTTGTAGGCATGGGAGTTATGTTTTAGTAGGCCTATAAAAGAAAAGGCATTCATGTAGAAATATCACACCAATTAAAATAAACTCTTCTATTGTCTGCTACTTTATCTTTCCGGCAAGTTCGTTTACGTAGTTTGCGGCTCGAGAGACTGACAAGTGGTATCAGAGCCATGTCGTTCGATGCGTACGGGAATCCACTCACACCTCCATCAGTGTCGGCGTCGAGTCCAGCGAGCGGCTCGAGCGTGGCAGGCACCCTGGTGATCCCGAAGGTGTTTCAGGAGTCCGGTGGGACGCAGTATCCGCAACTCACGCGTGCAAACTACGATGAATGGGCCCTGGTGATGCAATGTATGCTGGAGGCAAGAGGTCTCTGGGCGGCGGTGCACACCGGGACGACGGAGCGGGAGCTGGATAGGAAAGCGATGGAGGCTCTCCTACGTTCTGTCCCGCCAGTGATGATCTCATCACTGGCAATCAAGGCGACGGCGCGGGAGGCATGGCAGTATTTGAAGACGGTGCACGTCGGCAGCAATCGCGTCAAGAAAGCGAAGGCGCAGTCGCTGCGCAAACAGTACGAACAGCTCGCATTCCGGGACGGTGAGGGCGTGGACTCTTTCGCCATGCGTCTCACTACTCTGTCGAGCGCTCTCGCCACACTCGGCGACACGATCTCCGAGGACAAGCTCGTCCTCAAGATGCTGGCGGCGGTTCCCAAGAAGTACAGCCAGATCGCCCTGGCTATCGAGACCCTTTTGGATCTCGATGAACTCACCATTGAGGATCTAACAGGGAGGCTTAAAGCAGCGGAGATCAGGGACGAGATCGAGAGTGGCAACACCTCGGGCGGTAAGTTACTGCTTACAGAGGAGGAGTGGGCTGCTCGCAAGAAACAGCAGAGAGGCGGATCTTCCAGCAGGGGCGCCGGAAACGGCGGCCAGAAGAAGAAGTGGCGCGTCCCGGAGAGGGACTCGGGAGCGCGCGGTCCCAAGCCGAGCGGCGAAAGGAGCGGCTCCGGTGCAACTCGCGACGAAAAGTGCCATTATTGCGGAAAACTGGGCCACTGGGCTCGTGAATGCCGCAAGAAGAAGAAGGACGAGGCCCTTTTTGCGCAGGTGGAGGAGGACGAACCGGCGCTTCTGATGGCGCAGGTGTGCACAATCGCCGAAACGCCCTACACCCACGCCGAGGCGACCGAGCAGGTGATGCTCAACGAGGAGTGCACCATGGTAAAGCTTGGGGAGCAGGAGGACACCGACAATGTGACCTGGTACTGCGACACGGGAGCGTCTAACCATATGACGGGCACGCGGGCAGTCTTCTCCGAACTTGACACCGGCGTGCGGGGCAGCGTCAAATTTGGCGATGGCTCCGTTGTGGACATCCAAGGCCGGGGCACGGTGGTGTTTACGGGCCAAGGAAGAGAACATCGAGCCCTCACCAACGTCTACTACATTCCCCGGTTGCGTAGCAACATTGTCAGCATCGGGCAATTGGACGAGACCGGCTGCTCCACGCTAATCGAGGATGGAATGCTTCGAATCCGCGACAAATAGCGCCGCCTCCTTGCTAAGGTATCACGCACTTCAAATCGTCTATATATCCTTCCATTGCGGATCGTACAGCCGGTATGCCTCGCGGCACAGTGCTCGGACATGGCATGGCGCTGGCATGCGCGCTACGGCCATCTACACTTCGACGCCCTTCGTCGCCTGAGCAGGGAAAAAATGGTGGACGGTCTTCCGCACATTGATCATGTCGATCAGTTGTGCGACAGCTGTCTGGCCGGGAAGCAGCGACGCACTTCATTTCCCCGGCACGCCAACTATCGCGCCACCGACCCTCTCGACTTGGTGCACGCGGACGTGTGTGGTCCCATCTCACCGGCGACACCTGGCGGGAAGCGCTACTTCCTTCTCCTCGTCGACGACTACAGCAGGTTCATGTGGATCAAGCTGTTGAGATCCAAGGACGAGGCGAGCGAGGCGATCAAACGCATTCAGGTTGCGGCGGAGGTCGAGTCAAAGTGCAAGCTTCGTGTACTACGCACAGACCGTGGCGGCGAGTTCACGTTGAACGATTTCAACGACTACTGCGAGCGCCACGGCATCAAGCGCCACCTCACCGCGCCTTACTCGCCTCAGCAAAATGGCGTCGTCGAGCGCCGGAACCAGACTGTGGTAGCTATGGCCCGAAGCTTGCTCAAGGCGAAGAGCATGCCGGCGGCATTCTGGGGCGAGGCGGTGACCACGGCGGTGTACCTGCTAAACATGGCGCCAACGGCCGCAGTGAAGGGAAAGACGCCATATGAGGCATGGCATGATAAGCGCCCCGATGTAAGTTTCTTACGTACTTTCGGTTGCATTGCTCATGTGAAGATGGTGCAGCCAAACTTGAAGAAACTTGACGATCGGAGCAAGCAAATGGTGTTTGTTGGCTACGAGGCGGGGTCAAAGGCTTACAGGGCCTACGATCTAGTCGGTCGTCGCTTGTATGTCACCCGCGACATCATCTTTGACGAGACGGGGCAGTGGGACTGGACGCACACCGACATCAACGCCAGCCTCGTCGGGATCGGCGAGGCATTCACTGTTGAGTTTCCCCACGAGCTCATTCCCGGCACGTTCATTTCGGCCGGGAACGGAGGTCCATCGCCAGAGGCTGTGGGCGCAGCCACACCCGCATCGACGCAAACGCTGCCTCCATCCGAGCAGGCGGGAGCCGGTCACGCGTCCCCACCACCGGCCGTGACGCCCGCTCGCACAACCGCGACATCAGCCGCGACGACGCCAGCGGTTTCGACGCCTGAGACGACGGGTACGGCTCCGATTCGATTCGTCTCACCGCCGTCAGGAGCGACGCCCGATCCGCCAAACAAACCGCCGCGCCGATACCGCTCTCTGCAAGACATCTATGAAGTTGAGTCGGTACACCACCACGACTCTGAGGACCTCCTCCTCGCAATGGATGACGAACCCTCTGTGTTTTCAGAAGCGGAGCAACACGAGTGCTGGCGCCGAGCGATGCTGGATGAACTCGCATCCATTGAGGAGAACGACACCTGGCGGCTCGTGGACCTGCCCGCTGGTCACCGCCCCATTGGACTCAAATGGGTCTATAAGGCGAAGAAGGATGAGCACGGCGTCGTCATCAAGCACAAAGCCCGGCTCGTCGCGAAGGGGTACGTGCAGAGGCACGGGATCGACTACGATGAGGTTTTGGCGCCAGTAGCTAGACTTGAGTCCGTCAGGTTGTTACTGGCGTTTGCCGGTCATGCAGGTTGGGTTGTCCATCACATGGATGTGAAAACGGCATTCTTGAACGTGGAGCTCGACGAAGAGGTCTACGTCACACAGCCACCCGGTTTTGCAGCCGCCGGCGAGGAGCAGAAAGTTTTTCGCCTACACAAGGCACTCTACGGCCTGAAGCAAGCACCGAGGGCCTGGAACGCGAAGTTGGACAAGTGCATGTCCACACTCAAATTCAGCCGTAGTCCCTCGGAGCATGCCATCTACGTGCGTGGCCATGGCGAGGCAAGGCTGCTCGTGGGTGTCTACGTCGACGACCTCATCATCACGGGAAACAATGCGAGCGAGATCGAAAAATTCAAGCGCGAGATGAGAAGCTCATTTAAGATGAGCGATCTCGGCCTGCTTTCCTTCTACCTTGGCATCAATGTACAGCAGAACGCAGACGGTATCACAGTGAACCAGTCTGCGTACGCAGCCAAGATACTGGAGAAGAGTGGCATGGGCGACTGCAACCCTTGCCATGTACCTATGGAGCCACGTTTGAAGCTCAGCAAGGATAGTGCTGCACCGCCGGCAGATGCCACGGAGTACCGGAGCATAGTAGGAAGCTTGCGATACCTCGTGCACACCCGGCCAGACTTGTCATTCGCAGTCGGGTATGTGAGCCGCTTCATGGAGAAGCCAACGACTGAGCACCTAGCGGCGGTCAAACACATACTCCGGTACGTTGCTGGTACGCGGGGTTACGGCTGCCGCTACGAACGAGGAACAGAGGAGCCCCGGCTGGTCGGCTACTGCGACAGCGACATGGCCGGGGATGTTGACGACCGCAAGAGCACAACAGGCGTACTATTCTTCCTCGGCAACAGTGCTATCAGTTGGCAATCACAGAAGCAGAAGGTGGTGGCACTATCATCCTGCGAAGCCGAGTATGTCGCAGCAACCACTGCCGCCTGCCAAGGCATCTGGCTCGCACGGCTGCTGGCGGACATAAAGGGCGACGATATCATATGCGTAAAACTGCGCATCGACAACAAATCAGCAATCTCCCTCAGCAAAAATTCGGTGTTTCATGATCGCAGCAAACACATCCAGACGAGGTACCACTTCATTCGTGACTGCATCAAGGACGGGACAGCTGAGGTAGAGTATGTCCGAACAGATGAGCAGCTCGCCGACATACTGACCAAGGCCCTGGGCCGGGTCAGGTTCCAGGAGCTTCGCTCCAAGATCGGGATGATCGTCATCGCAAAAGTTTAGGGAGCGATTATTGACGTTAAACTTTAACTTTGTGCAACTTTGTGCCCACCACACCTAGTCATGTGGTGATCCTATTCTCAAGGGGTGTCCTACTCTAAAGGAAAATCCCTTGGCCTTCCATGCTTGTAGGCATGGGAGTTATGTTTTAGTAGGCCTATAAAAGAAAAGGCATTCATGTAGAAATATCACACCAATTAAAATAAACTCTTCTATTGTCTGCTACTTTATCTTTCCGGCAAGTTCGTTTACATAGTTTGCGGCTCGAGAGACTGACAATCACTATTGTTGGATTTTAAGGAAGAGTCGGGATTTGACTCCAGAACCTGTATGCCGACTAGCTTCTGCATGTTTTTTGCTGCTACTGTTGCTGTTTTGACAGCCTATGCGTTGCTGCTGTCGTGGTTTAGAGAAGTGCTGAACAACACTGTTGTTTCATGGTTTGCTCCGCTAACTGTTCTAAGTGCGCAGGGACTTGTGTGATTTCTAGCAGTGGACTCCTTGACATTTGTATTGAATTCTTCTGTCAAAGTTCATCTGACTCGAGCAGATTTTGTTACAAGAGTATCACAATCTTCTTTTCTTGACAGGCGCACTGGTGTGACCAAGGATGTTGTCCATAGAATCATGAACAAAAAGCATTTGAGCGGTATTGTTGATGACTTGGTCCTCATTGCCACAAACCAACACGCCCTTCTCCTTGTCATCTGCGACATTGGGATAGAAAAATCGGGGCTTGGATAGCCAAGTCATGCGAGTCTTCCTCGACTTCGTAATTGGTGAAGGGCTTAAGTGTCCCTCCAAGTGCAATATTTTCGAAAGCTTGTTGATCAAACTCGACGACCCACTTTTCTTGTGTGGCTCCAGTCAGTGTGATGTCAAATTGTGCCACAACCTTCTCATCGGCGGAGAAAGTCGTCCCCAACCAAGTCATTATTTTTTCGCCATTGAACAAAAAAGAAAAATACTATTTCCTTTTGTCTGATAGAAACTTGTTATTTGCTTTTTAGGTACAAAAAATAAATTCTTATGAAACGTATAATAAGAATCATCAAGAAAAAAAAACAAAGAAAATATCTGGGAAGAGTAGCAATATAGATCGAGTCGGTACGTGAATTCTATACTCCTTTGACTACCCCATGAAAATATAGAAAAAAAATACATTCTAAATTCGTCTCACAAACACTATGGAAAATGAAAATGGCAACAAGTAGGCTCTGGAGCAAGAATCCAAGTTTTCGATGTCATTAGGTAGCTCAAATCTCGAGGTATTTATAGCCATTCGTACTGTAACGACCAACGTTAGGAATTTTATGTAGGAAACAAGGAAAATACACCATCTTTTCCTTTCTACGCACGCACAAGGTGTATCACATTCACTATGTGTAGGTATGTCACACCCCAGAACCAAAATACTAGAGGGAGGGGGGGGGGGGGGGGGGGTGGAGACAAAACCAGCTACGTATACCAGAGTACTCTATACCCCGAGATACGGTCATGGCTGTCTAGACATGTGATAGTTTTATTCTTCAATCCATCAGGCAATCCTGGGTTAAGAATTCTATGTGTCTCAATCTCAAGCAATCAACATATTTACAAGATGTATAAATCACCAACATATAATAGTAAGGCATCCCAAACTATACATACCCAGATGATCATAAACCAGCACACAAAAAATGAAGAACTAACAAAGTACAATGTTACATGATCAGCTCTAGTTACAGTCTAGAATATGCTTTACATGTAGGCCCGCATGCTAGAATGTCAAGTCCCAAAATACGAGCTAAACACGTGCTCATTGGCTAAACACCTCAAAAGAATAATGTGCAAAATCAAGTGGGTGGGGAAGAAAAAACTCACTCATGTCCTTGGGTGCTCCTCGTGTTCACCATATTGAGGTGGAAAGTACGGGAGGTCCTGCGGTCCCGCGGTCCTGCTACAAAATTTGGCCATACAAAATCAGTGGGGTCAGACCCCAAAACAGCAAGTACCACAAGGGAGCCAAATTTAGGAACTAAAACCAGTATACAAACAAATAAATAAGAAATAGTACAAGAAATATTTAAATAAGTGCAGCAGGTAAAAATAACAGTTAAACATGCTCTGGAGTTTCAAACAAGGATATCTAGAGTCAGTCTTCAATTACTGTTCTCAGGATGAGTTGTTGAAAATAAATCAGGACATGACTAGACTAGACTGAAAATCAAGCAATCATGGCCAATCATATCCTACGACTTGCTATTATTAACTAATTAGGTTTATCAACGTCCTAGTTACCAACATATGCATTTTGAGATTCCTTACAGCCAACGCTCTACAGACCATCCGGGTTATCTAGACGAACAAGTACATAGTATAGATTTATCACATATAATCATTTCTTATCTTTTATGGTAGTGCAACACTCGACGGTGTGCTGAAAGTGTCCCCCTCATGACGGAGAGCTCCAAATCCATCAGGTGTCGCTGGGATACCGGGATTGCATTTAGCCACAAAATCTCTATGGATTTTTCTAGATTATTATTCTAGTCATTAGCTTGGACAATTATTAAGAATTTTTGACCGTGGTGCTCAGGAATCTGCCTTAGACATAATGCAAGACAGGACAGTAACTAGACGACTTCAATCAAAATAAACTACGGGGATACATGTCATGCAATACTAGTGCTACTAATAGCCTTGATCAGGACTGTTACAGGAATTCTCAAGTCAGGAGTGTGCTACGTCGATCCACTATCAGGAGTACTTATCAATACATGATCAGTATTATCAATACATGATCAATTCCATATCAAGATTCAGTAGTTCATTTATAATGTACACTCACTAGATCATGTCAGGAAATTAAGATCAATATCAAGAATGTCAGGTCCAGGAAAAAACCAGGATTAACTAAAATAACGGGATAAAAGAGAACTAAAAAATCATTAATAGTTAAGCATATTAAAGAGAATACTGGCATGTAGGCACAAAAATTAACAATTCAGGTTTAATGCATAAAAATTAGGCAAGAAAATAACATTCGCACACAACGGGTCAAAAAATACCATTGGCACATTAATCACTAATACGGATAGTTCTGGTGCACTTTGATACAAAAGTGCACTTCTAGGATCTTGGCGCACAATGATACTAAAGCGCACTTCTAGGATCTTGGCATACATTGATAGAAGTGCGTAAGCCAGGAGCTTGGCGCATAAATCGATCATTGGCGCACAAACAAGCGCATAAAAATCTACTAAAAGAGAAAACACAAGTCTCGAAGCATGGCACAACAGTCGAGAACACAATTCTCGAGAATGGTCAGAAGTTATTGCTTAATCATTAAGTAATACGAAAGGCAACAAAGTGCGTCATCTCTGGAGAAGGCCACATAGTGCGCCATACAACAGAGTACACCATTCTCCAAAAGGGACAAAGTGCGCCGGTAAGGAAAGTTCACCAAAGTGCGCCAACTCTGCAATATCTGCAAAGTGTGCCAACTTGGCTTTTTAAGTAGCATGTATTCTTGATGACTTGCAAATCCATTCAAAAGTGCGCCAAGTAGGATTTTTATACTTTTGACGGAATTGTCTTAGTACAAATGTATGTAGGAGTAGAGAAGTGCGCCCCGTGTACTTAGCATATCATGGCGCACTTTTTAAGAAATTTATGAAACACACACAAGTGCGCTCACTGGAACTTCACTTGTGCGACAAGGGTTCCCTGCGTACTTTTTGTATACATACTCAGCCAAACTTTGCATTCTCCGACTTGCTGTTCTTGTGCTCCAAGAGCAATCCAATCCAACAAACACAAAATTATCAATGAGACAAGTTCTAAGTGTTACCCCATATTAAAATTGATCAAATGATAAAAATAAGCTATATTAAGAATCAAAGCAAGATCAAAGGTTGTTCCTTTGGTTGGCAAGATGTACTTGCCTACAATCAAGTTCTAGCATAATATCAATACTACCAAGGTCACCCACAGCCAAGGCCAAGCTCGACTGCTGCTCTCTGCTGGGGAAGAAATGAAGAAGGAAAGAGAAATAAAAGAAAAGAAAAGTAAAGGAAAGAGAATGTGATTGCTTATATAGCCAAGAGATTGATTGTAGGCCATTTGATCATAATCTATGCCTCTTACTCGGGTTTATCATAGCCACCCACCAAGAAAACCAAGGGACTAATGGTCCAAAGCATGCAACTAAGGAAAACTTACAAAAATAACCTAAATAATGCATGAATGACATAAAGCAAGATGTAAGCAATTGAACAATAAGCAAGTTATACTAATATGCGTATATCATGTACGTATACTAGAACAGTGAGACGAGTCTCACAATTCTCTCCTCCTTAGAAAATTTTGTCTTCGTAATTTCAATAAGGCACAGGTCTAGCAAAAAAACTTTGGGGACAAGCAATCAAGGTAAGCAAGGGCATACGGGAATCAAGCACAATTCTAGAACAAGATAAGCATGCACAAGACAAGATTAGGGTATGAGATATACGAACAAGTATACCTCACGGGTCAAACAAATACGGGTATCGAGTACAGATATTATCCTCTCGCTTCCAAGTTGACTCGCCCGGTCAGTGATGCCCCCAAGCAACTCGAACTAACCAAATAATCCGGTTCTTGATCTCTCTGGTCCAAAATATTTACATGTCTCTCCATACAAAAGATCGGTACCAATGACCAATTCTGAATGATCCAGGACATGGCTTGAATTCGGTATATACCGTCATAACTGAGATACATGAAAAATGTTATTTATCTCGTGAAGCAACGACGGAAGAGAAAGGCGATAAGAAACATCTTCCACTCGCTCGAGGATATCGAACAAAATAATATACCTTGGACTAACCTTTCCCCGCACACCAAATTTGATGATCCCTCGGGTAGGCAAAATTTGAAAGAATACATGGTCGCCGACATAAAACTCAAGAGGTCGCCGATGTGAATCGGCCCAATGAAGTTGACGATCTTGAGCCACCTTAAGATGCTTCCGGACTTGTCTGAATACCTTAATTATCTGGGCTATCATCTCGGGACCAAGTAGTTGCCTCTCACCAATGTCATCCCAAGTTACAAGGGATCTGAACTTTCTGCCATACAGTGCCTCGATGGGTGCCATATGGATACTTGCCTGGAAACAATTATTGTAAGAGAATTCGATCAAGTGCAAGTGATCCTCCCACGAACCACCAAAGTCAAGGGTACATGATCAAAGTATATCTTTTAAAGTCTCGATCGTATGTTCTTACTGACCATCTGCCTGGAGATGACAAGCTATACTGAATTTTAGACGGGTACCCAGAATCTATTGTAGACTCTACCAAAAGTGAGATATGAATCTGGAATCTCTATCTGATATGATACTGACTGGCACTCCATAAAGTCTGACAATTTATTTCATGTACATCTGAGTCAACTACTCTGTAGACTGTCCCACCCTGAAGGAAAGAAAGTGAGAAACCTTTGTGAGTCAATCCGCTATTGCCTAAATTATATCTCTGCGAATTGGGGATCTAGGAAGACAGGTCATAAAATCCATGGTGATATGGTCCCACTTCCATTCCAGAATTGGTAAAGGTTAAAGAAGTCCTGCTGGTCTCCGATACTCAGCCTTGACTTGCTGACAAACCAAACATCGAGAGACAAACCGTGCTATCTCCCTATTCATCCCATTCTACCGGAAATGCTGACGAATATCTCTGTACATCTTCGTCCCTCCTGGGTGAATGGAATACTAAGAATTATGGGCTTCTGACATGATCTCCTGATGGATATCTCCACTTGGTACACAAAGACGATTACCAAATCGGAGAGTTTTGTCACTTGAATGGTTAGTTTGGGTCTATGCCCTGACTCACATTCTGCTCTAAGTCGCTGAAGTTTAACATCGATAAACTGTGCTTCTCTGATCCTTTCCACTATAATGGATTGAACCTGTATGCCAGCCATCAATACTGTGTTGCCAGAAAACACAGCTTCTATGTCCATATCCTAAAGATCTTCTAAAATATCTCATTTTGCCGTAAGAAAATAAGCTCCCGCTCTCCGGCTCAAAGCATCTACCACGATATTAGCCTTCCCTAGATGATACTGAAGGTCAAGATCATAGTTTTTCATCAACTCTAGCCATCTTCTTTGACTCATATTGAGATCCTTCTGAGTAAAGACTGTTCGCCTTTACAAGTGAGTTTATGTATACTTTCGTTTAATAACAAACAAACGTACAAAAAATTCCTAATCAGAAGATCTAACTAAAATATTTAATCTGGGTAATGTGATGATGGAGATCGAGCGCTGTGGTGGCTCCTTTGTCCCGTTGATGGTCTGACGAGGGAATGAGGATGCTCTCTTATTATCTCTCTTCTGATCTTGTGTGCAAGTACGTAACTCTCTGGGAGGGTCTAGTCCCACTTTGAAGCAGAAAAAAGCCTGCCCTTGAAAACGTCCAAGTTTTTTCTGTTTATAACAATCATGTTGATGGGATATAGATGCCGCATGCACCTTTGTTTGGTGGCCGTAGGGGGCTTCTTCAATAGAATATGGTTGCAACTGTGGGTGTATAGTATGGGTTAAATTTAGGACAAGCTACCACTGGACATTTTATTGGGATTTGCTATGTCTGGAGATTCTAGTGGTCCTTGTCTTCTGTTTGCATGACTTGGTCTGCTTGACACGTGGCCCGTATTTAGTTGGAGAGAATTGCAATAGAAAGATTTTATCTCAGGGAACCTTGCTACGTTGAACGGAATGAGTCTGAGACGCATGAGATGAATGTCGTCTGAAACGCATGGGGCCAGAGACACATGGGACGCGTGAAATCTAGAATGCATGGGGCCAGAGATACATGGAATGCATGGAGTCTGGAATACAGAGGGCCAGAGTCGTATGGAACGCATGGAGTCTAGAACACAAAGGGCCAGAGTTGTATGGAGTGTATGGAGTGCATGGAGTCTGGGACACATAGGACCAGAGTCATATGGAGCGCATGGAGTCTGGGACGCATGAGGCCATTGTCGCATAGATCGCATTGAGTCTGGGATGCATAGGACCGGAGTCGTATGCAGCGCATGTAGTCTAGTACGCATGAGGCCCCATACACGTAGAGATGCATGTTTGTCAGAAGTTATTATTAGTCTGACGAGAGCTTCTTGTCGCTTAGTGTGCTCACATTTTCTAAAGCATTCAAAAAATAGTTTTTGTCAGGATTCTGTGTCAGACGTAATCTTGAGGTCAGGCCTCTAGGCGGCCAATATTTATGGCGCATGGATGGAGATTGGCCGTCTTGACGTAATCTTGAGGTCAGGCCTCTAGACCTAATCTTGAGGTTAGGCCTTCATGGCATGGTCATCATGCGGCCTAGTTTCTTTTTAGTCGAATATGGGGCACATGATTGTTGGACGCATTGATCCAGATTTTTTATGCTTCTACAAGACCTCCTTCAAAGTTTTTAAACTGATAAGTTTAGAATACTCTGAATAAGAAGTATGGAGGAGATAACTTTGGGTCACATGGACGGTGGGTCGTATGGACAAGTCTTTGCCCGGCTATCAAATCTCTATTTAATGCAGAATTCGCCTCGATCCTTGAGTAGATTTCTTAGGATTACATGTTATCTCCTGACACAGGACCCAAGGCAATGGTTCACTCATGGATGACGACGGATCAAAAATTCAAGCACCATTTTCATCCTAGGTTGCCACATGGATTGAGGCAATTTCAGGCTACAAAAGAGGAGGTATCAGGAAAGAGAGAGAGAGACTCTTTGCTTCTCTCTCTGATTTTCTTCCTCTACTGCTTTGATTTTCTTGTGCTATTATCGACGACTGCCATAGCTTCCCGAGGTCCTTTTTCTTCCAAGGTTTCCAAGGACAAGGGCCTAGCTACTGAGAATTCGGGCCCAAAGAAGAAGGGCACAGGAAGGAGGAAGACCTCTGCCGTCGGGGGCGACTCCCCTAAGATTCATTATGATGTGAAAAAGATCGTCAAAGATAGGGTTCCCCATAGGGACGAAGATAAATGAGGACTCTAAGACATTGCTTGTACGTTTTGTCGCATGGATGAAGAGACATGCGCAACCTTTTCCCATGTCTCATCGCCTGAATGCGCAGACTTCCCACACGACCTATCGCACGGATGTGCGGTCCTCTGATATGCAATTTGTGGATCTGTTGCATGGGTGATAACCCTATTTTATGTAGATCTAGTATGCGCCCTGTATGGATTACACGCATGGCTCTTTGTTGTGATGCTTTTGCATATATGGTAATTTGCAGTTCTTTTATATTTTTGCAGTGAACTTGCCCGCTACTTCTTCCGATGAGTTGATTCTCAACCCCGAGCGGGTTCCGTTGAGTATGAACTTTAAGGATTTGACTGCCTCCCTGCAAGTCCAAATACCTAGGGGTTTTCAATCTGAGAGGCAAAAGCTGATTACTGGCCAGGGCGAGTTTTATCTTCAAATCCAAATGAACGTAGAAAAAAGTGCTCCCAGGCAGGATTACGCTTTCAAGAAACCCTACTTTCTTTTTAGTGATGCGATGACCACTTCTGTTTTGGATTTGGGGAAGTCCAAGGAGAACTGGACCTTCACCCACTACGGGGCAAGGATGTCACTGCCCTCTTTCGAGCGTCATATGCCTTTGTCGTACTTCCGCGTAGTAATGAGCCGGAGGAAGATGAACAGGAACTTGACGCCTGAGAAATATGAGGCCCTTTTTGGTAACATCCGAGATGGATCAAGTCTGAGAAAAGGGACTTTCTCTTGTCATAAGGAGTCGCCTTCCTACTCTTCTATCGGGTTGGCACCGGGGGTTGTTAGGAGCGACTTAGGGCCAAACTTCAATGCTTATGCGTGGATACGTTCCTCCACCAAGTGGCCAAAAAATGGAGTTATCCTTCTTGTCAATTAAGGGCTCTTGGATGAGCTTATTATAGTCCCTCGTGGTGTTGGTCGAACCGATGGATGTTGAGGCATTATCAACGGGAACTGCAAAATGCCAATCTTTTTCATCCTGTAAGGGGCACCTGTTATGGCTTGGAGATGAACCTTTGCCTCTTTATCGCCCTGATGGAGATAAACAAATGCCAAACGGGGACTTTCTTTACGCCCGACGGTGAGATGGGGCTTGCCTTGAATGAGATACATTCGGTATCAAAGCTTCCCTGGGTGAAGTGACTTACAAGGAAACTTCCTGAGTAACGACAAACTAGAAGACCTCAAAAAGAAGGATCCGGAGCTCGTAGCCGTATATGCGGAGGTACTTTGCAATCATAGTATATGTCAAAGAATATATAAGGATGAAAATCCATCCGAAGGGGACATCCCCCATATTACTGTTTGGAAGCACTATCTTTTTTCGGAGGAGTCCGAGTCAGGAAAATTTTATATCCGTAGGCTGTAATCCTAAGAGTCTATTGTGGCTTTGATCCAAAAGTATCGCGAGGCTTCTGTCGCTCGCGACCCATCTGCCGAGTGCGAGAAATTGAGCTACTTCTTCATGGATACCTACGAGCTATTTGAGAAGGCACTGCTAGCGGGATACCTGATGATCTAGCTACGCAACTGCGTGTTCGCAGGGGGTTCAGGCTCAATTAAGAGAATCAATCATAATCTTATTCTTCCGGCCGTGCGACTAGCTTTTGGCTACCCTCTTGTAGTACTATCCGCGATGGTCTGCTACATCCACCGTGGTCTCCGACGTTTTACCTCCACAAAGGTATTTAAGAGTTCAATAGGGTAGAGTTACCCTATCAGTACATGATGGGTTGGCTTTTATTTCACCATCGGTCCTTAATGCGCCCCAGCACCCAGAAAGGAATATTGGAGGGGGATACTGTTATCCGTCGCTAACGGAGGATGAAGTGGAAGTACGGGAATGTGCCCTCCTATAGGAAGGAGCTTGCTTATCTGAACGGTTGGACCTTTTTAGCACTGTCCCCAATTTTATTGAGGAAGAAAGGAGTGTTATTCATCCAGATAGTGGGGCTGCAGATTGCCCGTTGTCGAAAAAACTTTATAGCTGGCTCCTTGCTATCAGTCCTTCCCACTTGGTGTATCATAATCGGGCTGACTTCTACTTGGATCCCTATCTACCCATTCAGTTTGCTCATTAATTCGGTTACAGCTAGCTTCTGTTGGATACCCCTAGTACTTCCCTTGGGTATTATGGCAATCTACTTGATGGTGCTCGTGCATTGAGCTATTACTATGCCGTCGGAACACAAGCTGAGTTTGGGTTACCGATGGCTTGTGTCATGTCGAATATATTGTTTACTGCACAGAGTTTCTACTGCACAGTCAATGCTCCACCAGCTGTCTATGATCCTGGGATGAGTTATCTGGCGGGTACTATTTTTTTGCCTCCGTCTTTGAAAGGTTGACGGACATCCAAGAAGGGCAAGAGCGCATCCCAGCCTTTGCTCGTTGACTCAGACCCGCAGTCTGAGAAGGGGACTCCTTCTGATGGTCCTCCTGCTCCTAAGCACAAGATGACTGTGGCTCGCCACCCTAGTCATTCCAAGCAAGCATAAGTTAAGGAGGATCCTGAGGAGGGACCTATAGGAGAATCTAGTCCTTCTGTGAAAGACGTAAGGGAGAAGGTAGGACCCCTTACACAGGTAGCTTCTAAACAAGACGCCACCTTAGATGCGACAGCGGTGCCCGTAAGACCTCTTAATTTGATTCTTATGACTCCTCTATATGAACATCTTTCTTCTATTTTGTTTGAAACTTTATAGATACAGGGGAGAATGGACCGCCCTCGGGGGTCTACGGCTACTAGGTTCTCTTACTCAGAGTGGGACGAAGAGTCGACTCCCCATGATCCCGAGGTTGCGATTGAAGAGCCTATCCCTAATAATTTAGGCTGGACATATCCCCGAACGGGAGCTGATGGAACCGGCTACTCCCAACATCCCAGCGGATGACTCAGACGTTATTGAGGCAGCTCCACAAATCCCGTCATCTATTTCGGGTATATTATTTCATATTTTCTCGCGAGATAAGATCTTTCTTCTTTAGTTTTCTATTTTGTTGGTGCGGTTGGTCACAGGTGGTTTTGGCCCTGCAGACTAAACTTCTCCTTTGAGGATGGTGAACGTGGCTGCTGAGAAAGATACGGAAGAAGAAAGAGGTGAGGGGCTGGTTCAAAGAAAGTATGTTCTCCCTCGCCCTATTAGGGGTGGAGAATACCCGACGGAACCTTCTGTTGAGTCGTAGGCCTACTTAGTGCGGTGACCGCTTCGTTAACTCCTCGGGCTAACATTGGGTGATAGAAAGTCGCAGCTCCCTCAGTTTCTGTGGGTAGCGGTCTTCCCGAGGGATCCGTTCCTGGTCTTGACAGTGTGAAGGTCAAGCTTTCCAGTTTGCCTGGAATCTAGATACTACTTTCGGTGGGCAGAGTTTGGTTGCTTCAAAAGAAGCTCGTCATCCGGCAACTGTGGTTCTACCATCTGACTCATCGAGCGCTGTCCCCTCTGCTTCACAGGTTACCTAGATTATCAAATTACCTGTAATTCCTTCAGCTTCGGCTCCCTTGACGTCCTCCATGGCGGTTGGGCTAGCGGCCACTTCCAAAGTTATCCTCCAGGACTTCTACGTATTATTAAGACAAGGGGTCCAAAATGTACTGGGATAAGGGATGCCTTTCGTTTGGTCCAAGCATGGTGCCCTGCGACAGATACAGATTTTGAGGACCTTTCCTGGATCTGAACAAACAAAAAATATTCTGCTTCAGAAATTAACTAAAGTAGAGCAGCGCTTGAACGAGTTACAACAGCTGCAGTAGGATGACGTCACTGAGACAGTGGCCACAGAGTATGAAAGTCTCTTGGACTCCATAGGACAAGTAAAGGCTACCTATGGAGAGACCAAGGCGAGTCTCGAGCAAGAACTTAAGAAGCTAGATCTCCAACATACCGCATTAGACACAAACGATGTGGGTTGCCTTGCTCGAGAAGATGGATTTTCCCATACCGTTGCTAAGATCCACAAGAATGTTGCACAACTCCAGGCCAACCTCAAGATCATGGAGGCTCATGTTAGTGAGTCCTGCCAAGGGCGGGAGGTTATTCACGCACAACCTCTCACTATGGCCCAGTCTTCTGCTTCCGTTGAGGAGACTATAAAGACACTGGATGAGAGGCACCAGGCTTACGCTCACCTTGATAATCCCGCTTCTATAGATCAAGAAGCTGAGCGCCGGGTCAGAACTCAGATCGATGCCAGAGTTGCCCATCTCTGAGGACTTTTAGAAGAGTTGTGCACTTATCAGTAGTATCAATAGTTATTTCTTCCTCCCCCTCCCTTTTCTTTTATTTTGATTGAGATGTTATTAAGTCCTCAAATATAGTTTGCTTTTAGTTCCCCGTTTGGAAGAAATAAAAATATTTTCCCCTTTTGTTGGAATTATCCATATGAACTTTGGGTGTCGTGCTAGAGGTAATACAATACCTCAACTTTCAAGGATATCCCACTGAGGGATCTTTGGTTGATTTATTACTTATTGCGCACTTGAGTGCAAGTAATAGATTCGAAACAGGCCTTGCTAGAGGTAATATAGACGTGGCAAGTTTGGTATAGTTAACACCACTGGCGCACTTAGAGTTAAGTACAGGTGCTAAGTATAGACGACGATCGATATCAGAGGTAATACGGATGTGATAATCGATAGTCAAGTAGGGAGGGTTGTTCAAAGGTAAGAAGAACATGGCAAACCCTACTGGGGAGGATGTGAGGAAGATAGCTCAGAGATAACGCGGACGTGAGCTAATCAATAGTCATATCAAGAGGTTAGGCACAATCCAGGTATTTTTGGTAGAAAGAAAAGAAAATGAGCCAGAGGTAATATGGACATGGATATTTTTTTTGGATGGAGAACATGGACAACTCATAGTTCAGAGGTAATATGGACGTAAACTGTTTGCTTCCATTATGGATATCCTACTAGGAGATTTTTGGTGGACCTATTATTTCTTGCGCACAATAGTGCAAGTAATAAGTTCGAGTTGAAACCCTATCAGAGGTAATATTGACGTGATAGATTTTGTGGACCCATTACTTTTTGCGCATCTGAGTGCAAGTAATGAGTTTGCGACAAGCCCTGTCAGAGGTAATATTGACGTGGCAGATTTTGTGGGCTTAGTACCGCTGGCGTACTTTTGAGTTAAGTACGGGTGATAAGTTGAGATGACAACCGATATCAGAGGTAACGTGGACGTGATAATTGATATCCATACCCAGAAAGGTTTGCTCAGAGGTAATATGGACATAGCAAATTCGATCGGAGAAAAATATTAGGACAATAGTTCAGAGGTAATATGGACATAAACTAATATCCGAGACACTCACAAGGGAGCAATTTGCTGAGTGTGTTCTATCCAGAAATGTATATAGACCTGAGGATTACTCTATTGGGGAGATCGTTAGGTCGATAGCTCAGAGGTAGTATGGACATGGCTAGCATCTAACGAAACTAGTTTTGGAGTGGTCCCTGCGGGAGTGTGCTGATGAACCCGAGGACTGCTCTGCTGGAGAGATTTTGAGGATCCATTATCCGTTGCATATCCAGGACTCCTGAATACTGATAATGGCTCATAGTAAAATATCGTGCATAGGCACTTATTGTGGATGAACAGGGAGTAAGAACCTTATACATCTTTATTGTCTTGATGGGAATAGAGAAGTACTGGCCTAGCCTTATACATAGTACAATTTCAGGAACTTGTCGTTGATGGGTATCATGAGCAAGTCGCTATTAGATTTTACCAGTTTCTATGACGAACGAGCCTTCCTATTTGGGTTAGAATTTGTCGGCCATCTTGTGGGTCATAACTATCGACCTTCTTACTGTCAGGACAAGGTCACCCACTTGGTAGGTCATCTTATTAACCCGTTTCTTGAAGGCTCCCGAGAGACGTGCTTAGTATAGCTTAATACGTTGTTAAGCTAAGAGATGCTTCTCGTCGAGTGCTTCTAACCCTTGTAGCCGTTGGCGGTAATTGTCGTCGACGGTTAGCTAGTTGGAGAGAGCCACCTGGAGCAAGGGAATTTGGACCTATAGGGGGAGGACCGCTTCGCTCCCGTAGACCAAGGAGAATGGCGTACTGCTAGTAGATGCCCGAACAATTATGTGGTAGGCCCAAAGACATTCACCCAGCTTCTCATTCTAGTCGCGCTTATTAGATGACACAAACTTCTTGAATAGTTTCACTTTATGATAGTCTTGTTGAATGCTTCTACCAGATCACTTGTTGCTGGGTTGTAGGCCGTTGAGGCTATATTCTGAATTTAATTTTTATCACAAAATCGGTAAAATGTGTGACTTGTAAACTATGGACCATTGTCATGGATGATCCTTCGTGTTAAGTAAAGTGATAAATGACGTGATGCTTGACGATGCTGATCACGTTTCATATTTTTACTTCAACGAGTGGTACGACTTTCGGCCACTTGGAGAAGTAGTCGATAATTGCGAGGATAATCCAATGTCACTTAGACGAAGGTGGACTGATTGGTCCTATGATGTCCATGACCCAGGCTTCGAATGGCCAAAACACAACGGCCGAGTGTAGGAACTCCGAGAGTTAGTGGATAATCAGCATGGATTTGGCACGCTTGTCACTTTCTTGCATAGTTGACAATCTTCGCGACCATTATCGGCCAATAGTAACACATTCTCCGAAGATGATCCTTGTCACGCCCCAGTCCCAAAATACACGGGACTAGGCCACATGGCAATGGCCAGCTGTCACATCTCCGAGGATATCCTAATTTAATGGATCCTAATGAAGAGTGCTACACTGTCCTAAATACTAACATATCCCAATATCAGTCAACAACAGGTAAACTAATCTCATCCATAATATAAACAACAAGAAGTACTAAATAAACTGCTGGAAGATAAACACTAGTCTCGAAATATCATAGTACAACCAATAATGTCTGGTGGGAACAAATCCACTACTATAACGAAATAAAATACTGAAATGATAGATAAAAGATAATGACTAGGGAATCGACTGACTAGATAATGATGCACCCAATCCTAGGCAGAAGGCCTACCAAGTGATCACGAAAACTCGGACTGTAGTACCTCTAGCTCCTCTGCGGTAGTGAACCTCGTCTCCTGTCTTGGGCCATACACTGTGGGGTAATATGTCTCGTCCAAATCTGGAAAGGTACCAGGTCCTCAGAGGGACGTAACAAGATACATAGAAGCATGTCATATATAAATACTGAATAAAATAAATACAATAAAGGGTGTGCTAACCATCTAAGTGAATGCAATATGAGGACAACTTTGGTATGTATGGGTAGGCGTAGGCATAACGTCCAACACCCCGAAGAGCGTGGCAGCAGTACAGTATATTATCCATATCGCTCCGAAGAATGTGGCAACAGTACAGTATATCATCCATATTGCTCCGAAGAACGTGGTAGCGGTGTAATAGGAGTCATTGGATCTGTGGCTCCTCTGGATACTACGGACTCCAATGGTGTATCCCACACGCCTACTAATGTCCTCCCCGTCCAATGTAGATACGCAAGTCGAATACTCGACGTGCATACCACGTATCTATATACCAGTCTCTAATTCTAAAATATAACCTGAATTATGTACTAACCGCGATGTAAGTCACACGCACCGATAGCTAGTCGAGAACGCAAACCCGCATCCCAATATGAATATGTCTTAGTAAACGTGTGAGGGTGTCAGGTCTCAGAAGATAACAGAGTATCCTCCACTGGGGTGAGTCTGCTAATGACCAGGTCAAGTACACTAATCATCGACGTATCCGTCGACTGCACCAGAGTCAAATCTTGGATGCGCACAATTGTATAAAAAGAAAGCACAAGAATACAATACAACATATACATAATTTAAATTAGACAGTAGATATGGCAAGGTATCTTGCCTGAGTCCTCAAGCTGTGAATGCCAGAAGCCGGTTCCTGCAGTATCTCATGGCTAATCCAATGATCCTAACACACAATATAATATTGCAATGCTGACATCAGACACTAAGAAATATATACGCACGACTACGACGCTACTCTTGGAATATTGTCGCAAGTTCACGATTGATCGAATACAGCGTCACGCGTACACGTAGCTAGGGTATACACGTATTCTGTTCTCGGTTATCGTGTGCCTTGAGACAACAATCATCAAGTTATGGTTACCAACTGTTTTTGATTTATACGATTACAGGTCCTTGGTTCCCATGATCAATGTACTCAGTTTATGTCCCGATGTTTAGATGAAGTACTGGTCCTTGGTAACATATCATACTTTAGGGAATGTATTTATTATTTTCTAACCTACTTATCATCACATATACACATATCTCATATTTTCTATTATTAGGTTGGTGTCGACATAGGACACATCGATACGACGACTCGAATAAACAGTCATACAATGATACTATGCGAGAACGAGTAGGGGATCAAGTACCTGGCTTCTTGGACGAGGGTCTGCTAGTCCTCCTTCCGGGCGAAGCTCCGACGTCGACCGGTGGGTTGGCCGGTAGCGGCGGCCTGCAGCGAATGCGGCAGCGGCAGCAGCGGGCTTGGGGGCGTCGGTGCGGGGTGAGGACGACGCGGGGTGGCTGACACGTCGTGGGGGTAGGATGGGGCAGACCTCATGGTGGTATTTGGCGGTGCCAGAGTCGACGAGGATGGTCAGGGCAGCGACTATGGTCGTATGTGGATGGGTGAGTCAGGGATGGTGAAGTCGACGGCGACATTGGACGGTTGGGGTGGTGGTGCAATAGTGAGGGGGTCCGGTGGCTGAAGTGGTCTGGTGGTGGTTGTGGTGTCGGGCAGTCTGGGGAGGGGGGTAGCTCGGGTGCAAGGGGAACAACTAGGGTTTGGGTGTTGATGAATAGTGAATTAGGGTTTCATGTGGGAGGAGTTGTATATTTATAGGTGTTGACTCTCTTGGGCTATCCTCGAGGTTTGGGCCGACCAGTTACTCGGGGTGGGGCTGGTCCATATTTAAGGGTGTACACGGGCTTGGTCTGGTCCTATTTTTGGTGAACTTGGCCTCAACATAATTAAATTATAAATTAATATGCTAGGCGCTCACTTACGAATATTTTGAAGCTAAAGTGAGACACAATGACGAGTATCTAAGGTTGCACAATGGTCAGAGGGGGTAGTCTGGCATGTCTAAGAGATGTTCGTGACCCTTGGTGGAAGATAACTATTGGTGTAGTGCTCCATCCTCGAAACAACGGCAAGGTATATTAGGACATATAATTATTGCACATTTATTCCAATTGTATCCAATTAAATCTAAGTCTCTCAATTTAATTCAAATTGAACCCTAAATTGGTCGAGGGGGTTTACAATCTACCTTCCTTAGAGCATTTCTTCCTCGAAATTAAAAACATACGTATGGTAAGAAATACTGCCTAAATCTAAAATGCCAATATGTACCTAGTCCTTCGAAGAGATGGGGATAGCGCTGTCTAATGTCCTCCTCGTGTTCTCAAGTTGACTCTCCTGGTGCATGATACCTCCATGCGATACAAACTATGGGGATAGTCTGACCTCACAATACCTTCTCGCTCCTGTCCCGGATCTCAACAGGCTCCTCTTGGTATGATAGACTCGGGCCGACTGTGATCTCTGAATGGTCAAGTACATGACTCGGATCCGGTATGTACCTCCTCAGCTGAGATACATGGAAGACGTTATGGACTCCTTCCAAAGTCTGCTACAAAGCTAATATGTAAGCAACCTCTCCGACGCGTTCTAACATATCAAATGGTCTGATGTACCTCGGACTCAGTTTTCCTCTACTTTCGAATCTGATAGTCCCTCGAGTAGGAGAGATCTTTATAAATATGTGATCTCCAACCTGGAACACTAAGGGTCATCGATGCGCATTCATCCAATGCTTTTGTCTGTCCTGTGCTGCTCGTAGGTGCCCTTGGATCTTCTTTACCTTCTCTATTGTACGAACAACTAACTCGGGGCCACGAATCTGTCTCTCGCCTATATCACTCCAACATATGGGGGAATGACACTTCCTGCCATACAATGCTTCATATGTAGCCATCTAGATGCTCGCGTGATAGCTATTGTTGTAGAAAAACTCGACCAGATACAAATGGTCCTCCCAAGATCCTCCGAAATCAAACATGAATGCTCTTAACATGTCTTCCAATGTATGAATGGTGCGCTCTGATTGGCCATCTGTCTAGGGGTGATACGCTGTGCTAAATTTCAGACGGGTACCGAGACCCTCTTACATACTCTGCCAAAAGTAAGAGGTAAACCTCGTATCCCTGTCAGACACAATACTAACTGGCACTCCGTGTAGTCGCACAATATCTCTCATGTACATGTCTGCTAAAACCTCTGTAGATTGTCCAACTCTGAAGGGTAAAAAGTGTACAGACTTGGTGAGTCTATCTACGATTACCTATACTGCATTTCGACCACTAGGACTCCTCGAAAAGCTTTTAACAAAGTCCATAGTGATATGCTCCCATTTCCACTCCGGTATAGGGAGCGGTTGAAGCAATCATGCAGATCTCTGATGCTCAGCCTTGACTTGCTGACACACCAGACATTTGGCCACCAAGAGTGCTATCTCTCTCTTTATTCCATGCCACCAGTAGTAATGTCTCAAGTCTTTGTATATCTTCGTGTCTCCTGGATAAATAGAGTAGGTTGAACTGTGTGCTTCTGCCATCAACTCCTGCCGAAGCTCTCCATTTGGAACATAGAGACGATCTCCACATCTCAAAGTTTTGTCTTTATGTATACGCAGTCCTGTCTGTATTCTAGCCTCTGTCCTCTGTCTAAGCCTCTGGAATCTGGCGTCTGTTGGCAAAACAGCCTTGATCCTCTCCACTAATGTCGACTGTAACTGAAAACTCGACAACTGTCCGTCTACTCTGGGCATAACGACTTTTATACCCATCTGCTCTAGATCTCTCAACAGATGTTGCTGTGTAGTCAAGAAAAATATCATGGGTCTTCTGCTCAACGCGTCAGCTACTACCTTGGCCTTTCCCGGATGGGACTGTAGCTCAATCTCGAAGTCTGTCATCACCTCGAGCCAATGTCTCTGCCTCTGATTAAGGTCCTTCTGGGTATAGACGTACTTTAGGCTTTTGTGATCAGTGAATATCTCTACTCTTTCTCCATATAGGTAGTGTCTCCAAAGCTTCAAAGCAAATATCACTGCTGCAAGCTCCAAGTCGTGAGTGAGATAGTTCTTCTCATGGGTTCTCAACTGTCTAGAAGCATAGGCTACAACCTTCCCATGCTGCATCAAGACACATCCTAATCCTTCCCCGGATGCATCTCTATAGATCATGAATCCTCCGGGTCCAGATGGTATGGTCAAGATAGGTGTCATAGTCAAACGCTTCTTTAGCTCATCGAACGCTGTTGACACTCCTCTGTCCAAGTGAACTCCTATTCCTTACAGGTCAAACGGGTCATCGGCTCTGCGATCTTCGTAAAGTTTTCCACGAACCTCCGGTAATACCCGGCAAGTCCTAGGAAACTCTTTACTTCTGGGATATTGGTAGGGGTTGGCCATGTCTCTACCGATGAAATCTTTGCCGGATCTACTGAAATATCATCTCCTGAGATGGCGTGTCCAAGAAAAGTGACACAATCTATGAGAAACTCCCACTTGCTCAGCTTGGCATAAAGCCTCTCTCTCCTCAGCGTCTCTAACATTAGTCTCAAGTGCTTCTCGTGCTCCCCGTGGCTCTTCGAATACACCAAGATGTCGTCAATGAAGACTACCACAAACCGGTCTAAGTATTGGTGGAATACTCGGTTCATCAAGTTCATAAATATAGCTGGCGTATTCGTCAGTCCAAAAGGCATCACTAAGAACTCGTAGTGACCATAACGAGTACTGAATGTTGTCTTTTGAATGTCTTCTCTTCACACCTTTATTTGATGATAACCCGATCTCAAGTCAATCTTTGTGAACACCACTGCTCCTGTCAGCTGGTCGAACAAATCATCAATCCACGGCAGGGGTACTTGTTCTTGATAGTCAAAGCATTAAGGGCTCTGTAATCAGTGCACATACATACCGTTCCATCCTTCTTAGGTACAAACAACACTAGTGCTCCCCAGGGTGATGCACTAGGGTGGATAAATCCCTTGCTCTGCAACTCCTCTAATTGCAACTTTAGCTCATCTAGTTCCTTCTTCGCCAACCGGTATACATTAGAAGATACCAGTGCTGCTCTGGGTACTAGCTCAATAGTGAACTCCACGTCTCTATCTGGCGATAAGCCTGGCAATTCTTTAGGAAAAATATCCTCAAACTCTGCAACTATTGGTGGGGGTACCATCTCCATAGCCATATAAGTTCCAGCTATCTGTCCTACTCCTTGTTCGATGGTCCCTCACATGTACTCGAACTTCGGTTGATCTGGCAGTCTGAAAGTGATGCTACCCTTCCGACAATTCAGTATGGCATTATACTGGCTTAACCAGCCCATGCCTAGCACAATATCAAAGTATGACATGGGTAACACCAAGAATTGTGCTCTCATCTCTCTACCATATACGACTACCAAACACGTTCTAATAGTGTTGGTAACCGACACGATACCTCCTCCGGTAAGAATCTTCTAACTCTTAGGTAAGGAGGAAGTAGCTACTCTATGCATTGCTACAAATCTACTAGATATGAATGATAAGGTAGCTCCAGAATCAAATAATGCAGTCGCAGGTAATGATGCAACTAAAATGGTACCTATGATAGCTTCCTCTTATGTTTCCTCCTCTGTAGCTGCTAGTGCAAAGGCCTATCCGTGCCTCTGCCCTCCGGTCTGCTGTCGAGCTCGGTCAAACTGTGCCTCCTGTGGGGCCAAGGATGGTCCCCTCTGAAATCCTCCAAGTGCTGGTGGATGATGACCTCCTGGCGGTGGTAGTATCCTCAAAACTGGTGCTGTTGGCCTCTGTCCGGCCGGCGGTGCTGTCTCTCTGCGCTGTAGGCAGTCTCAGACTTGGTGCTGGTCTGACCCATAAATCAGACATGTCCTCAGTCTCTTTCTGAAGTCCTTCTCGTAATATTCTCTCTTACCACAGTGGTAACAAGTCAAAAGCTTCTTTTGCTGGTATGGCGTTGTCCTCTGCTGTGTCTGCGCTCTAGGACGACGGATCGGTCCTCCTACTCCGGGTTGGGCTCTAGCTGGTGCGGTTGTGCTGGAACGTCTTGTTCCTCTGTCGATGGCCTCCTGGACTCTCGCCTCTAAAAGAACCTCTTCATAAAAAATCCTCGCCTGTGCGGTGGTATACCTCTGTAGCTCGAAGGTGAGGCCATGATAGAATCTCTGGGCCTTTTCTAGATCATTGGGTATCAGGACGGCACCAAATCTGCTAAGGCGGCTGAACTCCGCATTATAGGCGTCGACAGTCATGTTTCCCTGTTCTAGATGTAGGAACTGGGAGTACAGGGCATTTCTGACTGTAGCTGGGAAATACTTCGCATTGAAGTACTCTAAGAACTGTTCCCAAGTCTGGTTCTTGCCTATATTGTGCTCAATAGATTCCCACAAGTGATGGGCGTTGCTTTTTAGTTGGTCCCTCACCGCGGTCATCTAAAGGTCTGGGTGCAGTTGTGAAGCCTCTAGTAGCATCTCCGTGTTGGCGACCCAATCAAAGATTTGCTCTACTGTCTCGTTGCCTGAGAAAGTATGTGGTCCCATCTGTCGGAACCATCTTACAGTGCCGCCTGTCTGGGCTGGTGCAGGTGCTGGTACTGGTGCTGTAACAGATGTCATCTCTAGTACTGCCATCAAACTTTGTCTCAACATCTTGGTCTGATGCCACTTTGCTTGCATCATAGTCTGAAATAATTGAAGCATCTGTGGCTGTCCATCTAGCCGTGGCATCTGGGGTGTATAAGGTGGAGGTGGTGGTAGTGGAACCTCTGGCTGTGCGGTAGGGGTCTCCTCAGATGTCGGCCTCTCGATCTGTGACATCGGTGTAGCTCCAGAAGTTTGGCCCTTAAAATGCGATGAGGGGATCGTCTGTGAAGTCTATCCCTCGGGCTGCTCGGTAGGATCGTCCTGAGAAGTCTCGTGCCAATGTATCAGCGGGGCCTATGGCGGTGGTTTCCTTCCAGGTAGTCCCTGGGGTACCTTCTCTCCTTGGGTGGTGTTGTCCGGCACCACAGCACTGGGTGCTCCTCGTCCACTGTGCAAGTTTATCTTGCTGCAAGAGACAGGATTTTATTAAAAGAGTATAGAATCAAGCAAACATGATGCAGATATTTAGAAGCAATACGAAGGAAATTTAAAGACGAAATCAAAGTGGATGAGACCTAGAAATTTCTATCCTATTGCAGGCTTGCTGGACATGTTACCATACCACAAGCAAAAAAGTCGACCTGTATGGGCCACCACTAAAACCATATCACGCCCCAGTCCAAAAATACACGGGACTAGGCCACATGGCAATGGCCAGCTGTCACATCTTCGAGGATATCCTAATTTAATGGATCCTAATAAAGATTGCTACGCTGTCCTAAATACTAACATGTCCCAATATCAGTCAACAATAGGTAAACTAATCTCATCCATAATATAAACAGCAAGAAGTACTAAATAAACTGCTGGAAGATAAACGCCAGTCTCAAAATATCATAGTACAACCAATAATGTCTGGTGGGAACAAACCCACTACTATGACAAAATAAAATACTAAAATGATAGATAAAAGATAACGACTAGGGCATCGACTGACTAGATAATGATACATCCAATCCTAGGCAGAAGGCCTACCAAGTGATCATGAAAACTCGGATGGTAGTACCTCTAGCTCCTCTACGGCAGCGAACCTCGTCTCCTGTCCTGGGCCATACACTGTGGGGTAATATGCCTCGTCCAAATTTGAAAAGGTACCAGGTCCTCAGAGGGACGTAACAAGATACATAGAAGCATGCCATTTATAAATACTGTATAAAATAAATACAATAAAGGGTGTGCTAACCATCTAAGTGAATACAATATGAGGACAACTTTGGTACGTATGGGTAGGCGTAGTCATAACGTCCAACACCCCGAAGAGCGTGGCAACAGTGCAGTATATCATCCATATCTCTCCGAAGAACGTGGCAGCAGTACAGTATATCATCCATATCACTCCGAAGAATATGGCAGCAATGTAAAGGGAGTCATTGGATCCGTGGCTCCTCTGGATACTACGGACTCCAATGGGTGTATCCCATACGCCTACTAATGTTCTCCCTGCCCAATGTAGATATATGCCAGTCTCTAATACGAATACTCGACGTGCATTCCACGTATCTATATGCCAGTCTCTAATACTAAAATATAACCTGAATTACGTACTAACTATAATGTAAGTCACACGCATCGATAGCTAGTCGAGTACACAAACCCGCATCCCAATATGAATATGTCTCAGTGAACGTGTGAGGGTGTCAGGTCTCAGAAGATAACAGAGTATCCTCCACTGGGTGAGTCTGCTAATGACTAGGTCAAGTACACTAATCATCGACGTATCCGTCGACTACACCCGAGTCAAATCTCGGACGCGCACTATTGTATAAAAAGAAAGCACAAGAATACAATACAACATATGCATAATTTAAATTAGACAGTAAATATGGCAAGGTATCTTGCCTGAGTCCTCAAGCTGTGAATGCCAGAAGCCGGTTCCTGTAGTGTCTCCTGGCTGATCCAATGATCCTAACACACAATATAATATAGCAATGATGACATCAGATACTAAGCAATATATACGCACGACTACGACGCTACTCTTAGAATATTATCGCAAGTTCACGATTGGTCGAATACAGCATCACGCGTGCACGTAGCTAGGGTATACACGTGTTTTGTTCTCGGTTATCGCATGCCTTGAGACAATAATCATCAAGTTATGGTTACCAACTATTTTAGATTTATACGATTACAGGTCCTTGGTTCCCATGATCAACGTACTCAGTTTATGTCCCTATGTTTAGATGAAGTACTGGTCCTTGGTAACATGTCATACTTTAGTGAATATATTCATTATTTTCTAACCTACTTACCATCACATATACACATATCTCATATTTCCTATTATTAAGTTGGTGTCGACATAGGACACGTCGATAAGACGACTCGAATAAACAGTTATAAAATGATACTATGCGAGAACGAGCGGGGGATCGAGTACCTGGCTGCTTGGATGAGGGTTTGCTTGTCCTGGTCGTCCTTCTCATAGGCGGAGCTCCGACATCGACCGGTGGGTTGGCCGGCAGCAGCAGCACCGGCCTTCAGTGAATGCGGTAGCGGCAACAGCGGGCTTGGCAGCATCGGTGCGGGCTGAGGATGGCGCAGGATGGCTGACACATCGTGGGGGTAGGTCGGGGCAGACCTCACGGTGGTGGTCGGCGGTGCCAGAGGCGGCGAGGGTGCTCAGGGCAGCGGCTATGGTCGGATGTGGATGGGTGAGTCGGTGATGGTGAAGTCGACGGCGGTGTTGGACGGTTAGGGTGGTGGTACAGCAGTGAGGGGGTCCGGTGGCTGAAGTGGTCCGGTGGTGGTAGTGGTGTCGGGCAGTCGGGGGGGGGGGTAGCTCGGGTGCAAGGGGAACGACTAGGGTTTTGGTGTTAATGAATAGTGAATTAGGGTTTCATGTGGAAGGAGTTATATATTTATAGGTGTTGACTCTCATGGGCTATCCTCGAGGTTTAGGCCGACCAGTTCCTCGGGGTGGGGCTGGTCCATATTTAAGGGTGTACACGGGCTTGGTCTGGTCCTGTTTTTGGTGAACTTGGCCTCAACTTAATTAAATTATAAATTAATGCGCAAGGCACTCACTAACAAATATTGTGAAGCTAAAGTGAGACCCAATGACAAGTATCTAAGGTTGCACAATGGTCATAGGGGGTAGTCTGGCATGTCTAAGAGATGTTCGTGACCCATGGTGGAAGATAACTACTGGTGTGGTGCTCCATCCTCGAAACAAAGGCAAGGTGTATTAGGACATATAATTATTGCATATTTATTCTAATTGTATCCAATTAAATCTAAGTCTCTCAATTTAATTCAAGTTGAACCCTAAATTGGTCGAGGGGGTTTACAATCCTATAGCTTGGGTACGGGATGATGGGCACCGTAAACCCCGTCGAGAGCTTCATAGAGACCCTGCTTTATTTCTATATTTGACATGCATCATAGAAGAAGACCATCGTAAGCACGACGATACAGCCTTTTGATAGCCATATCGTAATAGAACCGAAGGAAACATCTTCTGATGGAAGCAGCTTCCTTTGGGTTCTTGGAAATAATTTTATAGACTGCGTAGTCAATAAATAGGAGTCTCCAATCCTGGGAGTCGGTGCTTGTCTCTACTGAGTAACACAGGAATAGACATAGATTATTTTTTGTGCAGACGAGCTCTTGACCGACCATTGTGATCAGTTGATATGTTTTGACTTAAACTATCAGGGAGGCAGCGAGACCGGCCAGGGCCTCAACCTTGATATTTTGTAGCTGAGGTACGTGCTCTATGAAGAGCCCCTCGAAGGTAGAGATTATTCCAAGCGCGGATTGGTGGTAGAGAATTAAGTCTTCATTCTGGACTTCGTACTCACCTCAGACTTGATCGACTATCATCTTAGAAATATCGTAGGCATCCAAGTAGTCAACTTTGACTTGTTTAGTATGTTGGAGTCCGATGATGATGGCGTTGTACTCTGCCACATTGTTGGAGCATGACTATCTGAGGGAGTAATCACGGTTGATGACCAGGCCGTGTAGGAAAATTAGTACTTGTAACCTTCGTATCCTGAAATTCTATCTTAAATATTATTTTTAGGTTAATTTGGGGCTAGTGGGATTTTTCCATAATTTTTAGTTAATTAAAAACTAGTAACACTAATTTTCTAGGATTTTCAAGAATTTATTTTAGGTTCAAACTTAATTAAAAATATCCCAAACTTTTATTTTAGGTTATATATAATCAATTATATTTTCTAAAAAATTTTGGGAATTTTTGATTATTTTTAGCATTTCTTTTAAGTTAATTAGGAAAAACTGAATTAAAAACTATTTTCTGAAAATAAAAGCCCAAAAAAATAATTATTTCTGCCCAGTCAGCCAACAGGGGCCCACCTGTCAGCCTCCTGCAGTAAACTGGATCGGGCCCGCCTGTTAGTGACCGCGGGGTGGGTGCGGGTGAAGTCGAGCCGACCTCGAGCCAAGACGAGTCAGAGTTCGACTCGGACTCAGCTGAGCCGAGCCGTGTGAATCCCTGACCGTCCGATTTAGGTGGGACAGCAGTGGATGGCTAGCACGTGGCAGACTCCGAGCCACGGTTGCTCTCTCTCTCTCTCCTCTATATATATATAATAGTTTAGTTATTTATTTGTAGGGTTTTCTTTGAGCCAAATTTTGGAGAATTGCCATCTAGGGTTCCTTCATTTTCCAGAAGCCATTGCGCATAGCTCCGAACACCAAATGTCACGACCCACACCCGGTTTAGGGGCACAAGAGCGTGGGTACGTCCAGCCTACGCCGCAGCATCGGCGGTAGAACGCTGTCTAGGTCGAGTACTATCTAACAAATCTCACGCTAGTATCCAACTCCATAAGGAGACGTGGATATCATAAAAATAAATCTAGAAATACTCAATCACAACTACAGCACGATAAGAAATGAAGAAAAAAATACAACACAAGTCTAATGACACAATAATCATACCTGCAATCAGTAACATCCAATTCCCCAAGTGTGTCGGAAACCAGTCTACTAAGGTCACAGTCTGGAAAAATATTTTCCAGTCAGGAAGGAGCAAAGTACATCTCTAAATAGCAGTTCTATATAAATGACATAAACTATGTAGCAGTTCTAGATGGAAACATACCAGATGCATGTATAGGTACGAGAAATATACAGGAAAATGATATACTGGAACTACTGTAAGTAAATGCAAGAAAAGAAGCAATATGTCAATGAGCAAGAGTTCTATGACTAAGTGTGTGAGTACTAGCTTTAACATGTGATCGGCTTGGGAACTTGATCAGGCTGGTTACATGTGATTAGCTATGATTCTTGTAAAGTCAGGCTAACCGTTGGTTAGCTATGATGCATGTAGAGGTCAGGCTAATCACACGTAACAGCTATGAAGCATGGAGATGGTCAGGCCGTACCCGACATGAGATGCGGGGTGAGCTATGATGCATGTAAAGTTGGGTATGATCACATATCTACACTAAAATACTCCCCACCCCCGACTGGTATAGCAGATCCAATCATGGTACGCTATGGCACGGGATTCCCTAGGAAGGTAGCAAATCTCTCCGGGAATCAGTGTCTGTACATGCACAAGATATCAAGAAAACAAGTCTTGTACAACCTACACCATGAGTAAGGAATAACATCTCATGACGAGATCCGTGTATACCAATCCGTGTAACCAACGTGTCAAGAACATGGATATTTATACTAGATACAGTGAACATAGGAGATATCATAAATTAGAAACTAATCAGAGAATGTACTCGCCTTTGGTCCTTAGCTGGTGAATACCGAGGTCCTGTTCCAGAGTGTCCCCTGGGTAAACCAACAGTCCTATAAACATATCACAAGCAAAACCACATTTGTATCAGATGCTACACTAACACAGTCTAAAAATACTGGCCTCAGGGCCATGTCAGGCTGGGCACTAGTCAACTAGGGTTATCTAGTAGGGATACGTATATAAATACACATATATAAGCCTATCAGTAATTTGTACAAAATACGTATATAATATATACTCTAAATAGATGTATATATATATATAAATATATATACGTATATATATATATATTCGTAACCAAAATATATATATTTGTATCTATACAATCAAATATATATATAATTATACCAAATCATACTTATACTATATACAGGTAACTATACAAATTTACATTTATATATATATAAAACCAATACAACATATAGATATACATACATATACCAATACGAAAATATAATCTACATATATATATTTACACCAAAAATTATATGCAAAATATGTATAACTGTATACTCATAATAGAATATATTTTATTTATGAAAAAGTACATCACCCATTAAATACATATATAATACATTAATTGTATGTACAATATATATATATTTATACTAATTATACATATTTGAAAATATTAAGTACATACATATATACAAATATATATACATATACCAACATCATATATTTTTATGCCAAAATACATGCATATATATATTAAAGGAAATACACAAATATATTTTCATTTAAATATGTATATATATCTAAATCATATTAAATGTATATTAATATACATATACACTAAAATATGTTTATATATATATATATACTAATAAAACATTTCCTATATCCTATGTATATATATATATACATTTATGCATACAAATACTAAATATATATATACTATGCTAATACATGTTTAACATTTAATTAAAAATAATTATACATGTACATATATTAAATTATACATTACCGATATATTTATATACTATACATATATACGTATTAAACATTAATTAAATAATTAATACACATATACGTATATGAATTTATACTCATAAGTATATGCATATATTTCTACACATTAATTAAATAAATACTATACAATTAATTATGCATACTATAATTATACAATTAATTATACATATTTATATACACATGAATTACTATATGCTAATACCTATACAAAACATATATATATATACTAAACATTAATTACACTAATTATACTTCTGAATAATTACTGATTAAATAATTTAATTAACTGGAAAATAATTAACTGATTATAAATTAATTAACTAATCTAATTATATAATTAAACTAATTAAATACTAATTAACAAATTAATAACTACTTAATGATTACTAAATTAACTAAACTAAGATTATAAATTAATTAAACTAATTATAAATTAATTAAACTAATTAATATATCACTAATTATATAAAATAAACTAATTATATAAACTAATTATTATATTAACTCACTGATTGTATATATTAGTTAACTAATACTGTTATAGTTCACTGAACGAAGAAAGGGGAGAGGGAAGCTCACAAGTCGGCTCACGCTGGGAGAGGGGTTTTCGGCGTCGGCGCGGGGAAGTCTCGCCGGGGTCGGCCGGCAAGGCGTCGACGGCTTCGAGGCTTCGACGGTGGTCCTGAAGCGACGGCGTCGAAACCCGAGAGCGGTGGGGTTCTCGTCCCGAGGAGGCGGCGGTCGGCGTTCGTCTCGGGCGGCGGCGGATCGACGCGAAGGAGCGGTTGGAGGGATGCGGTGGACGACTGGAGGAGCTCGACTGGAACGACGGCTCGGGGACAGCATCGGCGGCTCAGATGGGGCGGGAGCGGCTGGAAAGCGTCGGATCTTGATGGGCACGACAGCGGTGCACGGTCGGCGACGTGGGGGTCCCGGTCGGAAGCGGGATCGGTTACGGCTGCAGGGTGCCGGAGCTGATGCAAGCGACCGCGGAGATCGGTCAAGGTCCTGGCGGTGGTCGACTCGAGCGACCGGAATAGAGATTAGATCTAGGGTTTGAAATATTTCCTATATCGATTGATTTGGGGTTGGTGGTGAAGTGTCGGACACAACAGATGGTTGCTCTGTAGATATTCTGTGATCATGCCCATGTGTCGGATACGACGAGGAATGATGTATGTGGTAATGGGTTGGGTGTTTGCTGTGGTGGAGGTGGATGTGTCCGGGTGTGTCGGACACGAAAATCTGGTTGTAATGTTGTAAATCTGGACACAGGAAATAAATGGATACGGTAGGACACCCGGGGTCGGACCCGAGGCCAACACGGCTGACACGGTAATGATGGACACACGGACACGAGCACACAAAATGGTGATGGCTTGTTGGCTTGTGGGAAAATTGTGGGGGCTAGCTAATAATTTGGAGATTAGGGTTTCTTGGGAATGGTGATGAGGGACTTAAATAGGGAGAGAGAGTTGTGGGCTAAATGGTGAGGATTGGCCCAATAATGAATGGCCAGGATTAAGTATAAAGGGGCTTTTCATGTGGGAAGAATGAGGGTGTGTAGGGGAGACAGTAAACTGGTAAAGTTAATAGAAAAGTATTAAAATTTAAGAAAATGTTTCAAGAGACTTTCAAAGGCTAACTGATTAAATTAGCTACTAATTAAACTCATTTTGCAAAACCCTAGAAAATATGTAATTTGTTTATTTACTATTCCAAAAATGGATATGAAATTTTATTATGAAAACAACTAGTCCTATAATAATTTCATCAAATAAATAATTTTATGATTTCAAGCCAATAAACATTTGAAACTAGAAAAATATATATATATATTATTATTTATTTATTTATTTTGTAATACATCGACATTTAGGAAAAATGATTTTTTTATAAAAGATTTTAAATAACCTTCTACAATCAAACATTGTTTAAAATCAAATAAAATTTCAAGGAGAAAATATTTTATAAACTTGATATTTTAAAATAATTTAAAATCTAAATATTTCGGGAATTTGGAAATCGGAGGTTACAAGTCTACCCACCTTAGAAAAATTTCGTCCTCGAAATTTAAGATCCTCAATAATTGCATTTACACATTGTATTGTTTCTATCAAAATTTAAATTTCAAACCAAATAATCATGAAGTAATTCCATATTGCTATTTCACAACCTTTCAAAAATTTATAACATCATATTCCTGAAAATCTTCAAGTTTTAAAATCAAATTCAAATTTTTATCATAATCTCCTCCAAAAATTTTTGTTCGTATCTAATTACTCAAGGATTTTAATATCCAATCCTCCAATTGAATTCCAATCAATGTATATTTATAACATTTAAAAAAAAATCTGTATCCCAAATTTAAATTTTTAAACACTAATCCATCATTCATCTTACTCCTCTAACCCAAATTCAATTGATGCTTATTCAAATATAAATCCTCCTCCCGAGAATTGAATTTGACACTATTCCATTAACGATTTATTTCCTGATTTTCTTTTCTTTTTCTTTTTTTTCCTTTTTTATTTTTCCCTTTTTTTTTTCTCAAATACTCAACGATGCGATACTTTCAGAATCTTCAATGCAACATCCATAATATAAACTATAAAATTTCTATCTTGCAATCAAATAGAAAAATGATAATCTCTCAAATTTTCTCAAATTTTATTAATCACTTTAATAATATCAAGATTTTCCTAAAATTAACAAATCCTCAATTTTTGTCCTTTGAATTTCTTAATTCTCTATTTAAGTTAATGTTTGTCCTCGAATTTCAATCATACCTTGATTTTCATAAAATCAATGATCCATCAACTCCGTTATAACAACCCCTAAATTCTTTATTTAAATTAATGCTCATCCACAACTTTAATCCTCTTGTCTCTTTTTGTCAGTCATAACCTCGTCACAGATCCTTGCTATGGTCAAAGCCCTAATGATCGTGGGTTAAGAAAATTCTACCTACAGCCAAGCAATTTAAGAAAATATATAGGTCATGTATCTTATCATGGTATTTCAGTCTCTGTTAGGGTGCACTACTAGCTATGTTCTAACAAGAAAATCACGAATATAAACCACGTTACTAGGGAATCAATCAATCAAAAGACGAAAAGAACATTAGGAAAGAAAAGAAAGAACCTGCTAACATATTACTTGCGGTATCTGTTATCAAACACTTAACTCTAGCACATTCACTAACTAATTCCTATTCCTGTACACTGGTACCCATATCAACAAATCTTAATCCACAAGATCCATGAATATATCCCTATGGCACACATCTGTTTATTAATACCAAATCTGATACCAAGGACCTCTAATATTGCCATGGTTCAATAATGCATCCTTGTTGATACCTCTATCTCTTTAGTACCATACCCTCTGTCAGTTCCCGTTTCTACTACAATTGTCCATACCATTTGTTCTCATCACTCAAGTTCACACCAAGTGTAACACATCATACTAAATACTTAGCCCTTTCTAATACAACTCTAGATGGACACCCAAGTCAGTCTGCGGTGCCATCTCAATCATGCTCAAATCACCAGATCCTTACACATGTATATCATCTACTCATATATTAATATTCATATCTCCCATCTACCATAAAATTAATTCTTAAAATAATCATCAAGGTTTAACTTCTCGATCAACTTAAAAATGAATTGTATATACCTCCTCAAAATCAGATACTCAACATCGAAATAAAATTTAATCACTTCTAAAATCTTTGTAGCCTTAATCATGTTTATTGAATTCATATTTGAAATCCTCAAAAATTTAATGACATAATCTCAACTCCTCAATTATTCTAAAAATAAAATCTTATTTCCACCTTTTAATTTATAACTCCACAATGTACATATCAGTGCTCACGGTCTCTGATACTCAAGGTGCACTCAATGCATCTAGTGTCTATAATTGTGTACTAAAATTGTACTGCCTGAATCACTTGTACTATTACCTCCAATGATCAAAGTTATCATCAACTGTGTTTTCTTTCATGATTTCAATTTATGTCAACTGGTATATCATCTAATTATCATCACACCGAGTGCTTACTATTACTAGCACTATTTTTAATAATCCTTGATATAGAATCATTGGCACTCTTGGTATTATATTACTAGCTTCATTAATGAATCATCTCATCAAGCTTATTAGAACTCATGTTTACCTGTACCTTCTATAATACTCATGTTCCTTTACTCTCCTGGGCATGTGTATGGTTCTTTATCTCGATTGATGTATAGGTATATCCCTTTAACCTTTTACAGCCTGTTAAACTGATCTGTGATACGCCTCACCAATTTTATTACCAATTCCGATATTTCTCCACTCATGACAGCTCATTAACTTTTTTTTTTTTTTTTTTTTTTGTATATACAATTCCTTACCTTTAACACCCCCGATATCAATCATCAAATTGAACGTCATGCTCCATTAATTCTTAACACAATTCCTGGATACTTAATCGTTTACATAGATCACTCAATTACATAATCATGATTATCCAGGACGGGTAATTGGCTCTGATACTAACTCTGAGAGCTATCACTGATACTCTATACTCTCCTTAACTCTCAGTCTCTAATAACACTTCTCCTAGAACCATTGTTACAAGGTACTATGCTAAGGGCTAACTCTAGATTAAAATCTACTGCTCACATGTCCAACTAGGAAACACTTACAACTAACAAGCAACACTCAGTCAATACCAATACAAGACACAACCAAAATTGCAAGTCACTAATTATCATACTTAACAAGGAACCCTCAAGGAATAGAAGCTCAAAAGGAATTGGATTGAGGACAGAAGGTATCTTTACTGCTAGTAAAGAAAAGAAGCGATGGAACAAAGTCCTGGAATAACAGAAATAGATAAGTCTTGAGATGATATTTTAAGAACCAATTTAAGATATAACCTGATAATCATACACGTCTGTCAGAAATCATGACACACAGAATCCTCGCCACGCCAGTAAGCATAGATGCGATAAACGACAGATTCCGTAACTAAGGTATGCAACTCTATAATCACGTCATCTAGAATCTTCGCCACGCCAACCGGTATGGCTGCAAAAGACTCTAAGCTTCATAACTATAGTATGTACATCCAAGTCAGGTTCCTACGTTCTCGTCACCACAGCTAATATGGCTGCGATAAACTCTAGGGTCCATAACCAAAGTAGACGTTTTACCTTTCTCACTGTCCTCATCAATATATGTCATCAGATGATACCATAAATTCTAGTCCGTAAAATTCATCTCAATTTGAAATCAACTCAACGACGATACCAAGAATTAAAGTTAACAACTGGTCAACAAGAATCAAACTCAACAATGATACCAAGAATTTAATTTGATAACTGCTCAACAAGAATCAAGTTCAGTAACAACAAGCGAGAGCGGACGGAAACAAGGAAAAAGATTTAAATTGGAAATTATAATAAGATTCTCAAGGGGTCGTCCCAGGAATCTCTCAAGAATTTGTGATTGAGTATCCTCTCTCATCCTAGTATCCTATGTCCTAGATTCTATCGCAGGTACATAGTAGTACAACTATGGCGTCGCACTACTACGACATCGCACAACTTGCGAAGTCTGACCTGCATGGGCCACCACTAAAACGTGTCACGACCCGCACCCGGTTTAGAGGCACAAGAGCGTGGGTACGTCCAGCCTACGCCGCAGCATCGGCGGTAGAACGCTGTCTAGGTCGAGTACTATCTAACAAATCTCACGCTAGTATCCAACTCCATAAGGAGACGTGGATATCATAAAAATAAATCTAGAAATACTCAATCACAACTACAGCACGATAAGAAATAAAGAAAAAAATACAACACAAGTCTAATGACACAATAATCATACCTGCAATCAGTAACATCCAATTCCCCAAGTGTGTCGGAAACCAGTCTACTAAGGTCACAGTCTGGAAAAATATTTTCCAGTCAGGAAGGAGCAAAGTACATCTCTAAATAGCAGTTCTATATAAATGACATAAACTATGTAGCAGTTCTAGATGAAAACATACCAGATGCATGTATAGGTACGAGAAATATACAGGAAAATGATATACTGGAACTACTGTAAGTAAATGCAAGAAAAGAAGCAATATGTCAATGAGCAAGAGTTCTATGACTAAGTGTGTGAGTACTAGCTTTAACATGTGATCGGCTTGGGAACTTGATCAGGCTGGTTACATGTGATTAGCTATGATTCTTGTAAAGTCAGGCTAACCGTTGGTTAGCTATGATGCATGTAGAGGTCAGGCTAATCACACGTAACAGCTATGAAGCATAGAGATGGTCAGGCCGTACCCGACATAAGATGCGGGGTGAGCTATGATGCATGTAAAGTTGGGTATGATCACATATCTACACTAAAATACTCTCCACCCCCGACTGGTATAGCAGATCCAATCATGGTACGCTATGGCACGGGATTCCCTAGGAAGGTAGCAAATCTCCCCGGGAATCAGTGTCTGTACATGCACAAGATATCAAGGAAACAAGTCTTGTACAAGCTACACCATGAGTAAGGAATAACATCTCATGACGAGATCCGTGTATACCAATCCGTGTAACCAACGTGTCAAGAACATGGATATTTACACTAGATACAGTGAACATAGGAGATATCATAAATTAGAAACTAATCAGAGAATGTACTCGCCTTTGGTCCTTAGCTGGTGAATACCGAGGTCCTGTTCCAGAGTGTCCCCTGGGTAAACCAACAGTCCTATAAACATATCACAAGCAAAACCACATTTGCATCAGATGCTACACTAACACAGTCTAAAAATACTGGCCTCAGGGCCATGTCAGGCTGGGCACTAGTCAACTAGGGTTATCTAGTAGGGATACGTATATAAATACACATATATAAGCCTATCAGTAATTTATACAAAATACGTATATAATATATACTCTAAATAGATGTATATATATATATAAATATATATACGTATATATATATATATTCGTAACTAAAATATATATATTTGTATCTATACAATCAAATATATATATAATTATACCAAATCATACTTATACTATATACAGGTAACTATACAAATTTATATTTATATATATATAAAACCAATACAACATATAGATATACATACATATACCAATACGAAAATATAATCTACATATATATATTTACACCAAAAATTATATGCAAAATATGTATAACTGTATACTCATAATAGAATATATTTTATTTATGAAAAAGTACATCACCCATTAAATACATATATAATACATTAATTGTATGTACAATATATATATATTTATACTAATTATACATATTTGAAAATATTAAGTACATACATATATACAAATATATATACATATACCAACATCATATATTTTTATGCCAAAATACATGCATATATATATTAAAGGAAATACACAAATACATTTTCATTTAAATATGTATATATATCTAAATCATATTAAATGTATATTAATATACATATACACTAAAATATGTTTATATATATATATATACTAATAAAACATTTCCTATATCCTATGTATATATATATATACATTTATGCATACAAATACTAAATATATATATACTATGCTAATACATGTTTAACATTTAATTAAAAATAATTATACATGTACATATATTAAATTATACATTACTGATGTATTTATATACTATACATATATACGTATTAAACATTAATTAAATAATTAATACACATATACGTATATGAATTTATACTCATACGTATATGCATATATTTCTACACATTAATTAAATAAATACTATACAATTAATTATGCATACTATAATTATACAATTAATTATACATATTTATATACACATGAATTACTATATGCTAATACCTATACAAAACATATATATATATACTAAACATTAATTACACTAATTATACTTCTGAATAATTACTGATTAAATAATTTAATTAACTGGAAAATAATTAACTGATTATAAATTAATTAACTAATCTAATTATATAATTAAACTAATTAAATACTAATTAACAAATTAATAACTACTTAATGATTACTAAATTAACTAAACTAAGATTATAAATTAATTAAACTAATTATAAATTAATTAAACTAATTAATATATCACTAATTATATAAAATAAACTAATTATATAAACTAATTATTATATTAACTCACTGATTGTATATATTAGTTAACTAATACTGTTATAGTTCACTGAACGAAGAAAGGGGAGAGGGAAGCTCACAAGTCGGCTCACGCTGGGAGAGGGGTTTCCGGCGTCGGCGCGGGGAAGTCTCGCCGGGGTCGGCCGGCAAGGCGTCGGCGGCTTCGAGGCTTCGGCGGTGGTCCTGAAGCGACGGCGTCGAAACCCGAGAGTGGTGGGTTCTCGTCCCGAGGAGGCGGCGGTCGGCGTTCGTCTCGGGCGGCGGCGGATCGACACGAAGGAGCGGTTGGAGGGATGCGGTAGACGACTGGAGGAGCTCGACTGGAACGACGGCTAGGGGACAGCATCGGCGGCTCAGATGGGGCGGGAGCGGCTGGAAAGCGTCGGATCTTGATGGGCACGACAGCGGTACATGGTCGGCGACGTGGGGGTCCCGGTCGAAAGCGGGATCGGTTACGGCTGCAGGGTGCCGGAGCTGATAAAAGCGACCGCGGAGATCGGTCAAGGTCCTGGCGGTGGTCGACTCGAGCGACCGGAATAGAGATTAGATCTAGGGTTTGAAATATTTCCTGTGTCGATTGATTTGGGGTTGGTGGTGAAGTGTCGGACACAACAGATGGTTGCTCTGTAGATGTTCTGTGATCATGCCCATGTGTCGGACACGACGAGGAATGATGTATGTGGTAATGGGTTGGGTGTTTGCTGTGGTGGAGGTGGATGTGTCCGGGTGTGTCGGACACGAAAATCTTGTTGTAATGTTGTAAATCTGGACACAGGAAATGAATGGATACGGTAGGACACCCGGGGTCGGACCCGAGGCCAACACGGCTGACACGGTAATGATGGACACACGGACACGAGCACACAAAATGGTGATGGCTTGTTGGCTTGTGGGAAAATTGTGGGGGCTAGCTAATAATTTGGAGATTAGGGTTTCTTGGGAATGGTGATGAGGGACTTAAATAGGGAGAGAGAGTTGTGGGCTAAAGGGTGAGGATTGGTCCAATAATGAATGGCCAGGATTAAGTATAAAGGGGCTTTTCATGTGGGAAGAATGAGGGTGTGTAGGGGAGACAGTAAACTGGTAAAGTTAATAGAAAAGTATTAAAATTTAAGAAAATGTTTCAAGAGACTTTCAAAGGCTAACTGATTAAATTAGCTACTAATTAAACTCATTTTGCAAAACCCTAGAAAATATGTAATTTGTTTATTTACTATTCCAAAAATGGATATGAAATTTTATTATGAAAACAACTAGTCCTATAATAATTTCATCAAATAAATAATTTTATGATTTCAAGCCAATAAACATTTGAAACTAGAAAAATATATATATTATTATTTATTTATTTATTTTGTAATACATCGACATTTAGGAAAAATGATTTTTTTATAAAAGATTTTAAATAACCTTCTACAATCAAACATTGTTTAAAATCAAATAAAATTTCAAGGAGAAAATATTTTATAAACTTGATATTTTAAAATAATTTAAAATCTAAATATTTCGGGAATTTGGAAATCGGAGGTTACACCAAACGTGGTCCAATTTCTTGCGTTAGAAAGATATTGAGGTTAGATTTCTGAATATATAAATTGTTTTACGAAATTATGAGTATTCAATTCTAGAAAATTTGTAGAGCACAGCATATCCGAAAATAGATGTGTTTCAATGTTTTCGCGATTTTGGGAGAAGCGGGAAACAAAATCATGAACCGTTTAAAGTTTCGAAAAGCTAATGTTGAGATAATTGACATATGTTTTTTCCAAGAATTTAATTCGAAGTATTTATATACTGTTAATTCTGTAGAACTTCTAGGTTAGAATTTAACCATAGGTGCACGATACAAAATTTGTATGTGCCATAATTCCCAAACGAATTTGAATTTGGATGAGCCATAAATTCCAGCATGTTTTTTATGATAAAATTTATAGGGAATCATGCATGAAACTTGATTTTGCATCGGTTAACTTTTTGGTCAATAGATTGCCTCGATTTGCGTGCCATGAGTCTCGAGTCGATAAAATTTAGGTTCTTTTGGGAAAAACTAGGATTTGACCTAAAAATTAGAATAATAAGATATTTTAGAGTAATTATTCCAGAATTAAATAAATTAAAATAAATTATATTTTGACATGGTAAAATTGTAATACATATGCTATTTAGACTGTGACTTGGATTCTAATTCATACCAGCAAAGGACCACAGGCGAGTATATTCTCTGATAGTTTCGTATATATGATATCCTCTATGTTTATTGTATTTAGTATAAATATCCATATTTCTTAACACGATGGTTACACGGATTGGTATATCCGGATATCGTCATGAGATGTTATTCCTTGTATATGGTGTATCGTGTACAAGTCTTATTTCATTGTTTATCTTGTACATGTACAGACACTAATTCTCGGGGAGAGTTGCTACCTTCCTAGAGAATCCCGTGCCATAGCGTACCATGGTTGGATCTACTATACCAATCGGGGGTGGGGAGTATTTTAGTATAGATATGTGATCATACCCTTCATGTACAAGTCTTGTTCATTTGTTAGTGTTGGTCATACACCGCACGTATGACTAGCCAGGACCGTACTCGTGTACAAGTTCCCAAGCAGATCACATGTTAAAGCTAGTACTCACACACTTAGTCATTAGTATTTTGTTCATTGACATATTATTTATTCTCGTATTTATTTTCAGTTTTTCCTTTATTGTGTATCCCTCGTACATATATATGCATCTTGTATATTTTTATCTATTTAGTTCTACATAGTTTATATCATTGATGTAGAACTGCTGTTAGAGATGTACTTTCCTCCAATCATGACTGGATATTTTTTCCAGACTTTGACTTAGAGGACTTGTTTTCCAGTATACTTGTAGATTGGATATTATTGATTGCAGGTATGATTATTTTGTTGTTTAGACTTGTCTTGTATTTCATATATTTTCTTCGATATCTCATTGTGTCTTAGTTTATGTGATTGAGTATTCCATATTATATTGTGATATATGTGTCTCCTCATGGAGTTGGATATTCATATAAGATTGATTAGATAGTATAATGACCTAGACAGCGTTCTATCGCCAATGCTAAGGCGTAGGCTGGACGTACCCACGCACTCGTGCCACTATACCAGGTGCGGGTCGTGACACATTTTTTAGTGGTAGCCCATGCAGGTCAGACTTCGCAAGTTATGCGATGTCGTGGTAGTGCGATATCTTAGTTATACTACTGCGTGCCTGCGATAAGATATATGACATAGGATACTAGGATGAGAGAGAATACTCAATCAAAAATTATTTGAGAGATTCCTGGGACGACCCTTGAGAATCTCATAATAATTTCCAAATTAAATCCTTCCCCCTTGTTTTCGTCCGTTCTCACTTGTTGATATTGAGTTTGATTTCTGTTGACCAGTTGTTAAATTTAATTTTTGGTATCGTTATTGAGTTTTGATTTCATATCGAGATAAATTTTATGGGCTAAAATTTATGGTATCATCTGATGACATATATTGATGAGGACAGTGAGAAAGGTAAAACGTCTACTTTGGTTATGGAGCCTAGAATTTATCGCAGCCATATTAGCTGGCATGTCGAAAACATAGGTACCTGACTTCAGATGTATATATCTTAGTTATAAAATTTAGAATTTCTCGCAACTATACTAGTCGGCACAGCGAGGATTCTAGACGACATGATTATAGAGTTGTATACCTAAGTTATGAAATCTTTCGTTCATCGTAGCTATGCTTACTAGCGTGGCGAGGATTCTGAGAGTCATGATTTTGGACAGACGTGTATGATTATCAGGTTGTATCTTAAATTTGTTCTTAAAGTATCATCTCAATACTTATCCACTTCTGTTATTACATGACTTTGTTCTATCGCTTCTTTTCTTTATTAGCAGTAGGGATACCTTCAGTTCCTCAGTCCAGTTCCTCCTAGAGTTTTTTTTCCATTAGGATTCCTTGTTAGTGTGATAATGGGTGACTTGCAATTATGTCTGTGTCTTGTATTAGTGTTGACTGAGTATGACTTGTGAGTTTGTAAGTATTTCTTAGTTGGACATGTGAGCATTAGGCATCAATCTAGAGTTAACCTATAGCATAGTACCTTGTAGCAATAGTTCTGAAATAGGTGCCATTATAGTTAGTATTGGTACTGTAGCTAGAATTTTCTTAGACCCTAATTATTGGTGTTGACCGTAACAAAGATTAATGAAGAGGTTATAATTTATCAGAGAGAGACAATGTGCCTTAAATTTCGAGGATAAACATTAATTTAAATAAAGAGTTGAGAACTTGATATGGCAGAATTGACGATTTGGTTAAATCATTAATTTTTATGAAGATTAAGATATGATTTAATTTGTTATTAAATTTGAGGAATTTATGAAGATTATCATTGTATTTATTTGACTGCACGATATAAATTTAAGATGTAAATTGAATGCGATATTTGAAGATTTTATAAGTATTACATTGATGAGTGTTGTGTAGAAAAAGAATAGAGGAGTAAATCATTAATAGATTGGTGTTTGAATTCAAATTTTGGGATGAGACTTTAGATTTTATAAATATACACCGATTGAATTTAAATTAGAGGATTGGATATTAATTTTTTGAGTATTTAATTATTAACTTAAAATTTTGAAGGAGATTGTAATAAGAATGGAATTTGAATTTTATTTAGAGGATTTTTAGGAATATGATATTTTGAAATTTTTTTGAAATAACAATGTGGATTTACTTCTTGATTATTTGGTTTGATGAATTTAATTTTGATGGTAATAAATAAATAAATAAAACAATTGAGGATTTTAAATTTTGAGGACGAAATTTTTTTAAGGTGGGTAGACTTGTAACCTCCGTATCCTGAAATTCTAGCTTAAATATTATTTTTAGGTTAATTTTGGGCTAGTAGGATTTTTTCATAATTGTTAGTTAATTAAAAACTAGTAACACTAATTTTCTAGGATTTTTAAAAATTTATTTTAGGTTCAAACTTAATTAAAAATATCCCAATCTTTTATTTTAGGTTCTAAATAATCAAATATATTTTCTAGAATTTTTTAGGAATTTTCTGATTATTTTTAGCATTTATTTTGAGTTAATTAGGAAAAACTAAATTAAAAACTATTTTCTGAAAATAAAAACCCATAAAAGTAATTATTTCTGCCCAGTCAGCCAACAGGGCCCATCTGTCAGCCTCCTACAGTGAACTGGGCCGGGCCCGCCTGTCAGTGACCGCGGGGTGGGTGCGGGTGAAGCCGAGCCGACCTCGAGCCGAGCCGAGTCAGAGTTCGACTCGGACTCAGCTGAGCCGAGCCGCGTGAATCCCTGACCGTCCAATTTGGGCGGGACAGCAGCGGATGGCTGCCACGTGGCAGACTCCGAGCCGTGGCTGCTCTCTCTCTCCTCTATATATATAATAGTTTAGTTATTTATTTCTAGGGTTTTCTTTGTGCCGAATTTTAGAGAATTGCCATCTAGGGTTCCTTCATCTTCCAGAAGCCATTGCGCATAGCTCTGGACTCCAAACGAGGTCCAGTTTCTTGAGTTAGAATTATATTGAGGTTAGCTTTCTGAATATATAATTTTTTTACGAAATTATGAGTATTAAATCCTGGAAAATTCGTAGAGCACAACATATCCGAAAATAGACGTGTTTCAATGTTTTTGCGATTCCGGGAGAACCAGGAATTAGAATCATGAACCGTTAGCTAATATCGAGATCATTATATATGTTTTCCCAGAATTTAATTTAAAGTATTTTTATACTATTAATTCTGTAGAACTTCTAGGTTAGAATTTAACCATCGGTGCACGATACAAAATTTTTATGTGCCATAATTTCCAAACGAATTTGAATTCGGATGAGCCGTAAATTCCAGCATATTTTTGATGATAAAATTTACAGGGAATCAAGCATGAAAGTTGAGTTTGCATCAGTTGACTTTTTGGTCAATAGATTGCCTTGATTTGTGTGCCATGAGTCTCGAGTCGATAACATTTTGGTTCTTTTGGGCAAAACTAGGATTTGACCTAAAATTAGAATAATAAGATTAAAATAAGATTTTAGAGTAATTATTCCAGAATTAAATAATTTAAAATAAATTATATTTTGACATGGTAAAATTGTAATACATAGGCTATTTGGACTGTGACTTGGATTCTGATTCATACCAGCAAAGGACCACAGGCGAGTACATTTTCTGATAGTTTCTTATCTATGATATCCTCTATGTTTATTGTATTTAGTGTAAATATCCATATTTTTTGACACGACGGTTACACGGATTGGTATATACGGATCTCGTCATGAGATGTTATTTCTTGTATATGGTGTATCGTGTACAAGTCTTATTTCATTGTTTATTTTGTGCCTATACATACACTGATTCTCGGAGAGACTTGCTAGCTTCCTAGAGAATCCCGTGCCATAGCGTACCATGGTTGGATCTACTATACCAGTCGGGGGTGGAGAGTATTTTAGTGTAGATATGTGATCATACCCTTCATATACAAGTCTTGTTCACATATTAGTGTTGGTTATACACCGCACGTATGACTAGCCAGGCCCGTACTCGTGTACAAGTTCCCAAGCAGATCACATGTTAAAGCTAGTACTCACACACTTAGTCATTAGTATTTTGTTCATTGACATATTATTTATTCTCGTATTTATTTTCAGTATTTCCTTTATTGTGTATCTCTCGTACATGTATATACATCTTGTATATTTCTATCTATTTACTGCTACATAGTTTATATCATTGATGTAGAAATGCTGTTAGAGATGTACTTTGCTCCAATCCTGACTGAATATTTTTTCCAGGCTTTGACTTAGAGGACTTGTTTTCCAGTTTACTTGGAGATTGGATATTATTGATTGCAGGTATGATTATTTTGTTGTTTATACTTGTCTTGTATTTTATATATTTTCTTTGATATCTCATCGTGCCTTAGTTTATGTGATTGAGTATTCCATATTATATTGTGATATCTGTAACTCCTCATGGAGTTGGATATTCATGTGAGATTGATTAGATAGTATCATGACCTAGACAGCGTTCTACCATCGATGCTGCGGCTTAGGCTGGACGTACCCACGCACTCGTGCCCTTATACCGGGTACGGGTCGTGACACATTTTTTAGTGGTGGCCCACGCAGGTCAGACTTCGCAAGTTGTACGATGTCATGGTAGTGCGACGTCTTAGTTATACTACTGCGTGCCTGCGACAAGATATAGGACATAGGATACTAGGATGAGAGAGAATACTCAATCACAAATTATTTGAGAGATTCCTGGGACGACCCTTGAGAATCTCATTATAATTTCTAAATTAAATCCTTCCCCCTTGTTTTTGTCCGTTCTCACTTGTTGATATTGAGTTTGATTCTTGTTGACCAGTTGTTAAATTTAATTCTTGGTATCGTTGTTGAGTTTTGATTTCATATCAAGATAAATTTTATGGGCTAAAATTTATGGTATCATCTGATAACATATATTGATGAGGACAGTGAGAAAGGTAAAACGTCTACTTTGGTTATGGAGCCTAGAATTTATCGCAGCCATATTAGCTGGCATGTCGAAAATATAGGTACCTGACTTCAGATGTATATATCTTAGTTATGAAATTTAGAATTTCTCGCAACTATACTAGTCGGCACAGCGAGGATTCTAGACGACATGATTATAGAGTTGCATACCTAAGTTATGGAATCTATCGTTCATCGTAGCTATGCTTACTAGCGTGGCGAGGATTCTGAGCGTCATGATTTTGGATAGACGTGTATGATTATCAGGTTGTATCTTAAATTTGTTCTTAAAGTATCATCTCAATACTTATCCACTTCTGTTATTACATGACTTTGTTCCATCGCTTCTTTTCTTTACTAGCAGTAGGAATACCTTCAGTTCCTCAGTCTAGTTCCTCCTAGAGTTTTTTTTCCATTAGGATTCCTTGTTAGTGTGATAATGGGTGACTTACAATTATGTCTGTGTCTTGTATTAGTGTTGACTGAGTATGACTTGTGAGTTTGTAAGTATTTCTTAGTTGGACATGTGAGTGGTAGGCATCAATCTAGAGTTAACCCGTAGCGTAGTACCTTGTAGCAATAGTTTTGAAATAGGTGCCATATAGTTAGTATTGGTACTGTAGCTAGAATTTTCTTTGACCATAATTATTGGTGTTGACCGTAACAAAGATTAATGAAGAGGTTATGATTTGTCAGAGAGAGACAATATGCCTTAAATTTTGAGGATAAACATTAATTTAAATAAAGAGTTGAGAACTTGATATGGCAGAATTGACGATTTGGTTAAATCATTAATTTTTATGAAGATTAAGATATGATTGAATTTGTTATTAAATTTGAGAAATTTAAGAAGATTATCATTGTATTTATTTGACTACAAGATATAAATTTAAGATGTAAATTGAATGCGATATTTGAAGATTTTATAAGTATTACATTGATGAGTGTTGTGTGGAAAAAAAATAGAGGAGTAAATCATTAATAGATTGGTGTTTGAATTCAAATTTTGGGATGAGACTTTAGATTTTATAAATATACACCGATTGGATTTAAATTAGAGGATTGGATATTAATTTTTTGAGTATTTAATTATTAACTTAAAATTTTGAAGGAGATTGTAATAAGAATGTAATTTGATTTTTATTTCGAGGATTTTCAGGAATATGATATTTTGAAAATTGTGAAATAACAATGTGGATTTACTTCATGATTATTTGGTTTGATGAATTTAATTTTGATGGTAATAAATAAATAAATAAAATAATTGATAATTTTAAATTTTGAGGACGAAGTTTTTTTTTTAAGGTGGGTAGACTTGTAACCTCCGTATCATGAAATTCTAGCTTAAATATTATTTTTAGATTAATTTGGGGCTAGTGGGATTTTTCCATAATTTTTAGTTAATTAAAAACTAGTAACACTAATTTTCTAGGATTTTTAAGAATTTATTTTAGGTTCAAACTTAAATAAAAATATCCCATACTTTTATTTTAGGTTCTAAATAATCAAATATATTTCTAGAATTTTTTGAGAATTTTTTGATTATTTTTAGCATTTATTTTGAGTTAATTAGGAAAAACTGAATTAAAAACTATTTTCCGAAAATAAAAATCCAAAAAGTAATTATTTCTGCCCAGTCAGCCAACAGGGGCCCACCTGTCAGCCTCCTGCAGCGAACTGGGCCAGGCCCGCCTGTCAGTGACCGCGGGGTGGGTGCGGGTGAAGCCGAGCCGACCTCGAGTCGAGCCGAGTCAGAGTTCGACTCGGACTCAGCTGAGCCGAGCCGAGCCGTGTGAATCCCTGACCGTCCGATTTGGGCGGGGCAACAGCGGATGGATACCATGTGGCAGACTCCGAGCTGCGGCTGCTCTCTCTCTCCTCTATATATATAATAGTTTAGTTATTTATTTCTAGCGTTTTCTTTGAGCCGAATTTTGGGTTCCTTCATCTTCCAGAAGCCATTGCGCATAGCTTCGGACTCCAAACGAGGCCAAATTTCTTGCATTAGAACGATATTGAGGTTAGAATTCTGAATATATTATTTGTTTTACTAAATTATGAGTATTAAATTCTAGAAAATTCATAGAGCACAGCATGTCCAAAAATTGACGTGTTTCAAATTTTTTGCGATTTCGGGAGAACCAGGAATCAGAATTATGAACCGTTTAAAGTTTCAGAAATCTAATGTCGAGATCATTACAAATTTTTTTCCCAGAATTCTGTAGAACTTCTAGGTTAGAATTTAACCATCGCTGCACGATACAAAATTTGTATGTGTCATAATTTTCAAACGAATTTGAATTCAAATGAGCCATAAATTCTAGCATGTTTTTGATGATGAAATTTACAGTGAATCATGCATAAAAGTCGAGTTTGCATTGTTTGACTTTTCGGTCAACAGATTGCCTCGATTTGCGTGCCATGAGTCTCGAGTCGATAAAATTTAGGTGATTTTGGGCAAAACTAGGATTTGACCTAAAAATTAGAATAATAAGATTAAAATAAGATTTGGAGTAATTATTGTAGAATTAAATAAATTAAAATAAATTATATTTTGATATGGCAAACTTGTTATACATAGGCTATTTGGACTGTGACTTGGATTCTGATTCATACCAGCAAAGGACCACATGCGAGTACATTCTCTGATAGTTTCTTATCTATGATATCCTCTATGTTCATTATATTTATTGTAAATATCTATATTTCTTGACACGATGGTTACACGGATTGGTTTATCCGTATCTCGTCATGAGATATTATTCCTTGTATATGGTGTATCGTGTACAAGTCTTATTTCATTGTTTATCTTGTACATGTACAGACACTAATTCTCGGGGAGACTTGCTACCTTCCTAGAGAATCCCGTGCCATAGCGTACCATGGTTGGATCTACTATACCAATCAGGGGTGGGGAGTATTTTAGTATAGATATGTGATCATACCCTTCATGTACAAGTCTTGTTCATTTGTTAGTGTTGGTCATACACCGCACGTATGACTAGCCAGGACCGTACTCGTGTACAAGTTCCCAAGCCGATCACATGTTAAAGCTAGTACTCACACACTTAGTCATTAGTATTTTGTTTATTGATATATTATTTATTTTCGTATTTATTTTCAGTATTTCCTTTATTGTGTATCTCTCGTACATGTATATGCATCTTGTATATTTCCATCTATTTACTGCTACATAGTTTATATCATTTATGTAGAACTGTTGTTAGAGATATATTTTGCTCCAATTCTGACTGGATATTTTTTCCAGACTTTGACTTAGAGGACTTATTTTCCAGTATACTTGGAGATTGGATATTATTTTTTACAGGTATGATTATTTGTTGATTAGACTTGTCTTGTATTTGATATATATTCTTCGATATCTTATCGTGCCTTAGTTTATGTGATTGAGTATTCCATATTATATTGTGATAATTGTGTCTCCTTATGGAGTTGGACATTCATGTGAGATTTATTAAATAGTATCATGACCTAGACATCGTTCTACCGTCGATGCTGCAGCGTAGGCTGGGCGTACCCACGCACTCGTGCCCCTATACCGGTGCGGGTCATGACAGTACTATCCTAACATTAGCGACAATATTGCCTTTGGGCTTTATTCTTGAAGCACCGTTGAAGAACATTCGCCAAACGACCTCTGTGCTTGTGGTCGTGTTTGAATCCTCTATATTATTTGGGATCTCCTTGTAGAGGTTCGAGGTTTCTGGTACAGGGTGGGCTACAAGGAAATCTGCCAATACTTGGCCTTTGACCACCTTTTATGGGACAAATACCATGTCATATAGTGACAACAATATTGCCCACGTAGCTAGGCGAGAGTTGAGCGCTCCGGATTTTGTCAAAAGAACCCTGAGAGGATTGACTCACGAGATCAGATGGATGGTCTGTCTTTTCATGTCATGTTGGATCTTCGGAATGGCGAAGACCATAGCAAAGCATTCCGTCTCAACGGGGTTGTACATGTGTTCTGCGCCGGCCATTACTTTGCTAAGATTGTAGATGTCCTTTTCTTGACCTGTATCACTTGTATGGACTAGCAAGTGATCCATTACCCATATATATAAATAATGGTCTACCCACAACGGGTGCCACCAATACTGCGGGTTCATAAGATACTCCTTGATGTCGTCGAAGGTGTGCTGGCATTCTTCGTTCTAGACAAAGGAGACACCCTTCTTCATAAGCTAAGTGAATGGCTCACAATATCCAGAGAGGTTTGATATGAATCTCCTGATATATACCAGTATTCCTTGAAGGCTACGAAGTTCTCTGAAGTTCTTCGGTGGGCGCATTTTAAGGATTGCTTTAGTTTTGTCAGGGTCTACGTGAATATCCTTCAAAATTATAACAAAACCCAGGAACTTGCCGCTGGAGACTTCTAGGAAGGATTTAGTAGAATTTATCTGATCTGGTGCGCACGCATGAGGTCGAACACAGCCTTCAAGTCCCAGAGGTAATCATCTCTGGAGTGACTCTTGATGACGATATAATCAATGTAACACTCCATCATCTTGCGTAGATGTTAACGAAAGATGATGCTCATATCTCGCTAGTATGTGGCACGTGCGTTCTTCAAACTGAAGGGCATGACTGTGTATTAGTATACTCCTATCGGTGTTTGAAATAATGTATGGTTCTCGTTGTTAGGAAACATCCTGATTTGATTGTATCCTGAGAACCCGTTCATAGAGGACATGCGCTCGAAGCCAAAAGTGCTGTCGATCATTATGTCTGTGATTGGAAGGGAAAACTCGTTCTTAGGGCACGCTGCATTCAGATCGCGAAAGTCAATATAGATCCGGATCTTTCCATTCCTTTTAATGACGGGCACGATGTTTGATACCTAATCCGGATATTGTTCTTCATGAACGAAGCCACTAGCTATCAGTTTTTTGACTTTAGATTCGATGGCGTTCATGATGTCCGGCCGAAGCCGCCATTGCTTATGCTTGACCGGGTTAGTGTTCGACAAGATATTGAGTTTGTGGACCGTAATTTGGGGGTCTAGTCCCGGCATATCTTCGTAACTCCAGGCAAAGACATTAATGTATTTCCTGACGAGCTATAGTAGGGATTCCCGATCCCTATCGGATAGACTCTTGTTGATGAAGATTGGTTTAGGGGAGGAGTCCTCGTCCAAATCGATTTGTACGACTTCGTCCTTAATGGGAGGTTCTCGTTGTTCTAACTGTATCTCTCATTGTGTATCTGGGGTTTGCGCCCACGGTTCTACTTCAAAGCGTCTTCGTGTATCCGCGTCGTCTTCCTCAGGGTCGTTGGACACCATGTTAGCAGATAATTTTTGTTTGAGCATCTTCCCGATACTGTTGTTAGAGTCCCAAAAGGAAGATTCTAAAGAGTGAGATTGTAACTCATCTTCTTCATCCGAGCCTTCGGAGGTTGTGAGAGACGTGACGTACCCTAAGCTATGCTTGGTCTTATGGTAGTAATCCTTAGGCTTGTTGTAGGAGCCTACAGACATAGAGGCAGTCGTCGCCCTTTGCTAAAGTTCAAGACCCTTGTGGCTTTCAAATCGTATCACATCTTCTGGATGAGGTGCTTTGCTCGAGAACTGTACCGGTGAAATAGTATTTTTTGGTATCGAGCTCTGGTTCCAGATCCTCTAGGATGAAGGATTGGGGACTTTCTACTCTGCCGAAGAAGATGAGTTAGTCTCCCCTCTTCCTTACTGGAACTATGAAGTAGGCCTTCTGACTGGTTATAATTCAGTTGACTGCATATATGGTAGTCACCTATGTATACAGTTACAGGCCCAGACCGTGCTCCAAGTAATATAGTGCGTTCAGATGTGCAACATCAGAGTAGTTCAAAGATAGCCCTTTGTTGATAAAATAAGGTATTTCATCTTCCAAAATTATATTATCGAGAGATAGGACATTAGCATGAGCGGCTACGTATCCAGTTCATCTTTCCTGAGCTCTACCCCTAGTGTGAGTGATGGATTCAGAGGTTTCCTGTACAACTTTACCATAAGAGGTTCGGAAGTCATAGTAGGTGATGGGCCTTCCTTCAAAGATCGATTCATTCTACGAAGGCGAATGACCAGAGGCTTAAGTGATTTCCTGGACAATTTTACCCTGAGTGGAGGAGCTTTGTCGGGACCACGTGCTTTAAGATGGACTCTCAAGGGCTAGTCTGATTTTGTCCCAGTATCTGCCTCATCGTCGGTATCATTTCTACCTTTATCTTGGTGGACTTGTTTGTAGAGGATCGAGTCAGAGTAGTAGGTCTCGACCCCTTTGAATGGATCGACGTCGACAAATTTTCTCTTGACAATGCCATGATCGTCCACGCACTTCAAGCAATGGTGTAGGGTTGACGGTACGATAATATACTGATGTATCCATGGATGTCCCAACAAGATATTTTAGGATACGTCTACGTCTATGACGTAGCATGTGACCAGAGTCTGAAGCAGACTTCATGGGATGATGCTGATTGATGAGCCGGTGTCGCTGTGAATTCGGTCCACCTTGATGGCACTGATGTACCCTGTGTAATACAGAGGAGGATCGTACCGATTGTTCTTTAGCAACATATCTTATTGTGAGAACGTGATATTGGACATCGCCTCCATCACATTTTTGTAGTAGGAGCATAATGTAGGCTCCTCATCTAGCAGCTTGACCTGTGCCAAATAGGTGTCGGCATTCTGAGGTTCCTCACTATAAGCAACCCGAGTGTCTTTGGAGAGTAAACGAAGCTCAAATAGAGACAACTTTGCTGGAGTATTGGCGAGCTGTGCTAAGATATCAAAGTTGTAGGGTTTCTCCAGCCCCTTAGTAGTATCTTTGTGCAACAGTCTATCAAAGCGAGTTTCTTTCTACTTGTACTTGTCCACTACTGGAGGCTGGGATGGACTCGTATCAGATGTTGCAGGTGCGATATTTAGGAGTGCATCATCGTCAGGGATATCGTACTCTCATTGGTATACTAGGCCTGACCTTGTTGTTCATGCTATAGCTTCTTCGAACGGGATAGAAATCGTGTAGCAGAATTTGGACTTCTTGCGCTTAGTCTTGGTGGTAGAAGATATTTTCTGATGCATCAATTTTGGAGCAAGATCGGGATGAACCCACATGACCTCCCTATGTGGCGTAGTGAGAGGTACCAGTCCAGCTATTTAGTCATGAGCCGGCAAAATATTGACAACCTCCATTTATTCCTGGGAAATCAGGATTACTCCGTCCTGGGCTTCTATTTTCGGAAAGTTGTCAAAATAGAAAGATACCATATTTGCAATAACTGTCTTGTCATCGAAGTCCAGAGTGAGGGTCTTAGGTCAAGCAGCCGCTGGATGTACCGCTTCAGTGTGTAGCAGTCCCGTATCACATGATTGACGTAATGATGGTAGTGACACTATTTTGGATTATTCATCTCGGGTACCTTGATAGGGCATTTGACGTCGTGGAGACGAAGCTTGTTTCCCTACATCAGTACGTCAAAGATGGTCATGGTGTCATTATCTTTGAAGGAATATGTTTCCTTCAATTTTGGGGCCTCTGTAGGCTTTTGCTCTGGCTTCTTGGATATGTTGGCCACAAGATCCTGCTTTTCCTTGCCATCTCCGGCACTATTGCCGCTGTTGTTGTTGTTGTTGTAAGGGCGCTTTCCACTATCATCAGCGACAGGGATCTGTATCCCCAATAGACGTGCGTCCTTAACCTTCTTCTCAGCACCGACCGCATTTATGATAAACACCGTCTAGTATTTAAACTTAGAGCCGCCCATCCAGAGCCTGACGGTGGGAAGAAGATTTCTTTGGCAAGTGTCCATCAGTGTGGACTCGGGGTTACCGGGGGGTAACTTCAGTACTGCTTGCCTGTATCGCTCAATGTATTCCTATACATACTCTTTTTTCCCTTGTATGATATCTATTAACGAGGACATCATCATGTCATTTCCTCTATCGTAGAACTAAGCAATGAAAAGGCCTTTGAGCTCGTCAAATAAAGAAATACAGTTGTCCTGGAGGCTATAGAACCAGTCGAAAGCTATTTCGCACAATGCCCCGACAAAGAGCTTATTCAAGAGGGCATCATTGCGAGCCAGATATCCCATTTCCATCTTAAAGTAACTCATGAATTGACGGAGAGATATTTTTCCATTAAATGAAGTCAAGCTGAAGGGCTTGTACTTGGGAGGATATAGTACATCTCTCCACTTGAAGGGATACAGTTGTCGGATCCCAAGCTCGCATAGTGAGCCCGATTGCCTATATAGTCTAGACGGGCTCGGAGTTCTCGTACCTCCCGTATTGCTTCCCGAGCTTCATCGACTATGGAAGGAGCATTTGATCCGGGCAGGGGATGAGTCACTACCATATCTCCAGATTAGGACACTATTGTAATTTTCCTGTTTAATTTAATTATGTAAATAATTAGTGTGATGAGTTTTATTAAATAATTAGGAGGTGTTCTTAATGTTAGGTTTTAGGTCAAACCTTAAAAACCCAATAGGTTTAACCCTAGTGACCAAACCACCCTAATTTGTAATCTAGTTTTAGTGAAACCCTAAATTTCATTTTAGTTTTAGATTTAAAAACCCTAGACATGACTAAACCCTAATTAATTAGAATTCTTTATGACTAAACATGAAGGGTTAATTAATCCTTTGCATTTAAAACCCTAACCCTAGCCCTATATAATGAAGGGAAGCCTTCCTCAAGCTTTTCCTTAATGAAGAAAGCCTAAACCTAGCCTCCATTAGAAAAACCATTCCCTCCCCATAAATTTCAGGAATTAAAATCCTAGAAGTCCATTTCCTCCTCCATCAAAGGGAATCAAGGAGCTTAGACCAAGAAGACTTGGAGAAAGAGAACCTTCATTGGGAAACCATCTCCCAATAGGTGAAATCCGAATTTAATCCATTTTAATTCTGTTTTTTATTTGTGTTTGGCCATTAGGAGCCTACAAATTGGTTTAGATTTCGATTTTAGGGTTTCGACATAGAGACCTAGGATAATCTAGGGTTTTGTTATTCATACGGGTGTTTTCCCCCAATTTCAGGAACCCTAATCCTAGGGATTTCATGTAGGCATGATTACATCTCCTACGTGTGGGTTAGATCTCGATTTTTAGGGTTTTGATTTGAGGATTCATGGGTTCTTATGTGATTCAATTTTTCTGCACTCTTGTTTTTGCAGGAATGCCCTTAGGGATTTACCAATCTAATGTATTCAAATTTCTGCATATTTAGATATACATCTATATACATACATATATTTTCATAGGTGTATAGATATGTTTCGATATTTACATATATATACGGTCGAGCTTTGGAGCTGTGCTGTGTGTTGGGTTTCCCTGTGCAGTCGAGTTTTGTGTGTATTATGTGTATCAACAGTGGGAACAAGGGTTGGGATACTGTATAGAGTCGGGGTTTTCTAGAGTGTGTTAGGGCTTTGTATCAGTGTGGGTTAGCTGTGTCGTGTTTGTGAGTATCAGTGAATACCTGTGTCTGTGTGTGTCTGCCTATGTGTGTGAGTGCCTGTGTGAGAACTATGTGTGTGTGCAGTGAGTTTCATGCCTATGTGTGTACCAGTGCCTGTGTTAGATAACTCTGTATGTGTGTGCCTGTGAGGTATGTGTGTGTGTGTATCATAGAACTCAGTGTGTGAAACCAGTGTGTGTCTGCCTGTGTGTTAGTTCTAGAGTGTATCTGTGTGTCAGTGTTTGTAGCTGTGTGTGTGTATCAGTGTGTGTAGGTGTGTAGGTTTGAGTGTATCTTAGGCCAGTTAGTGTTAGAGTACCAGTAGCTATATGATGGTCCCAGAAATTAGACACTCTGGGTTGTATTAGTAGGATTGTAGGTTTAGAGTATCAGTATCTGGGGGTTTCAGTGAGTTGGTACTAAAGTGTAGGGGTGTTCATTGGTTGGAAATTAGGAAGTCTCAGTGAAACCTGTGTGTATGTGACTGTGTGTATGTGACTGTGTGTATATGCCTGTGTCTGTGTGTATCAGTGAGTGTAGGGTGTTAAGTTGTATAAAACTGTGATATGTATGGCAGTTTTGTGGCTGTGTAGCTATGTATAGTATTAAGGGTTGAGGTATAGAAATGATACTGTGTGGAGTTCTCATTCTCAGTGAAGTGTAGAAGTGAGGGAGCATGGTGAGGGAGTTTAGTTATGGGCATGCCTGTGTGTGTGTACCAGTTTAGTTAGGATCTATGTGTGTGTATGTCTGCCTGTGTGTGTGAGTATAAGCAGTGTGTGTGTATCTGTGTGTGAGTGTAAGAAGTGTGTGTGTGCCACTAGAATAACAGTATCCTGCGTGTTAGTACCTGTGTGTGAACTTGTGTGTGTGTGAGTGTATCACTGTGTGTGTATTCAGTGAGTTTTTCCTGTGAGTGAGTGGTGTATGTGTATGTATCAGTAGCTACTTAAAGCCATGCCTGTGTAAGTGATCAAGGATCATACTACCTGTTGATCCTGCCAATAGCCCTATGTTTGTTTCAGTATTAAATCCGCATGGGTGTCCAGGCACTTATGTATCAGTAAGGGGTTGATAGATTAGGGTGGTCTGAACAGTTCAGACTTTTAAGTATTAGGTTTCTGATACTTAGTGTCATTAGGTTTGTGTAGTTCCTGTATTCAGTGAGTGAGTGAACAGTCAGCAAGTAGTTAGATTCTTAGGTATAAAGTTGCTTGTTTTCTTAATAATAGATACTTATATACCCTAAGTTAGACTATTAGCTAGGTGTATAATGTTAGTAGTATGGAAATCTCTATAAGTATTATGTATATATTAGCAGTAGCTAATATAGTTGGCAATGACTAGTATGGTTAAGTATGGCATAGACAGCTCACCAAAGACCTAGAAATAACCCTGTACCTAGTATAGAATTAGGTATGCATGTAAGCCATTTCAAAACACTTTTTGATATGGATATTTGATATTTTAGGTGACTTTGATTTCATCTTGGACATCGACCCTCGCACTTTCCTTGGGACCACAGACGAGTACATTCTCTGACAGTTTTTGCTTTTGTTGATTACTTCTATAATTCTAGTTGTATTATATACTTGATTCTGACACTGTGGATACACGGGTTAGCACCCTAGATACCCGTCATTAGTAGTCGTGATTGGAATCCATCGTGCTAGCTGGGGATAGGGAAATATTAGTAGATTATGTGATCATATCCAAATCTACATGCATCATAGCTCACCCCACATCTCACGTCGGGTGCGGCCTGACCATTACATGCCTCATAGCTGTTATATATGATTAGCCTGACCATTACTTCCATCATAGCTAACCAGATGGTTAGCCTTACTTACATGAATCATAGCTAATCATATATAACCAGCCTGATCTGTCCCAAGTCGATCACATAATAAACTGATATTTCAAACACTTAGCCAGATGTTTATTCTTTATTCCAGATTCACTTGTTCTAGCATTCACTTATATACTTGCTCATTGCTAGATATTTCATTACTCATTTCATATTCTCTAGTATTCTATATTTTCAGTATTTATATCATCTTGTATTCCTTACACTATTTTATAGTTTTTGTCAACATAAATGAAACTGCTGTTTAGTGTTTGTGCTTTGCTCCAATCCTGACTGGTTAACATTTTCAGAGGACTTGGAGGATTTTTGCCCTACCCACTATGGCCTGGGAGCAGAGGGTGATTTCATACCAGAAATTCCAGAGGAGTTACCCGTCTTAGAGAAGATTCTACCTACATGCACTTAGACTATTGTAGAAGCATAAAAAATACGCTGCAGAATTATACGCAATATGTGTGAAGACCGCGTAAAGTAGAGTTTCAGTACTGTGCAGCGTAAAGCATGACTTCAGAGCCAATGGCGTACAACAGAGCTTCAACGCTATTCAACGTAAAATATAGCTCCAGAATAACCCGCATAATACAGTATTTTAGACTGCTTCAGCGTAAAAAAGGTTGCTACCTCGCCACTCCGGCGTAAAACCCATCTCTTTTAATGCAGCGGGAAAATGTACGAGAAACTCTTCGTATTCCTCGAATGAACCTGTCAGACAGTACAATGAACCTGACTCCTGACAAAGAGTATTGCACGACTATCAAGACGACGACTGTAATAATGATTCGGCACAGAGCTCCAGACTGTCGTTTAGTGTCAAAGCCTTGAATTAAGATATCGTTTACGCATTCAAGGAATATACTGCCTATTTTATACAGGCGGATATGAGCTTTTATGCTCAGGACGAGAGAAAACCAACCGCCACTTCAAAAGCTGCGCTTCGTACAGAACTCGAGGCACGTCTCTGGAATTAATGCGCGAGATGGGGGCAGATCTCTGCATTTAATGCACGAGATTTTGTTCTATTTCCAATGACTGGGTGAGCTATAATTAGGGCTAATACATCCACATCACCATCCTTGCACATTACGCCATCAGGCTATTTTCAGCTATAGGAGTACGCCGTATGCTATCTCCTCGAAATACGCCAACTTAGGCTATATTGGCAAAGGTGCGTGATAATGCTATTTGGTCCAGAATACGCTCAAGACTCAGTCAAGGAAGGATAATTGGCTATCTTTACGTCGGTTACCTATCCGTGCAGCATTAAGTTTTACGCAGCATCAGGCTTCTATGCCTACTGGGCTTCTACGCCTATTTTGGTTTCTATGCCAACTTGACAGCTATTGGGCTTCTACGTCTATATGTCAGATACTGGGCTTCTACGTCTACCTAGCTTCTACACCAGTATGACGGCTATTTTGGCTTCTACGCCAACCTGGCTTCTACGCCAGTATGACAGCTATTTTGGCTTCTATGCCTACCTGGCTTCTACGCTAGTATGACAGCTATTTTGGCTTCTACGCCAACCTGACAGCTATTCGACTTCTACGCCAATCATCTCTACACGAGGGGCAGTTACCCACGTGGCTTGCATGCCGTGATCTTCGCAGCAGTTATACGCATTACCTCATAATGGGACATGCGTCACACACAGAGTCGAGGGATCATTTAGACGTGGGTAGCAGTTATCATAACTGTCACGTAAAGAGCGCCACACTCTCCACTGTTCGGCTTCTACGCCGACTGGACGGTTACGGCAATTGGACTCTATAAATAGAGACCTCTATTGACAGAACTCAGGGGTCGGATTTTGGATGGGATATTTTTAAGGATCGGATTTTTTTTTTTGAGAGAGAAGATCCTAGAGCACAGACAGAGGGGAGTGATTGACGACTTTGGCATCGAGCATCCAATCCCTCTTGCGATTTTTTGAAGCTTCTCCTTCTTCTACCACACTTCTTCGCCATCGTGTGGTCCAAGGGTCAAAGTGATCGACCGCAGATCACACTCCTATAGCAATATTTACCTAGATTTAAATTTTGTACTTGATATCCTCATATAGGATTAATTGTACTTCTTTTTCTTGTTTGTAAACCAAAGAAAGGGTTTCGTATAAACCTAGTTTTATTTCTTTCATTTATTATCAAACACAAGATGGCGACTCTGCTGGGGATAACTTTCTCTTCCGATGAGAAAGCCATTACTCAACATGATGTTGTGTCTGTCGGATCAACGAAAAAGACTCTGGTCTTCCAATTCGACCAATCTGCTTATGAAGATATGCTTCATACAGGGGGTAGCTCTCATTCCCTATCTGTGCAGGACAGCAGGAAGTTGCATAAAGTATGGATGCCCCGGACATCCTCTACTCTTCCTACAGGCTCTCTCTCTCCGATCAACAAGGTTGTGGCATCCCAACCTATACGCTCTGTGCGTAAAAACCCGTCTCCTATCTGTGACGTGGCAGACAAAGCTTCTGGTAATGCCTCAGTGCCAATCCAGAAGTCGACTCTGCGTCTTGCACGTAAAACTCAGTCTCCCATCGCTGGCTGGGCAGACAAAACTTCTGGCAATGCCTCAGTACCAATCCAGAAGTATACAACGCGCTATGCGCGTAAAAACTCGTCTTCCATCGCTGACGGGGCAGACATAGTTTCTGGCAATGCCTCAGCGCCAAGTCAAAAATTTCAAATGCGCTCTGCGCATAAAAATACATCTCCCACCTATAAGAAGGCAGATGGTCCCTGCAATCTCCACAAGGGAAAACAAGTGGCAGATTTTTCGACCTCTCGGCTTAAACGCCATCAAGAGAAGAATCTGCCCGCTCTTCAGATTACGCGGAACATTGATGGCAGTTTGAGGACTTCCTCAGTTTTATGCCAACCCGAGCAGAGTTCCAGATTATGCCAGGACAAGCCTCTCGGCGTAAAGAAGGCCCAGTTTGTGGATAGATACGCTCCTCATGGATCACGTGCTACTCACATGGCTAAACTGCTGTATACCTCCGGCAGAGAGAGGGTTGGGGTTCCCAATAATCCGCGTTTCGACTAATATAAAAAGGCAGAATAAGCCTTCTTCTTCTTCTTCTGTTAATCCCTCTGATTTGCGTAATTTCTTGATCCAGAAACGCAAAAGCAAGGGATATTCTGATATGTCTATTACACCCCCTAGGGAGCACTGTTATAATAGTCACAAAGTTGTAGTTAAATACTGTTGTTCTAAAGCAAAACGGTCAGTTTTTGACCGGTTGAACTACTCTTTATCCTTACAGGAAGAAGAACCAACATTCGCATCGGTAAATATGGCATCGCACATTCCTAGAGGAAGGTCAAGTTCAAGATGCCACCCCTCTAGAACTCTGAGCCAAAGGAGATTCGACAGACTCCTTGAGAACATTGAAGCAGGTGTTTTTCGAAACACTCGCTCGAGGTCGCGGCAATCGGCTTTATATTCTTCTGATTCCGATACTAGGGGTCGCCAGTTTCCTGAAGGTGATACTGATAGCATAGACTCAATCTCCACAGAGGTCTATACTGATCCCTCAATAGCACCCAGGGAAATGGGAGTCTATGACATCGGAGATGAATATGAGGAAGCTTCCCCATCAGGAAGTACGGAACAACGCATCGCTGTCTTGGAAACATCACTCAAAGAGATGCATACCATGATGCAGAGTATGCACCAAATATTGATAACTCAACACACAGCTGCGCATATTCATCCTACTCAACTACGGGTGGGGGTAGATATATCATCAAGTCAAGAGCCTATTCAGGATCAAGAATCGGCTGCTACTCAACCTCTCAACCCAGAAAATGTATTACCTCCTGTTGGGGTCACCATACAGCCGATCTCTCACCCCTCTGCGGTCCCTTTCCCAGCTGAAGATCCGATGCAAGCAGTACGAGAATTAAAAGCCCAATTTGACGCCCTGAAGCATAAAGATCAGCACAAGAAGTTGGGGATCAATCAGCTATACCCTGCCATCTGGGACGAGATCCCTTTCCCACCAAAATACAAACCACAGGCTATGGTTTTGTTTGAGGGAAAGACGTTACCAAGTTAATACATGAACAACTTCAGTATGATGACGGTGTTACTACAAGGGAATGACGTCCTTCTCACTCGAGTGTTCAAGGGGTGTCTATCTGGAGTGGCCTATCAATGGTACCGTAGTCTTGCGGACAATTGTATTACTTCCTTTGAAGATTTTATGACTCTGTTCTTCGCTCGATTCTATGAAGGAGGGATGGACATGTCTATGTCCTCACTCATCGAAGTGAAGCAGAAGGAGAAAGAGAACGTTCGTACTTTCATTGAATATTTTCATCAAGCCACTTTGCAGATACCTCCCGGGGTTCCAGATTCTGCCTTGGTTGACATTTGCAGGAAGAACCTTCTCCCATTGATCTCGTTATTTACGGGACCATATCAGTTCCATGATTGGCCCTCGTTTATCATATCAGCGGTAACCGCAGAAGATAATAGTCGGAAGACGCGTGACAATGGAATCATGATCTCCACCTCTGATAAAGGGAAGAGGTCATCCTCCAATAGCGACCATCCTCATGGTTCTAAAGGAAAGGAAGCTCTGGCGATTAACACGTCCAGGCAACCTACACCGGCAACTACACAGATGAAACTTGGGACTTCTAGACCCATAGAAGAATATTCTTTTGATGATGATGACATTCCGAGCATCTTCGACTGTCTAGTCAAAAGTGGCAAACTCACCCTCCCCGAGGTGAAAAGGCCTAATAAAGTCGGCAGTACCAACTACCCTAAGTACTACATCTTCCATAAGTATATACATCACCCTACCAAGGCGTGTTATATACAAAAAAGGAAGATCCAGGAGTTGATTGATGCCAAGGCCATCACACTGCGCAACAGTGAGAAGACGGTCGCTGCCAACATGATCTCTCTCCAATTCGGCGATTTGCCCCCTCAAGAAATCCCGAATGGTGTAGTACCTATCCCACGGGCAATGATGAACATTGTTAATCTCCCTCCGATTAGGGGTCAAAACCATGACTTGGCATCCCTAACTACCCAGCATGGTAAGATTATGTGGGTTCATCCTGATCTGGTGTCAGAAATTGAGGAAGAGACTCGAGCTGCTAAGGCTAAGTCCCGAAAGAACTCAAGGCACAAACCATGCCATATGGTTACAATATTCCCGACATCAGATGAAGAGGCTTTGGCTGCCGAAACCCGTTCAGGGAAGGCCTACCTCAAAAACTATGAAGGAAATTAGGAAAATGCAATGACAGACGCATCAGCTGCCAAACTTCCAGAACCTGAACCTGTCATACTGGAGGCAGGTCCTTCTAGACCGACTTCGGCGGACAAGGGTAAATAGAAAGAAATTCGTTTCGACAAACCTTTGAAGAACATTCAAAACAAAAGTTTGGAGAAGCCTTATAACTTTGACATCCTGGCCCAATTGGCTAATACTCCAGCCAGACTATCCATCTTTGAGCTACTCAGGCTATCAAAAGACACTCGTCAGGCCTTGAGTGAAGCGCTAATGCAGGCAGATGCATGCTTGACTCAGCTCAAGTCTCCCGATAAAGAGCCCGTGGCCTGTCCTCAATGCCATAGCGTGATGGAAGCAGTCCCTAACATCACCTTAACTCAAGAGGACATGCTATTGAAACATAATAGACATAACATGCCTCTTTATTACACCGAATATGTCGGCTCTATAGAGATTGACCGGATTTATATAGATCCGGGATCGTCGATTAGCATTATCCCTCACAGTCTGCTAAGACCACTGAGGATCCCTACAAGCGAACTGGCTTACACTACCACTACAATTGTGGGTTTCAATGCCAGGAAGAGCAAACCCTTGGGAAAGATTCGTCTGAGAATCCAAATTGGTGACCTTAGATCAGTGGCTACCTGCTACGTCATTGATTCGGAGGTGTCCTACAATATTCTGTTGGGCAGACCATGGATCCACGATCACAATATTGTTCCTTCTACTCTACATCAATATTTCAAATATGTAGACTCCCAAGGGACAGTGAAGACAGAGTTTGCTGATCTCAACCCATTCAAAGGAGTTGAGTCCTACTACTCCGACGCCATGTTGTATACCAAAGACTACATGAAGAAGGTGTCAGTCAAGATGAAAGAGGAATCCCACCGGGAGCCAGAAGAATCGTCTATTGAGCAACCTCTGTCAATTCAGGGGAAAGAACGAACTACCCATCCCAAAGTCATGGAACCCATGGCTATCCATTTGGACAAAACCAAATCAGGAGGAGGAAGTGATCCCCTAGTGATCACTCTGAATCAGAAGCCTCCACCTTTGGTCATCAACCTTCGGCACAACAAACAGCCAATTAATGTAAATACAACCGGGAACATGGTTTCTGATGATAATAAAGAACCTCTTTTCCAGTATATTGATGCCCAATTTCCTAATCAGGAATCATCCCTCCATAATGATATAGAGCCTATAGCACAAAAATTCTTGAAAACTATAGACTTCTATCAACCGTATGTGTGGGAAGTGGCATCAACATCTAACGTCATCACGACATATGGGCCATACGAAGATTCTATCTTTATTGTCCCACCTACCCGTAAAGATCAGCATCCAATAGTCTTCGGCCGCATGCGGAATCGATCGATTGTACAGGAAGATTCTCACGAGTCTGATGCTGGGAAAATGCAGGTTTTCAGATATAGCCCACAGGCCTTGAAAATCATACAAAGCATGGGTTATGACTTGAAGTTAGAGTTAGGCCTCAACTATGGAAAAGGTAGACGAATGTCGTTGCATGGTGATCCCTACTGTCAACAAACTCGCTTCGAGTTAGGGTATACCATGTCTCTAGCAGCTTCGAACAACTTTCAATCAAGCGGAGAGACCATTTCCTCTTCTCAGGATGGTCTGTCATCCTCCGATTCAGATGATGAACTCCCACGGATATCGTCAGCAAATATGGTATTGACAGATTCTCTCAAAACAGAGGAACAAGAATCTGAACCGTTTGAAAATGACTCTTAGGCACAGTAAATTGATACACAATGGGAACTCCGGTTCGAGCAGAGAGAACCGCCCACTGAAGATAAAGTTATCCAAATCGATGTTGGGGATGAAATTTTACCAAAGCCGATATTTATCAGTAACAATCTTTCCCCAGCAGAAAGGGAAGAGATGATCCAGCTGATAAAAGAATATATCGACGTCTTTGCGTAGAATTATGAGGATATGCCAGGTCTTGATCCAAAGATGGCTACTCATAAGCTCAATATACTGCCCAATTCAAAGCCTGTAAAGCAGTACCAATGTCGGTTCCGCTCGGGTATGATGGATGCCATTGAAGCTGAAATCAAAAAGTTGATAGCCTGCGGGTTTATCCTAAAGAACAACATCCTGATTGGGTCGCCAATGTAGTCCCAGTCATGAAGAAAAGTGGGAAAGTTCGCATTTGCATCGACTTTCGAGATCTCAATGCGGCTTGCCCCAAGGATGAGTTCCCTCTTCCCATCACAGACGTCATGATCGACAACACATGCGATTTTGAACGTATGTCTTTCATGGACGGATTTTCAGGGTACAATCAAATTATGATGGATCCTGAAGACGAGAAGCATACTGCCTTCCGTACGCCACTGGGGGTATATTGCTACACGGTCATGCCCTTTGGTTTGAAGAATGCCGGGGCTACATACCAACGAGCCATGAGTAACATATTCCATGAGCATCTACGCAAGACAGTGGAGTGTTACGTAGATGACATTGCTGTCAAAAGCTGCCTCAAGGCTAATCACATCAAAGACTTGAAGACGGTATTCGAATTAATGCGCCAAAATTAACTCAAAATGAACCCTACAAAGTCCTTTCTTGGTGTATCCAGTGGTAAATTCTTGGGATTTGTCATTACCGCCAAAGGCATTCAAGTCGACCCTGATAAAGTAAAGGCTATCTTAGAGATGCGACCTTCCCGTAATCTGAGAGAACTCAGGGGATTTCAAGGTCGTCTAGCCTATATCAGGAGATTCATATCCAACCTCTCTGGAAGATGTCAGCCTTTTTCTCGCCTAATGTAGGAAGGTGTGTCTTTCGTATGGAACGAAGCCTGTCAACAAGCGTTTGACGATATAAAATGCTACGTTACTAATCCTCCAGTTCTGGTGCCTTCCGTCATAGGAAGACCATTTTTGATGTATGTTCGAGCAATGGATCATTCTTTGGGAGCTCTCCTTGCACAGAAAAATGATGAGGGTCACGAATAGGCTATCTACTATTTAAGCAGGATGACGATCGGAGCTGAACACCGATACAATCCAGTAGAAAAAGAATGCTTGGCCCTAATGTTTGCTATTCAGAAGATGCGACATTACGTCACAGGCCAAACTATTTATATTATCTCCAAGATCAATCATCTTCGGGTATTGATGAGCAAGCCAAGTGTTCTTAATTCCTGACTTGCGACTTGGGCGATGTTATTAACACCTTATGATATGGTGTACATCCCTCGGAAGTCCATAAAGGGTCAAGCCTTGGCTGATTTCTTAGCTGCCCATCCGATTCCAGAAACCTCCAAACTATACGAGGATATTCCCGATGAAGTTGCAGAATGTAACTCTACAATGGAAGGTGATATATGGCAGCTATTTTTCAATGGCGCTTCCAAGACTAACCCTAGGGGAAATGTAGTTTCAGGAGTAGGAATTGTTCTGGTAACTCCTGACAAACTCGTCATCTATCGAGCATATTCTCTTAGCGAGCCCTGCTCTAATAATGTGGCAGAGTATAATGCCCTACTCATCGGGCTTCAAATCGCTAAAGAATTGGATGTTGAATACTTGGAAGCTTTTGGTGATTCCCAGCTGATCGTAAATCAGGTCAAAGGAGTATATGAAGTCCGTAATCCAGACCTCATTCCTTATCACCAAGCAACGATCGAGATAGCCATTTTTTTAAAGGATTCTTCTTAGAGCATGTGCCTCGATCTCAAAATTTGGAAGCTGACGCTCTGGCCAGTTTAGCTGCAGATCTGGCTATTCCTATAAGAAGGCAGAACTCGGTAATCGTTCTTAACAGAGATTTGTTTTGTGTGAAAAATAATTCTCACATGGAATGCAGCTACGCCGTAAATACGGTTCCTCCTAAGAGAGACTGGAGAAGTCCCTTCATAGACTTTGCAGCATACAAAATCTTACCAGAAGATCCTAAAGAAGCAGTATCGGTTAAAAGATGATCACTACGCTTCTATTTTGATGCTTCTTCACAACATCTATATCGTCGAACATATGATGGACTATTGCTACGATGTCTCTCCGGTGATGATGCAAAGTGGGTTATCCGTGAAGCTCACGATGACGTATATGGAGCTCATCAACCCGATCCTAAGCTACAGGATTGTATCAGGAGAATGGGCTACTACTGGCCTACTATGATTGCAGATGTAGTGAAATATGCAAGACAATGCAAAGCTTGTCAGGTTCATGCGGATTTTATACATCTGCCTTCTGAGTATCTACATCCTACTATTACATTATGGCCCTTCGAAGAATGGGGTATGGACATCATTGGTCCGATTCACCCGTCATCTTTTAGAGGACATCCGTTCATATTGGCTATCACCGATTATTTCTCCAAATGGGCAGAGGAGATCCCCCTTGCTTAGGTAAAGACATCCAACGTGATCAGCTTTATCAAGCATCATGTCATTTATCGCTTTGGGATACCCCGAAGGATAATCCATGATAACGAGCCTCAATTTATCAGCCAAGCGTTTCACCGATTTTGTGATAAAAATTTGATACAAAATATGGCCTCTACGGCATATAATCCTGCTGCTAATGGTTTGGCAGAAGCTTTCAATAAAACCATCATTAAACTTTTAAAGAAGTTCATTTCTTCGAACAAAAGAGATTGGAATGAGAATCTCGGAGAATGCCTCTGGGCATACCGCACAACGGTACGAGCACTAACGGGTTCTACCCAATTCTCATTGGATTACGGGAGTGAAGCAGTTCTCCCTATTGGAGTTCAGATTCCCTCACTCAGAATAGCAGTGGCTAATGAGTGGACTCAGGAAAAGAATGACCTATTAAGGCTTCAAGAGCTAGAAGGATTAGACGAGAAACGCCTTCAAGCTCAACAACGCATTACGTTCTACCAGGCACACATTTCCAAAGCTTTTAATCAAAAAGTAAAAAAAAGAGTGTTCAAAGTTGGCGAGCTAGTTTTAGCTGTAAAAAGGCTAATGATCATTACTCACAAGAGTAAGGGTAAATTTTAGTCCAAATGGGAAGGCTCTTATGTGATCGAGACCACGTTCTCAAATGGCGCTTACAGATTAGCCAAGCCTAATGGAGACTTGTTAATGGCTCCTATCAACGGCAAATTTCTGAAGAAGTACTATGCTTAATCTTCCTTGTTTAAGCGGAGTATGGTAAAGATCTCATTCTGATGATACTACGTACAAATTTTAGTTGGAGCATATTCTATCATGTTCTTATGACCTCTGAATAGATATGTATAACTATATTGAAACTTCAAAACCTATCATGTCTATATTACCTCTGATAGTGTTTTGTATACAAATTTAGTTGGATCATATTCTATCATGTCTATATAACCTCTGAATAGATATATCCAGCTGAAGATTACCGAAAGTATATCATGTTCATATTACCTCTGATATTACTTTCACCCTAGCCTATCATCTATATTTAAAAATAATGGGTCTACAAAGTCAGATAAAGTCTCTTTATTATCTCCAAAAAGAGCAAGTTACATATAAAAGCAAAAAAGTACATCATTGGGGAGGAGCAGTCAAATCACGGATCTGCTACGCCAGAGCGGCCATCCTCTCATTCCTGGAGTTCAAGACGTTAGCGCGATCCCACTCCAACCTTGCCTTCTCATTGTTCAAGGCAGACAGTTCAGACCGAGCATGTACAAAACCTGCATGGATGACACCTGCATGTGCCAGGTTCTGCTGAGCCGCTTCCATTCGGTCTTTCAACACATCTCGAGCTGCCAATGAAGCTAGAGCCCTCTCCCTGGCCTGAGAGAGTTCATCTTCCAATTTGTGGACCCTCGCTGCCTCTTCCTCAAATTCGGACTCGCACTTAGCCAGTTGGGGAATGACATACCCCAATATGGCACGCTCTTGATCCATCTCCTGTTGCTGTTCCTGGATGGATTTGTTCAGAGATTCTATTTTGCCAGCAAGCTTTGCAGTTAAGAGGTCATACTAGCTTGAACGAGATCGTCGATGCTGCCTCGAGATAGTTGCAAATACTCGTTAATGGGTTATTCCAAACCATTAACTATTTGCTCTAGAGCATCAGCTTGTCCAGTGTCATCGAAATATCTAATCTGCGCTATACTGAGGTTGGAGGACGTCTTCAGAGCCTCGAAGCCTAGATTTTTCTCCAGCACCATCGATATCAGCATTTTCAAAGTGGTATAGAAAACCCTAAAAAACTGCTCAACTAGCATGGCGAGACTCGAATGGACGCTGGGAGTGGCTGCGATATCGGTGAATCCCCCTCCAGGAATGACTGCAGAGGATGTTGCCACAGTCGTCGCTTCAACAGATGGTGCGACAAAAGAAGAAGCACCAACAACGGTCGAAGTTGCTGGCATGCTTGAAGAAGGAGGCACAGTCGAGACGATAGGCTCATCCTCCTCCGATATTATTTGCACTGGTACTGGCGGAACAACATCCGATAATGTTGCATCGGCAGCATCAGAGCTTGCTCCCTCAATGTCGAATACCGTCGATTCATTAGCAGAGTCCGTGACAAGCTTAGAAGTAGTGTCAGCTCCACCCTCCCCAATGATGTCTTCCCCTAAAAAGAAGACAAGAGAAAGTTAATATCAACCTGATGTTAATTTTTCTAAAAGAGGCGTAAGAACAACGTTTACCCATGGCCGATGGTATATATGTCGCATCCGCAGCCAGTACAGCTAAATTATTTCTTAATGATGCTAAGCAAGCTGTCATACCTGGAGAGGAGGGTGCACCAAATGACATCTGAGGGTAGTCTTCCCAGTCTTCACCAAGATCCAATCGAGGTTCATCAGGAGGTATCTCGCTAGAATTACTTACAGATGAAGAAGGAGCTGGACCCATTATTGGTCTGGATAAAGATATCCTTAATTTGCTCGGCCTCAAAGGTGACCTCACTGCACCACCAGTATCGGTAGTAGCGACAGCAGTCTCGAGCAAAAAATCTTCGGCACTGTCAGTCAGAACTGTGGAGGTTCCCTCTCTAAAAGGCGAGGGACCTCTAATCAAAGAATCATCCCCACCCGGGGAAACAACAAGCTCACTCCTAGAAGCCTCATGGCTGGAAGTCCTTGGAGGACTACTGACAGTCTTCTTTTTTTGCGAGGGGAAGGCTCTTTTGGAGTAAGAGCTCTTCGCTTACTGGAGATAACGAGAGGCTCTGTAGTCGGAGGTATTACGCCTCTCGGTATTGTCAACAAAAACTCATCTGGACCGACAGGGTCTTCACCTTCATCAGAAGAGACTGATGGATTCTCCTCTCTTCCAGTGGACTTATGGGAGGACATCCTAAAACTTCCATGCATATCAAAATTTCGATGGAAGACATTGATGGCCACATAAAATTGTGCGTATGAATGGAGGATACGCAACTCCATGGAGAGAGAAGTCGCGGGCACAGTAAAGGTTGCTCCAGTACAACCCTTTATGAAGTACCGCCACCCTCTGGCTCCATCAATAAGTCTACCTCAGGACTTGAAGCTGGTGATGGCATTTCTCACATACAATTGGTCATACCCAAACTGCCTGGCGAACCGACTGGGCAGATAAGGCTCCAAGAAGCAATGATCTTCACTTCTGTACAATAAATGGGAAGGTCTAATGCAGACCAACCAGTAGAAGGCTTCGGGAGAAAGAATAGTCCTTCCATGACCTGAATCCTGAAGCTTCGTCCCCTGTTGGTTGATATATATAGTGGGGATGATACAGAAGAGCTTCCAGCAATGAGCAAAATTTAATGCTCGCCGACAGTCTACGACGGTGGTCATGTTCCAAGAGGAATTCTTGTAATTCAACAAGAAATTATTTCCTGAACTACTGGCAGAGCCGAAAGACATCACCCTGGGGTTATAAAGAATTAACCATCCCATCAGATATAGGAATGGTAACTCTACCCTAGAAAAGCTTTCACACCGTGTCTCATCAATAAGAAGCCCATCAGTAAGGGCCCTCAGACCTGCTTGTATCCGGCATACCATGGCAGGGAGCAGGCCCAGTCTTGCTCCAAACACCAAACGCACTGCAGGCCACAAGGTGTTACGATAGATGCGATCCGCAGACGCGATGCCAGGTACTACCAATCGGCGTAGCAATACAGAGAGGAAGCCAGCCAGTTGAGCTTCCCTTGACAAAGGCTTACAACAATGCCTCATATAACTGTAGGCTTTAGTGCCTGCAGGATAACCCTCGATCTCCTCATCGAGAACTTGATCTGAAGCCCCAGCGTCTTCAATAAGATCATCGACTATTTGAGCATTAAGCACGCTCAGAGGATTCAAGGGCTTATCTCTGCTATCTACAACTTTTTCTGGCTTAGCATCTCTGGCTTGATGAAATAAGAGATAGGATGCCCATTTGTTGGTATGGGACAAATCAGAGGGCTCATTGTAGAAGGTAGTGCATGCAAGACAATGACTCATCAACTCTTGGTACACTGCTACTGCCCGAGGGTTTGTATCCCTCAGCTCCCTGTTTGTGGGAACATACTCTTCATAAGGAGTATCCCCCATTGGCAGCTTTGAAATCTCTGCCATCTCATGAAGGGCCAATCCCAACTCCCCTAGCGGAGTGGCAAAAGTCTCAGTGAGCGAGATATACCGCTCCATCAAAGCCAAAAATATGTTAGGGTTGAGAGACAGGCCAACACTATTGGCACTCACAGCCGCTAACAGACCAATGCTCTCCAGCTCCGTCTGAAAGTGCTTCAGGGCCCAGGCAGTTAAACGATCCCATCAAAGATTCCCAGGGCTAAGCCACCCGCTGGTCCGAGGATTAACCTTAGGGTATACTCCTCCATGCCCCATGAAGTCATTGCAAAAAGTCAATATTTGGACCGACTGGAGCAGTGAAGTATCTTCACTCGGGATGCTGCCCGGCAGTAATCCCCTGAAAGGCATAACGGGGCCTGAAGGATGGCTCACAAATAATCTTTGGCCTGATTCTTTCTGATAAAATATCTTCCCCGGTTGGCCGTGAAGATCAGGAGTCAGGGTCCATGACATCTTCCTGGGATGCGTGGCATGAAAGAAGGCCGAGATAGGGTAATCTCTGGGCATCTTTGGCAGGAAGATGACCATGCCCTCAGTAGTAAACACCCAATTTTCTTTCTTGGACTTCGTTTGGGATTGTTTATCAATCATATCCCCGAAGAGGAAGGCTGGTGTCACTGCCCAATTCTAGAAAATAGGGTTATATTTTTTTTTTGATAAATTGTGTAATGTATATAATTAATTATAATTATATTTAATTAGTGATTGTATTATTTTTATTTGATTATTTTAGGGTTTTGGCTAGTCTGGACCCATGTCAGACCCTAGTGGACCCATGTCCGACCCAACCCATACCCTTGCGAGACCTATTTTTGGGTTTAAAATATTTCTTATATTTTTAGTGGGTTAGTTGGAGAGATTTAGAGTTAGTTTGAGTGCTTTTGGAACCCCGAACCCAAACCCAAGTGAGAGGAAGGCATTTTGGACTTTTGGACATTAGGAAACCCCTTTATTAGGTGTGGCCGGCCTATTCCCAGCCCACACCCGACCAAACACAGCAGCCATTCCCCATTTTCTTCTTCTTCTTCACTTCTTCTTCTTCTCCACTTCTTCTTTCTTCTTATTTTCTTCTTCCAAGTAAGTTCTCTCCATTTTTCTTCCTTCCTTCTTCAATTCCTTCTTCTTTATGTAAACCCTAACCTTACATTTTTCCCCAACCTAGGTGTTTAGAGCCTAGACTTAGTGCGGAGGCTAGATTTGGAGGCTTGGAGCTTGAGGGAGGTGATTTCAAGTGGATTGGAGACTTTGGCCTTGGGATTCCAACTTCCAAGAGGTAAACCCTAACTTTCCCCTTGCTAATTACTCTTATGTAGTATAATTAGTGATTTAGAACCTTCTTAGACCCTAAGCCTACCCGTGGGAGGCAGTTGGAACTAGTTTTGAGACTTTGACACTAGGTTTTGTGGCAATTTCGGGTGGAATCCGAGATTGGCCCAATTTTGGGTAATGCCCTAGGTTAGACGGACATAGTTAGATGTTGTTGGGTGTCTTGAGGGTTAGTGCGCATCTCCGTTCGGACACGTGAACTCGTATCACGGAGAAACGGGCGTTTCGGACATTTTTAGGGTTTTCGTCGTCGCCAATTCTAAGTGCGTGCGCGTTTTTGCCATGGACCTAAAATCAACGCGTTAGCAATTTTTCTAGGATCTAGGCATCGTTTAGAACCCGTGGGTAAATTTTGGACCGATTCTGAGTTGGTTTGGTATACGTTTCAGGAAGTTTTCCTAAGCGTTTCAGGAGGTTTTCCTAACTGCACACCGCATGTTCGTCGAAATGACCGAACGGCCATTTGGACTTGGTTTCCTAGTTTCAGGCTTGTGCGCGTATTAGGTTAGCTTCGGAGAGTGTGTGCTAGAATTCTCGGATTATATTTTTTATATATATAGGTGTTTGCTTGCGTAGGGGTGGTTGTGTGCGCGTTGGGGAGTGTTGTGTGCGTGGTTGTGTGTAGTGTTGTGTTTGTGTTTATGTGTCAATATATATATATATATATATATATATATATATATATATTTATGTGTGTCTATATATATATATATATATATATTTATATATATACATGTATATATACCTATATTTGTGCTTGTGTATGTGTATTAGTGTGAGTGTGTGTATATATATATGCATATGTATGAGTGTGTGTGTGTGTATACGTATATATATATATATCTATGTGTGTGTGTATATATATATATGTATATAGATATGTGCGTGTATATGTATGTTTGTGTGTGTGTGTATTTATATACATAAGTGTTGTGTGTGTGTGTAAGTATAGATATTAGTATGTGTGTGTATATATATAGTAGTATATATATATATGTATATATATGTGTGTCTGTGTATGTATTTATGTGCGTGCGTGTCTGTGTGTGCTTATGAGGCTGCGAGGCAGCAGCGCATGCTGCAGCGGCGTGCACTGCAGCACTGTACAGCAGCAGCAGATGATAGCAGCAGCAGCAGATGATAGCAGCAGCAGCAGCAGTGTAAGCGTGCGCAGCTAGGTAGCGAGGGATAGATTGATAACTATAGATAGATATATAGATACATAACTAGTTAGATAGATAAATAGATAGATAGATAGATAGTTAAATAAGATTGATAGATAGATAGTTAGATAGATAGCTAATTAGTTAGATAGATATATAGATAGCTAAATAGATAGTTAGATAGATGGATAGATAGATAGATAGATAGATAGATAGATAGATAGATAGATAGATAGATATATAGGTATTAGATATATGTATATCTATGTGTATAGATATATATACCTATAGCTAGATAGATAGTTTAGGTATCTAGATATATATATATATATATATATATATATATATATATATATATATATATATATATATATATTTATGAGTTGGGTATATATATATATATATATGGGTATATGTGTGTATGTGTGAATAGGTATATATATAGATACGTAGGTATGTGTATGTATATAATAGATATATATTTTAGCCTAGATTACTAACTAGGTATATATATATAAGCATAGTTCGCTACTAGATAGCTAGTTAGAGGGGTATTGGAGAGTATCTCAATACCTTAAGAATATCAAGGTATCTCAATACCTTGAGATATCCAAGGTATTGAGTTTCGAGCGGGGTATTTGAGCAATAGCCTAGGAATAGTATTGGAGTGATTTTTATATATTTATGTGTATATATTTACGCGTGCTAGCATAAGTTTTAGCTGGTTTAGGCGGAATGCGTGGCCTAGGGCGAGGTATCGGATACCGAGGGTATCTCGGTATCTCGAGGAGGCGAGTTTGAGAGTTTACTAGCTTAATAAGCTAGTTTTGACCTAAAATTTTAGGGGCACCCTAGTTTGACCTAGATTTGACCATAATTGTCCCCGTTGACCATAAAAGTCAATATTTGACCTAGTTTTGACCTAGAGTTGATTTTTGGGACCCCGAGTTGACTTTTTGACCCGAATTTTACCGGTTTGATCCGTTCGACCTAGAATAACCCTAGAAGCCTATTTTTAATTATTTTATATCAGTTTAACTCCTTAGAATCCTGTTTAATCTTCCTTTTTGCAATAGTTTTTTTGACACCGGTCTGGATCTTGATCCTCATCAGTTGCTCAGGACATCAGGCGAGTACCTACCTCTGATAGTATTCATTTTATGATAGCATTTATATCACCTGTTCTAGAACTGTAATACTTGATTCTGACACATTGTTACATAAGCTGGTACTAGTGGATCCCGTCATGAGATGTTATCCCCCTTACCGTGTTCAGCGGGTACTCTATTACCTGTATTTCATCATGTGCTTCGGGTATTAATTCTCATGTGCTATCATGTGCTTCTTGTGCTCTCGCCTTCATGTGTGCGAGCTATTTATCATGTACGTAGCGTGTCATGGTTGGATCTAAGAGTATTAGTGGGGGAGGGGAGTAGGAGTTGGTTTTGTGATCAAAGCCAAACAGTATTCATGTGTATGTCGTTTATGCAACTCACGCATAACGGAGTTATCGTAGTAATTTTTATGTGCAACCTAAGCCGTTCACATAACAAACTTGTGCTCAAGGCACTTAGCTAGTATTCATGTTTCTCACATGCAGTTACTTCTCTACTTGTATTACTCTCCAGTTTACATTGCAGCTACTTATTCTGCTCCAGCATATATTTATTTCCTGTGAATCTTGTATACTTTTCTATTGTTAGTCTTATACACCTTACCATGTATTTGGAGTTGCTTTGCTCCAGTCCTGACTGGACATATTTTTTCCAGAGGATCCTGATGATTTCTGCCCGATGTTCTACGGGCTGGGTGTCAACGAGGGTTGTGACCCCGAGATCGAGGAGGAGTGCGCCGAGGAGACGCCTATAGCACCCTAGTTAGCTAGGTGGGTTTCCTGGGTTGTTCCCAGTGGTTTATTTTGGATGATTGTACTTATTCTTTTGATGTTGTGAGATGTTGTAGATATTATAGACTTGGACTGTATAGTTTGGATATTGTCTTGCTCGTTGGTTCTGGTTTCCTTTTGCTATCATATCGTACTTTTATTTCTTCCCCTAGTTATTATGAGTGAGAGTTCATATATATATTGCGTGGTAGCCCTCCTTTTGGGGAGGATTATTTATATATATATTGCGTGGTTGCCCTCCTTTTGGAGAGGATATTGTCAGATTTTTGTGAGTTATATAGATAGATTGTTGACCTAGAACGGACCTTTACAGCGTTCTACCGCCGATTCTGCGGCGTAGGCTGGACGTACCCACGGCTCATGTCCGATTTTTTGGGTGCAGGTCATGACACGTTTTTGGTGGCGGCCTCATGCAGGTCTAGTTTTAGGTTTACCTGTAATAGGATATAGGTTATAGGCTGAGAGAGAGTGTGCTCAATCACAACTAGGACCCTTCCTGATTTCTTTTGCTATCCTTAATTTTTCTAAAATTGTTTTCTTTTGCAATATTACTGTCCTTCATTGATGATATCATTTCTTGCACTGTATTGACTTCTTTTGATCTGTGTTCAGGATGCCTCCGAAAACCAGGTCTCAACGCACCGTCCCAGCAGTTGCCACCGAGAGGTCTGCCACCTCTCGTCCTGTTCGACTTCGGGCAGCCGCTACCGCTCCACTCGCCACTCATGTGGTTGAGGGAGCATCTGTTTCTCTCGGAGATCCTCTTACTCCCATCGATCCGAGAGTCACCCCAGTTGTTCCGGTGGTACCTCCTCCACCACCGCCTGTACCAGTTGATGCCACGCAGTTGTTCGCATTCTTGAGAGAGATGATGGACGCGCAGCACCGCCAGGTGGATGTTATGAGGATGTGCATTGAGAATGCTCATCAGGTGGCTATGACAGCGGTAGACAGAGTGGCTCAGATCCAGCCACAGGCAGAGCAGGCTCAGCATCCTAGGCCGGGCACTATTATTGATTTTCAGAGGATGCGGCCCAAGGAGTTCCGGGGTACAGAGGGGATCCTGTACCCCGACGACTGGATCGAGCATATAGAGGGTATCTTCAGGCTGGCACTGATCCCAGCCAGCATGCAGATCAAGGCAGCAGGCAGCCAGATGTTCGATCTTGCCCTCACTTGGTACCGCACGAATACGCAGATAGCAGTACCGGGATTGACTTGGGAGGCTTTCAAGAAGCTTTTCAAGGAGAAGTTCTTCCCGGATGTGGCTTTCAGTGCTTTAGAGAGCCAGTTTGAGGCGCTCGTCAGGGGACCATGCTAGTGGACGAGTATGCAGCAGAGTTCTGCCGTCTGGGCAGATTTGTTGAGGGTTTGACTGAGGCAGCAAAGGCACGAAAGTTTTGCAAGGGTTTGGTCATGGCGGTCAAGTCCTTGACTAGGAGTGACCGAGAGGTGACCTTCGAGCAGATTGTGAGCGACGCTCAGAGAGTTGAGGATGACTTGGAGCTGAAGACCAAGAGGAGCAGAGATGCTTCAGGAGCAGGCAGCAGTGCAGGCCCAGCCAAGAGGCCATTCCAGCAGACCCAGCAGCACCAGGGTCAGGGTCGTGCGCCCTTCCGACAGGTGCCCCAGCAGCAGAGGCAGGGACAGCAGCAGGGCCAGAGGTAGCCCATCATTTTCCCCTTCTGTAGGAAGCCTGGGCATGGATAGGACATATGCAGAAAGAGGCTGGAAAGATATTTCTTGTGTGGCACAGCAGATCACCAGCTGAAGGATTGTACTTCAGCACTTGCTCGTATAGCTCAGGGCGGAGGAGCCGCCCAGAGGGGACCAGCCAGAGCACCTGCAGCACAGCAGAGAGAACAGCCTTTACAGACTCAGCAGCAGAGGTTTGCCCAGCAATAGCAGCAGCACCGAGGAGGACAGCAAGGGCGAGCTTTTGCCCTGACCGTAGACGAGGCCGAGCCCGTTGGTGATGTGATCTCAGGTTCCGTTCTTCTTGATTCCATTCCAGTACTTGCTTTATTTGATTCTGGTACTTTCCATAGCTTTGTGTCTGTATCTTTTGCTGTTAGACACTATCTTGTTGCTGAACCTTTAGCTAGACTCTGTAAGATCACGACCGGGGGTGGTATCATCCTAGTCAGTGATGTCTGCAGAGACCGGAGAGTTACCTTGGGAGGCCGGGAGTTGAGTGTGTGCCTACTCGTAATGCCACTTCCGAACTACGACATTATACTTGGGATGGATTGGTTGAGTATGCATTGTGCTAGTATAGATTGTCGTGGAGGCAGAGTGTTGTTTGGTCCGTCGGGTGAGCCAGAGTTTTAGTTTGCCAGAGGAGCAGCGGAGCAGACCGAGGGAGTCTTCTGCGGAGCCCTGGTGGTAGAGCTGAGGTTGCTACATCCACTGAAAGAGGAGTACATTGATGTCTTTCTGGAGGAGTTGCCAGGGTTATCTCTAGACAGAGATATGGAGTTCTCTATAGACTTGGTGCCAGGCACGGAGCCGATATCCCAGCACGTCTATAGAGTCAGCAACAGTGAGCTGATAGAGTTGAAGAAGCAGGTGGATGAGCTTCAAGACAAGGGATTTATCAGATCTAGTTCTTCTCTGTGGGGTACTCCGGTACTTTTTGTGTCGAAGAATGATGGGTCGATACGGATGTGTATCGACTACAGGGCTCTGAACAATCTCACAATCAAGAAAAAGTATCCGCTGTTGCGTATTGATGATCTTTTTAACCAGTTGAGCGGAGCGAGGGTGTTTTCCAGGATTGATCTGAGGACAGGCTACCATCAGGTGACGGTGAAGCAGGAGGATATTCTGAAGACAGCTTTTTAGACCAGGTATGGACAGTATGAGTTCATGGTGATGCCGTTTGGGTTGACTAATGCCCCGGCAGTGTTCATGAATCTGATGAACAAGGTGTTCCATCAGCATCTGGACAGGTTTATGGTGATGTTTATAGATGATATCTTGGTGTATTCGAAGATCCCAGAGGAGCATGAGGAGCATCTGAGGATAGTACTGGAGACTCTCAGGAAGGAGAAGCTTTATGGAAAGCTTTTAAAGTGTGAGTTCTTCCTTGACAAGGTTGAATTCCTTGGTCATGTGGTGACTGGAGAGGGGATCTCGGTGGATCCGAGGAAGATTATGGCAGTTGAGGCATGGAGTGCTCCGAGTTCAGTGGCAGAGGTCAGGAGTTTCCTGGGACTGGAAGGTTATTACAGGAGATTTGTTCAGGATTTTTCCCGGATTGCATAGCCATTGTCTAGGCTGACTCGGAAGGATGTGGAGTTTGTTTGGTCAGAGGAGTGCCAGATCGCCTTTGATGAGCTGAAGAGGAGGTTGACGACAGTTCCAGTGTTGACGTTGCCATCAGGTTCTGGAGGATTCACTATCTATAGTGATGCATCAGGGAATGGACTGGGTTGTGTGTTGCAGCAAAATGGGAGGGTAATTGCCTATGCTTCTAGGCAATTACGTCCTCATGAGAAGAACTACCCTACCCACGATTTGGAGTTGGCAGCGGTCATCTTTGCTCTGAAGTTGTGGAAACACTATTAATACGGAGAGCGTGTGGAGATCTTCACAGACCACAAGAGCTTGAAGTATGTGTTTACCCAAAAAGAGTTGAACATGAGGCAGAGGAGATGGTTGGAGTTGATGAAAGACTTTGATATATTGTTACAGTACCATCCAGGGAAGGCGAACGTAGTTGCGGATGCGTTGAGCAGGTATCCGGTAGCTATATGTCTGACTACAGATCGTTATCTTCTAGCAGATCTAGAGAGCTTGGGCATTGAGGTGATAGTGCCTGGAGTTGAGATACAGATATGGGGACTGCAGATTCAGTCAGAGTTGGCAGACCGGATCAGGGCTACACAGTTTGAGGATGAGTCCCTGAGGAGCATCAGGTGCAGGTTCAGATTGGTTTATCACATGACTTCACCATTGCTGACTATGGTTCATTGCGGCACGGTACCAGGTTGTGTGTGCCGAGTGGGTCGTTACGCGAGGAGGTTCTTCAGGAGGCGTATCGATTCCAGTACTCTATGCATCCAGGTGCCAACAAGATGTATAGAGATCTGAGACAGCATGTATGGTGGTACAGGATAAAGCGGGAGGTAGCACGCTTCGTATCCCGATACTTAGTGTACCAGCAGGTGAAGGCAAAAAGGCAGAGACCAGGAGGTTTACTCCAGTCGTTACCCATTATAGAGTAGAAATGGGAGCATGTGACCATGGATTTTGTTTCTGGACTTCCCCGTTCTCCAGGCAGAAAGGATGCGATTTGGGTCATCGTGGACAGGTTGACCAAATCGGCCCACTTTCTACCATTCAAAGTGGGTACGTCTACAGAGAGACTAGCAGAGATGTATATACGCCAGATAGTCAGACTGTATGGAGTTCCTGTGAGCATAGTATCAGATCGAGACAGTCGCTTTACCGTATATTTCTGGAGGAGTCTGCAGGCTAGCTTGGGTACCCAGCTCAAGTTTAGTAGTGCATATCACCCACAGACAGATGGTCAGTCAGAGAGGACCATTCAGACACTTGGGGACATGTTTTGCACTTGTGTTTTAGATTTTAGAGGCTCTTGGGAGGATCACTTGCACTTGGTAGAGCTTGCTTACAACAACAGCTACCAAGCCAGTATCGAGATATCACCATTCGAGGCATTGTATGGACGGAGGTGTCGCACTCCATTATCATGGGATAATATAGGCCCGGAGATGGTGGTTGATGCAGCGGAGAAGGTCAAGCTCATTAGAGATAGACTTCGGGTGGCGCAGGACAGGCAGCGGCATTGGACCGATAGCCACCGGAGACCTTTGGAGTTTGAGATATAGCTTAGAATCTAGATTTTGTTCTTGTGTTTGCTTGTGATTGCTTATTTTAGACTTAAGTACAGAGACCTTGTTTGTGCTAGGTTGGAGATCTGGTGTTCCTGAGGATTTCTCCAATGCGGGGCACTATTCGCTTTGGTGGAGGCGGGAAGCTTAGCCCACGTTTCGTCGGACCCTTCAGCATTCTTAGAGGGTTTGCGCCATGGCTTATAGGCTCGATTTGCTGCCTACGCTGGAGGGAGTTCATGATGTGTTCACGTGTCACAGTTGAGACGGTACGTGGCGGATCCCAGTCACGTATTGGATCACTCAGAGATCATGGTGGGCCCTACTCTTAGCTATCCAGAGCAGCCAGTGGAGATTCTGGATCGACGGGAGAAGGTGTTGAGGAACCAGACTATTCCCTTGGTTCGCATCGCGTGGAGGCATCACTCTCCAGGTGAGTCAACCTGGGAGAGGGAGGATGAAATGCGCGAGCGATACCCCTATCTTTTCGAGCCTTGAGGTATGGTTCTTTTCTTTCTTGCATTTCTGTCCTAGTTTCGTCTTTTAATTTCGAGGACAAAATTATTTTAAGGAGGGTAGGCTTGTCACTGCCCAATTCTAGAAAATAGGATTATTTTTTTATTTGATAAATTGTGTAATGTATATAATTAATTATAATTATATTTAATTAGTGATTGCATTATTTTTATTTGATTGTTTTAGGGTTATGGCTAGTCTGGGCCCATGTCAGACCCTAGTGGACCCATGTCCGACCCAGCCCATACCTTTGTAAGACCTATTTTTTGGTTTAGAATATTTATTATATTTTTAGTGGGTTAGTTGGAGAGATTTGGAGTTAGTTTGAGTGCTTTTGGAACCCCGAACCCTAACTCAAGTGAGAGGAGGGCATTTTAGACTTTTGGACATTAGGGAACCCCTTTATTAGATATGGCCGGCCTATTCCCAGCCCACACCTGACCAAACATAGTAGCCATTCCCCATTTTCTTCTTCTTCACTTCTTCTTCTTCTCCACTTCTTCTTTCTTCTTCCAAGTAAGTTCTCTCCATTTTTCTTCCTTCCTTCTTCCATTCCTTCTTCTTTATGTAAACCCTAACCTTACATTTTTCCTCAACCTAGGTGTTTAGAGCCTAGACTTAGTGTGGAGGCTAGATTTGGAGGCTTGGAGCTTGAGGGAGGTAATTTCAATTGGATTGGAGACTTTGGCCTTGGAATTCCAACTTCCAAAAGGTAAACCCTAACTTTTCCCTTGATAATTACTCTTATGTAGTATAATTAGTGGTTTAGAATCTTTCTAGACCCTAAGCCTACCCGTGGAAGGAAGTTGGAACTAGTTTGGCTGAGTTTGGAGACTTTGACACTAGGTTTTATGTTAATTTCGGGTAAAATCCGAGATTGGCCCAATTTTGGGTGATGCCTAGGTTAGACGGACCTAGGTAGACGTTGTCGGGTGTCTTGAGGGTTAGTGCGCGTCTCCGTTCGTACACGTGAAGTCGTGTCGCAGAAAAATGGGCGTTTCGGGCATTTTCGGGGTTTTTGTCATCGCCGATTCTAAGTGCATGCGAGTTTTTGCCATGGACCTAAAATTGATGCGTTAGCATTTTTTCTAGGATCTAGGCATCGTTTAGAACCCGTGGGTAAATTTTGGGCCGATTCTGAGTTAGTTTAGTGTGCGTTTCAGGAGGTTTTCCGAATCGCACATCGCGTGTTCGTCGAAATGACCGAACGGCCATTTCGACTTGGTTTCCTAGTTTTGGGCTTGTACGCGCGTTGGGTTAGCTTCGGGGAGTGTGTGTTAGAATTCTTGGGTTATGTTTTATATATATATAGGTGTTTGCGTGCGTAGGGGTGGTTGTGTGCGCGTTGGGGAGTGTTGTGTGCGTGGTTGTGTGTAGTGTTGTGTTTGTGTTTATGTGTCAATATATATATATATATATTTATGTGTGTCTATATATGTATATATATTTATATATATACGTGTATATATACCTATATTTGTGTTTGTGTATGTGTATTAGTGTGAGTGTGTGTATATATATATGCATATGTATGAGTGTGTGTGTGTGTGTGTGTGTATATGTATATATATATATCTATGTGTATGTGTATATATATATATATGAGTTTGTGTGTGTGTGTAAGTATAGATATTAGTATGTGTGTGTATATATATATAGTAGTATATATATATATATATATATATATATATATATATATATATATATATGTATATATATATATATATATGTGTCTGTGTATGTGTTTATGTGCGTGTGTGTCTGCGTGTGCTTATGAGGCAGCGAGGCAGCATCGCGTGCCACAGCGGAGTACGCTGCAGTACTGCACAGCAGCAGCAGCAGCAGTAAAGGCAGCAGCAGCAGATGATAGCAGCAGCAGCAGCAGTGTAAGCATGCGCAGCTAGGTAGCGAGGGATAGATTGATAACTATAGATAGATATATAGATACATAACTAATTAGATAGATAGATAGATAGATAGATAGATAGTTAATTAAGATTGATAGATAGTTAAATAAGATAGATAGATAGATAGTTAGATAGATAGCTAATTAGTTAGATAGATAGATAGATAGATAGATAGATAGATAGCTAAATAGATAGTTAGATAGATGGATAGATAGATAGATAGATAGGTATTAGATATATGTATATCTATGTGTATAGATATATATACCTATAGCTAGATAGATAGTTTAGGTATCTAGATATATATATATATATATATATATATATATATATATATATATATATATATATATATATATATATTTTTATATTTATGAGTTGGGTATATATATATATGGGTATATGTGTGTATGCGTGAATAGGTATATATATAGATACGTAGGTATGTGTATGTATATGATAGATAGATATTTTAGCCTAGATTACTAACTAGGTATTTATATATAAGAATAGTTCGCTACTAGATAGCTAGTTAGAGGGGTATTGGAGAGTATCTCAATACCTTGAGAATATCAAGGTATCTCAATACCTTGAGATATCCAAGGTATTGAGTTTCGAGCGGGGTATTTGAGCAATAGCCTAGGAATAGTATTGGAGTAATTTTTATATGTTTATGTGTATATATTTACGCGTGCTAGCATAGGTTTTAGCGGGTTTAGGCGGGGTGCGTGGCCTAGGGAGAGGTATCGGATACCGAGGGTATCCCGGTATCTCGAGGAGGCGAGTTTGAGAGTTTACTAGCTTAATGAGCTAGTTTTAACCTAGAATTTCAGGGGCACCCTAGTTTGACCTAGATTTGACCATAATTGTCCCCGTTGACCGTAAAAGTTAATGTTTGACCTAGTTTTGACCTAGAGTTGACTTTTGGGACCCCGTTTGACCTAGCTTTGACCATAATTGTCCTCGTTAACTAGGTTTTTTTTTATTTGATAAATTGTGTAATGTATATAATTAGTTATAATTATATTTAATTAGTGATTGCATTATTTTTATTTGATTGTTTTAGGGTTATGGCTAGTCTGGACCCATGTCAGACCCTAGTGGACCCATGTCCGACCCAATCCACACCTTTGCTAGACCTATTTTTGGGTTTAGAATATTTATTATATTTTTAGTGGGTTAGTTAGAGAGATTTGGAGTTAGTTTGGGTGCTTTTGGAACCCCAAACCCAAACCCAAGTGAGAGGAGGGCATTTTGGACTTTTGGACATTAGGGAACCCCTTTATTAGGTATGGCCGGCCTATTCCTAGCCCACACCCGACCAAACACAGCAGTCATTCCCTATTTTCTTCTTCTTTTTCACTTCTTCTTCTTCTCCACTTCTTCTTTCTTCTTTTTTTGGACATTAGGGCTCCCCGCTGATCATACTCAACAGCATTCGTTCTCTTTGAGACGATATCAGAGTTCCCCTTCCCTCAGGGTACTGGGTTCCAAAAATAAGAAATGTCACATGGGACAAATCCACAAGATAATTGGAGTTCAGCATCCCAGCAGCAGAACCCATCACGTCAGCCAAATGGGGGATCTGCAAATCTACTACAAAATGCAAGAAGAACAAGTCAGTTTATACACTAGACATTATATTCTTGCAGCTTATGCCAAAGATCAACAGTTTGTTCTTTTACGCCAAGACTGCAAAAACTTGAGCTCTTACGCTGGAATCTATTTTCGAGGCGTAAGATTCAAGGTTGGCAGTATACACCAAAACTTAACAGTCTGAGTTTTTACGCCAGACTGCCAAAATTTGAGTTGTTACACCAAAATTTTCATCCAGAGTGTAACACTCAAAGTTTGTAGTATACGACAAATTTCGACAGTCAAAGCTTTTACGCCAGACTGCAAAAATATGGAGTTTTTACACTGACACATTAGGAATGTGGGCGTAAATGATAAAAATATCTCTGTGCATCATCTTTCTCGAAGTGGCTCTCAGCACAGAAGATGACCTTGCGCGTTCACGTACAACATGTGCAGAGGGTTTTTTGTTTGTCTCTTCCCAAAAACTTTACTTATGACGTCTGGGGCACAACTTGATGGTGGGACACTTCATTCAGAGTGAGGTTCGCTCAGCCCAATGGAAGTTGCTAATGCTTGAGCAGAGGAGCAAGAAGAGGAGGCAGCTTTCTTTCCCTTAGCGGTGGAAGCGTGTTTCGGTGCCATTGCTAAAACTCAGAGTGCCCCGAGAAGAGACAAAGGTGAGTTCTCGAAGAGACGAAGGTTTTTTTGCAAAAGACAGATGAAGAGTTTCTTCTCTCAAGGCCTTGGGGTATATATAGGGTTCAAATAAACTCTTCGAAGCCCTAACCAAATCCGATATTTAATATTCGGTTATGATTGGAGACCACGTCAGCATATCATTAGAAGACGGACAGTCATACTGCACAAATAGATCCATGCTTTACGCTCAGTAGCTACAAGTCTATGATCTTACGCTCAAGAGCTTTTACGCTCAGAAGCTACAAGTCTACAATTTTATGCTAAGAGGCTATAAATCTATGGTTTTACGCCCGGATACTTTTATGCTCAGCAGCTTTTACGCTCGAGAGACTAAAAACCTACGGTTTTACGCTCGGAGGCTACAAATCTATGACTTCACACTTGAACATTTTTTACGCTCAAGAGGCTATAAATCTATAGTTTTACGCCCGGATGCTTTTATGCTCAGCAGCTTTTACACTCGAGAGGCTACAAACCTACGATTTTGCGCTCAGAGGCTACAAATCTATGACTTCACGCTCGGACGCTTTTTACGCTCAAGAGGCTATAAATCTATGGTTTTACGTCCGGATGCTTTTATGCTCAACAGCTTTTACGCTCGAGAGGCTACAGACCTACTATTTTACGCTCAGAAGTTACAAATCTACGGATGCTACGGATCTATGACTTTCCACATATCTTAAAATACGCAGGCCAGAGTACGCGTATATCTGAACAATTCTTAAAAGGGTCAAGTACAAGGATCTACGCAGAAAATGCTCCTTCTTGGCTACAAAATATTCCAAGTGCCCAAAACATACAGAGTTCAACATTCAAGATGACTCTTCTTTTTGGGTCGATTGGAAGTTCAGCATAAGTCCAGTCTTTTACATAAGTTCAAATACGGCCTATTTGACGGCCATTTCTCGCCCTATTCCATGGGATTTTCGGGAAACCGATCTTGAAGATGATGATTGGAACAAAAATCCTTCATTGTCAAAGAAGTCACAGTTCAGAAATTCTACGCGACTCTCGTCCAAAACAGCATGACAGTTTGGATCTTCAAAGATGACTTAAATGCTAAGAAGCTTTCTACGCGTCTTCAGTTACGCGTAAAAGACGGGACGATATCAGATACTCTTCTTATCAGAGTTGGCATAAAGTTATTCAAACGTGCCGAAGCTGCACATATTCAGACTTCATCATAGCAAAAATGGAAAATAATCAGATACGTAAAAGAAGGAAATTTTATTAATCATGATTACATATGATGGAAATCTAGTTTACAAAGGATTTTTCATCTTCATGATTACATATGATGGAAATCCTTTCTCTACAAAGTGTTTTTTATTTTCATTTAAAGATCACACCAAGAATCGGCTACGCCAGGTTATCATATTAGTGGAGATCTTTGTCGTCTTCTACAGCAGTTAATCGGTTTCCGTGACCGATTAAACAAGAAAATGATTAATGGCGGGAGGATACAGAACTGGGCTTGCCTAAATTATTCAAGACCACCCTCCATACGCTATAGCAGATTGAGTTTGGGATTCAGACCCAACTCAATATTGGAAGACAGGGCCAGACTGCCTACCCTTGTCCACCGTCGTGATGGAAGAAAATACAGCTTGTAAGTTGTGTGGTCGAATGAGACCCTTCCTCTCTCCAGGACGAATTGCCATATGAAATTGCTGATCATCCCGAGCAAAGGAAGGCATGATATCCTTCCATGATCCATCGTTGCAGATGATATTTGCTCGAAGATACCTCTTCTTACGGCTCCTTACATGCTGGAAGAACATGATCTTCTTCTTTCTCAAGTCAGCAAGACGAACATCGGCAACCATCTTTTTGTGGTGAAGGAAGTTTGGGAAAAATAGGTTAACTCAGTCGCCTTTATATAGGCAGAGGAGATCACACCAAATCCCAACAAATTCTTAAATATTTGTCGAGAAACCAGCCTCGCGAAACGAGTCAAATTTGACCGTTTTATGCTTCATTCAAAGTATTTCAAATTACGAGGAATTAGAAAACTTTGAAGAGGGTCTTGTAGAAGCATAAAAAATATGCTGTAGAATTATACGCAATATGTATGAAGATCGCGTAAAGCAGAGTTTCAGTGCTTTGCAGCGTAAAGCATGACTTCAGAGCCAATGGCGTACAACAGAGCTTCAACGCTATTCAGCGTAAAATATAGCTCCAGAATAACTCGCGTAATGCAGTATTCAGACTGCATCAGCGTAAAAACGGTTGCTACCTCGCCACTCCAGCGTAAAACCCATCTGCTTTTAATGCAGCGGGAAAATGTACGAGGAACTCTTCGTATTCCTCGAATGAACCTGTCAGACAGTACAATGAACCTGACTCCTGACACAGAGTACTGCACGACTATCAAGACGACGGCTGTAATGATGATTCGGCACAGAGCTCCAAACTGTCGTTTAGTGTCAAAGCCTTGAATTAAGACATTGTTTACATATTCAAGGAATACGCTGCCTATTTTACACAGGCAGACATGAGCTTTTACGCTCAGGACGAGAGGAAATCAACCGCCACGTCAAAAGCTGCGCTTCGTACAGAACTCGAGGCACGTCTCTGTAATTAATACGCAAGATGGGGGCAGATCTCAGCATTTAATGCACAAGATTTTATTCTATTTCCAATGACTGGGTGAGCTATAATTATGGCTAATACGTCCACATCACCATCCCTGCACATTACGCTATCAGGCTATTTTCAGCTATAGGAGTACGCCGTATGCTATCTCCTCGAAATACGCCAACTTAGGCTATATTGGCAAAGGTGCGTGATAATGCTATTTGGTCCAGAATACGCTCAAGACCTCAGTTAAGGAAGGATGATTGGCTATCTTTACGCCAGTTACCTATCCGTGCAGCATCAAGCATTACGCAGCATCAGGCTTCTATGCCTACTGGGCTTCTACGCCTATTTTGGTTTCTTTGCCAACTTGACAGCTATTGGGCTTCTACGCCTATATGTCAGCTACTAGGCTTCTACGCCTACCTGGCTTCTACGCCAGTATGACAGCTATTTTGGCTTCTACGCCAACCTGGCTTCTACCCAGTATGACAGCTATTTTGGCTTCTACGCCTACCTGGCTTCTACGCTAGTATGACAGCTATTTTGGCTTTTACGCCAACCTGACAGCTATTCGGCTTCTACGCCAATCACCTCTAAGCAAGGGGCAGTTATACGCATTACCTCATAATGGGATATGCATCACATACAGAGTCGAGGGATCATTTAGACGTGGGTAGCAGTTATCATAACCGCCGCGTAAAGAGTGTCACACTCTCCACTGTTCAGCTTCTATGCCGACTGGACGGTTACGACAATTGGACTCTATAAATAGAGACCTTTATTGACAGAGGTCAGGGGTCGAATTTTGGATGGGATATTTTTAAGGATCGGATTTTAATTTTTTTGAGAGAGAAGATCCTAGAGCACAGATAGAGGGGAGTGATTGACGACTTTAGCATCGAGCATCCAATCCCTCTTACAATTTTTTGAAGCTTCTCCTTCTTCTACAATACTTCTTCGTCATCGTATGGTCCAAGGGACAAAGTGATCGACCACAGATCAGTCTCCTATAGCAATATTTACCCCGATTTAAATTTTGTACTTGATATCCTCGTATAGGATTAATTGTACTTCTTTTTCTTGTTTGTAAACCAAAGAAAGGGTTTCGTATAAACCTAGTTTCATTTATTTCGTTTATTATCAAACAACTATCCTATTTCATGTATTATTGTACTAGACTGAGATTTGAGTTGTATTATTGTTGTGACTTTTGGTGGACGTCTAGACTCTAGACTCTAGACTCTAGACTCTAGACTCTAGACTTATGATATATTTATATTTGTGTTGACTTATGATAGAACTCTCATTTCTCATCATGCCAATTACTTTCATATAGCTTATGATTGAGTATATTATAAAACTGTGGATTCATATATTATCATTGTCCTCCTTATGGAGTTGAGACTATTGGCAGGATGAGTATGTTTGAGACCTAGACAGCGTTCTACCGCCGATGCTGCGGCGTAGGCTGGACGTACCCATGGCTCATGCCCAAATTACGGGTACGGGTCGTAACACATTTTTAGTGGTGGCCCATGCAGGTTTAGATTCACATTTAGAGCGATATCGTAGTGGTGCTCGCTTAGAGTATTGCTACGAGCCTGTTTTAGGAGATAGGATTTAGGCCGAGGATATGCTCAATCATAATTAGGAAATTTCTAATTCTTATAATGTTACTCTTAATGATTACTTCCTTTAGAATTTTTACTGTCCTCCCTTGATGATATCGTATCTATTACCTTAATTGATTCCTTTCGGTCTGTCCTCAGGATGCCATCGAAGACCAGATCGCAGGATCAGCAGCAGCCTTCGAGGCAGATCCAGCAAGTTTGTCACTTCTGTAAGAAGCCAAGTCACCTTTGGAAGAGCTGTAGGATGAGGCGAGGACTTTGTTTATACTGTGGCACTGCGGGACATCAAGTGAGGGGTTGTCTTCGAGCTCTTTATCTTTCCGGCCAGCGCGCAGATCCAAATCAAAGAAGTCTAGTTAAGCTACCTATGGGACAGCAGATGGCTCAGCATCAGCAGCACAAGACACCTATTCGAGGATACATCCAGCAGCATCAGCCACAGAGACAGACTTAGCCCGCTATCTAATGTGCGGATTATAGGAAGATGGGACATACTAGAGACATCTGCAGGAAGAGGTTGGGCGCATGTTTGTCTTGCGGATCGATAGCACATCAGCTGAGGGATTGTCCTACCATACAGACTCGTCCAAGCCAGGGTGGAGCAGCCACACAGAGGGGACCAGCCAGGATACCTACCGTACCAGGAGGCCAGCAGTGAGGACCTCCACTTCCACCGCAGTAGCAGAGGTTTGCTCAACACCAGCAGTAGAGAGGTGTACCCCAGGGGCGAGCATACGCCATGGCAGTCTAGGTGTGCGAGCCAGCAGAAGACTTGATTACAGGTTCAGTTCTTCTCGATTGTATTCCAGCATTTACATTATTTGACTCTGGCGCTTTCTATAGTTTCGTGTCTGTATCTTATGCTCTTCGATATCATTTAGAGACAGAACCATTAGCTAGGACTCACAAGATCATGACTGGCGGAAGTATTATCCTAGTCCGTGATCATTGTAAGGACCGAAGAGTATCAGTGGGAGGCCGAGAGTTGAGCGTGCGCTTACTCGTCATGCCACTTTCAGGATACGATATTTTACTCGGAATGGACTGGTTGAGTAGGCATCATGCTACTATAGATTGTCATGGAGGTAGAGTATTATTTCGACCACCAAGAGAGCCAGAGATCGAGGTCGCCAGAGGAGCAGAGCAGGATACTCAATCACAAATTATTTGAGAAATTCCTGTGATGACCCTTGAGAATCTCATTATAAATTCCAATTTAATTTCTTTTCCCTTGTTTTTGTCTGTTCTTGCTAATTGATATTGAGTTTGATTCTTGTTGACCAGTTGTTAAATTTAATTCTTAGTATCGTTGTTGAGTTGATTTTATATCAAGATAAATTTTATGGGCTAAAATTTACGGTATCATCTGATAACATATATTGATGAGGACAGTGAGAAAGGTAAAATGTCTACTTTGGTTATGGAACCTAGAGTTTATCGCAGCCATACTAGCTATCGTGACGAGAACGTAGGAACTTGACTAGGATGTACATACTGTAGTTATGAAACTTAGAGTCTCTCGCAGCTATACCGGTTGGCATGGCGAGGATTCTAGATGACATGATTATAGGATTGCATACCTTAGTTACAGAACCTGTCGTTTATTGCACCTATGCTTACTGGCATGGCGAGGATTCTGAGTGTCATGATTTCTGACAGACGTGTGTGATTATCAGGTTGTATCTTAAATTGGTTCTTAAAGTATCATCTCAACACTTATCTATTTCTGTTATTACAGGACTTTAATCCATCGCTTCTTTTGTTTGCTAGCAGTAGAATACCTTTAGTCCTCAATCCAGTTCATCACCATGGGAAGCTCCGTTATTGTTCGTACCGAAAAAGGATGGCACGGTATGCATGTGCATCGATTATAGAGCTTTGAACAACCTCACTATCAAGAACAAATACCCGCTGTCGAGGATAGATGATCTTTCGATCAGTTGAGCGGGGCGAAGGTGTTTTCGAAGATAGATTGAGGTCAGGCTATCACGAGGTGAAGGTGTAGAGAGAAGATACACCGAAGACAGCCTTTCGGACCAGATACGGCCAGTTTGAGTTCATGGTAATGCCATTTGGTTTAACCAATGCACCGGCAGTATTCATGAACTTGATGAACAAGGTATTCCACCAGTACCTTGACAAGTTCATGGTGGTGTTCATCGACGATATTCTTGTGTATTCCAAGACCCTGGAGGAGCACGAAGAGCACCTGAGGTTGATCTTAGAGACTCTCAGGAAGGAGAAGCTGTTCGAGAAACTCTCAAAGTTTGAATTCTTTCTTGACAAGGTTGAATTTCTTGGGCATGTGGTGACGGGCGACGGAATCTCGATTAACCCGAAGAAGATCGAGGCAGTGGAGTCGTGGGCTACCCCCAGTTCGGTAGCTGCGATCAGGAGTTTTCTCGGGCTAGCAGGATACTACAGGAGATTTGTACAAGACTTCTCCAGGATTGTAGCGCCAATGACCAGGCTGACCAGGAAAGATGTGGATTTTGTCTGGACGGAGGATTGCCAGGCCGCATTTGATTAGCTGAAGAAGAGATTAACGACAGCTCAAGTTTTGACGTTGCCAGCAGGGACATGTGGATTCACTATCTACAGTGATGCTTCAGGGAAGGGTTTGGGTTGCGTTCTTCAGCAGCACGGGAAGGTAATTGCCTATGCTTCCAGGCAGTTACGCCCTCATGAAAAGAACTACCCCACGTAATATTTGGAGTTGGCAGCGGTTATCTTCGCTCTAAAATTGTGGAAACATTACCTGTACGGAGAGCGTGTGGAGATCTTCATGGACCACAAGAGCTTGAAGTACGTGTTCACACAGAAGGAGCTGAACATGAGGCAGAGGAGGTGGTTGGAGTTGATGAAGGACTTTGATATCTCATTGCTGTACCACCCAGGGAAGGCCAACGTAGTCGCCGATGCCTTGAGCAGGTATCCGATGGCTATGTACTTGACGACGGATAGACATTTGTTGGCTGATCTGGAAGGCTTGGAAATTGAGGTGCTAGTCCCCGGTGTTAAAATTTAGATGTGGGGATTGCAGATACAGTCCGAGATGATGGACAAAATCAGAGCCGTACAGTAAGATGATGAGGTTCTGAGGAGTATCAGGGCACAGGTTCGGACAGGATTGTCAGACGACTTTACTATTGCGGATGATGGGTCTTTATGGCACGGCACGAGGATGTGTGTGCCGAGCAGGGAGTTGCATGGGGAGGTTTTGCAGGAGACACACCGCTCTCAGTACTCGATGCATCCCAGAGCCAACACTATGTATCGAGACTTGAGGGAGCACGTATGGTGGTATGGAATGAAGCGCGAGGTAGCATCCTTCGTACCCCGGTGTCTAGTGTGCCAGCAAGTAAAGGCGGACCGGCAGAGGCCAGGTGGATTGCTTCAACCTTTACCTATCCCAGAGTGGAAGTAGGAGCACGTGACCATGGATTTTATTTCAGGGCTTCCGTATTCTCTAGGAGGAAAGGACACGATTTGGGTCATCGTGGATAGGTTGACCAAATCAGCCCACTTCTTACCTTTCAAGGTGGGCACGTCGACATAGAGCCTAGCAGAGATGTACGTGCGGCAGATTGTCAGACTTCATGGAGTTCCTGTGAGCATCATCTCAGATCAGGATAGTCATTTCACTTCCCACTTCTGGAGGAGTCTGCAGGCTAGCTTGGACACTCAGCTCAAGTTCAGTACCGCATACCACCCCCAGACAGACGGGCAGTCTGAAAGGACTATTCAGACTCTCGAGGATATGCTACACACTTGCGTTCTAAATCTCGAAGGTTCTTGGAAGGATAATCTACACCTGGTAGAGTTTGCTTACAACAACAGCTACCAGGCCAGGATTGAGATATCGCCATTCGAGGCTCTTTATGGACGAAGGTGTCATACACCGTTATCTTGGGATGACGTGGGAGAGAGAGCCTTACTAGGACCAGAAATGGTCATGGATGTAGCAGAAAAAGTGAAACTCATCAGAGACAGAATACAAGTGGCGCAGGAGAGACAGCGGCATTGTGCCGACAGCCACCGTAGACCCCTTGAGTTTCAGGTATAGATTTTTATTTTCTGGCTTGTGATTGCTTTGTTTAGACTGCGTGTTGAGACTATTTTGTTCTAGGTTGGCGATCTAGTATTCCTATGGATTTCTTCGACACGGGGCACGATTTATTTTGGTGGAGGCGGAAAGCTTAGTCTACGTTACATCGGACCCTTCGATATTCTTGCGAGGGTCGGTGCAGTGGCATATAGACTAGACTTGCCACCTACACTAGAGGGAGTGCATGACGTGTTCCATGTGTCACAGCTGAGGCGGTACGTGGCAGACCCTAGTTACTTACTAGATCACTTGGAGATCGAGGTTGGTCCGACTCTCAGCTACCCTGAGCAGCCCGTAGAGATTTTGGATCGCAGAGAGAAGGTGTTGCGGAACCAAACTATTCCTTTGGTTCATATTGCATGGAGACATCATTCTCCAAGGGAGTCGACCTGGGAGAGAGGACAAAATGCACGAGCAGTACCCGTATCTCTGTGAGACTTGAGGTATAATTCCTTACCTGATTTCGTTCTTGTTCTAGTTTAATCCAATTTTGAGGACGAATTTTTTTTTAGGAGGGTAGACTTGTCACTACCACATTTCCAGATTAGGACACTATTATAATTTCCCTGTTTAATTTAATTATGTAAATAATTAGTGTGATGAGTTTTATTAAATAATTAGGAGGTGTTCTTAAAGTTAGGTTTTAGGTTAAACCCTAAAAATCCAATAGGTTTAACCCTAGTGACCAAACCCTAATTTGTAATCTAGTTTTAGTGAAACCCTAAATTTCATTTTAGTTTTAGATTTAAAAACCCTAGACATGACTAAACCCTAATTAATTAGAATTCTTCATGACTAAACATGAAGGGTTAATTAATCCTTTGTATTTAAAACCCTAACCCTAGCCCTATATAATGAAGGGAAGCCTCCCTCAAGCTTTTCCTTCATGAAGAAAGCCTAAAACTAGCCTCCATTAGAAAAACCATTCCCTTCCCATAAATTTCAGGAATTAAAACCCTAGAAGTCCATTTTTTCCTCCATCAAAGGGAATCAAGGAGCGTGGACCAAGAAGACTTGGAGAAAGAGAACCTTCATTGGGAAACCATCACCTAATATGTGAGAATCCAAATTTAATCCATTTTAATTCTATTTTTTATTTGTGTTTGGCCATTAGGAGCCCATAAATTGGTTTAGATTTCAATTTTAGGGTTTCTACATAGAGACCTAGGAGAATCTAGGGTTTTGTTGTTCATACGGGTGTTTTCCCCCAATTTCAGGAACCCTAATCCTAGAGATTTTATGTAGGCATGATTACATCTCCTACGTGTGGGTTAGATCTCGATTTTTAGGGTTTTGATTTGAGGATTCATGGGTTCTGATGTGAATCCATTTTTCTGCACTTCTTGTGTTTGTAGGAATGCCCTTAGGGATTTACCTATCTAATATATTCAAATTTCTGCATATTTTGATATACATCTATATACATACATATATTTTCATAGGTGTATAGATATGTTTCGATATTTACATATATATACAGTCGAGCTTTGGAGCTGTGCTGTGTGTTGGGTTTCCCTGTGCAGTCAAGTTTTGTGTGTATTGTGTGTATCGACAGTGGGAACAAGGGTTGGGATACTGTGTAGAGTCAGAGTTTTCTAGAGTATGTTAGGGATTTGTATCAGTGTGGGTTAGCTGTGTCGTGTCTGTGAGTATCAGTTAATACCTGTGTCTGTGTGTGTCTGCCTATGTGTGTGAGTGCCTGTGTGAGAACTGTGTGTGTGTGCAGTGAGTTGCCTACCTGTTTGTGTACCAGTGCCTGTGTTAGATACCTGTGTGTATGTATGTGCCAGTGAGGTATGTGTGTGTGTGTGTATCATAGAACTCAGTGTGTGAAACTAGTGTGTGTCTGCCTGTGTTTTAGTTCTAGAGTGTATATGTGTGTCAGTGTGTGTAGCTGTGTGTGTGTATCAGTGTGTGTAGGTGTGTAGGTCTGAGTGTATCTTAGGCCAGTGAGTGTTATTGTGCTAGTAGCTATATGATGGTCCCAGAAATTAGATATTGTAGGTTGTATCAGTAGGATTGTAGGTTTAGAGTATCAATATCTGGGGGTTTCAGTGAGTTGGTACTAAAGTGTAGGGGTGTTCATTGGTTAGAAATTAGCAAGTCTCAGTAAAACCTGTATGTATGTGCCTGTGTATGTGACTGTGTGTATGTGCCTGTGTCTGTGTGTATCAGTGAGTATAGGGTGTTAAGTTGTATGAAATTGTGATATGTATGGCAGTTTTATGGCTGTGTAGCTATGTATAGTATTAAGGGTTGAGGTGTAGAAATAATACTGTGTGGAGTTCTCATTCTCAGTGAAGTGTAGAAGTGAGGGAGCATGGTGAGGGAGTTTAGTTGGGGGCATGCCTGTATGTGTGTACCAGTTTAGTTAGGATCTATGTGTTTGTATGTCTGCCTGTATGGGTGAGTGTAAGCAGTGTGTGTGTGTGCCACTAGAATAACAGTGTCCTATGTGTTAGTACCTGTGTGTGAACCTGTGTGTGTGAGTGTATCACTGTGTGTGCATTCAGTGAGTTTTTCCTGTGAGTGAGTGTTGTATGTGTATGTATCAGTAGCTACTTAAAGCCATGCATGTGTAAGTGATCAAGGATCATACTACCTGTTGATCCTGCCAATAGCCTTATGTTTGTTTCAGTATTAAATCAGCATGGGTGGCCAGGCACCTATGTATCAGTAAGGGGTTGATAGATTAAGGTGGTCTGAACATTTCAGATTTTTAAGTATTAGGTTTCTGATACTTAGTGTCATTAGGTTTGTGTAGTTCCTGTATTCAGTGAGTGAGTGAACAGTCAGCAAGTAGTTAGATTCTTAGGTATAAAGTTGCTTGTTTTCTTAATAATAGATACTTATATACCCTAAGTTAGACAATTAGCTAGGTGTATAATGTTAGTAGTGTGGAAATCTCTACAAGTATTATGTATATATTAGCAGTAGCTAATATAGTTGGCAATGACTAGTATGGTTAAGTATGGCATAGACAGCTCACCAAAGACCTAGAAATGACCATGTATCTAGCATAGAATTAGGTATGCATGTAAGCCTTTTCAAAACACTTTTTGATATAGATATTTGATATTTTAGGTGACTGTGATTTCATCTTGGACATCGACCCTCACACTTTTCTCGGGACCACAGGCGAGTACATTCTCTGACAGTTTTTGCTTTTGTTGATTACTTCTATAATTCTAGTTGTATTATATACTTGATTTTGACACTGTGGATACACGGGTTAGAACCCTAGATACCCGTCATGAGGATTCGTGATTGGAATCCATCGTGCTAGCTGGGGATGGGGAAATATTAGTAGATTATGTGATCATATCCAATTCTACATGCATCATAGCTCACCCCACATCTCACGTCGGGTGCGGCCTGTCTATTACATGCCTCATAGCTGTTATATATGATTAGCCTGACCATTACTTGCATCATAGCTAACCAGATGGTTAGCCTAACCTACATGAATCATAGCTAATCATATGTAACCAGCCTGATTTGTCCCAACTTGATCACATAATAAACTGATATTTTAAACACTTAGCCAGATGTTTATTCTTTATTCCAGATTCACTTGTTCTAGCATTCACTTATATACTTGCTCATTGCTAGATATTTCATTGCTTATTTCATATTCCCTAGTATTCTATATTTTCAGTATTTATATCATCTTGTATTCCTTACACTGTTTTATAGTTTTTATCAACATAAATAAAACTGATGTTTAGTGTTTGTGCTTTGCTCCAATCCTGACTGGATAACATTTTCAGAGGACTTGGAGGATTTTTGCCCTACCCACTACGGCCCGGGAGCAGAGGGTGATTTCATACCAGAAATTTCAGAGGAGTTACCCGTCTTAGAGAAGATTCTACCTACATGCACTTAGACTATCCTATTTCATGTATTATTGTACTAGACTGAGATTTGAGTTGTATTATTTGTAGAAGCATAGAAAATACGCTGAAGAGTTATACGCAGCATTTTGGTGCTGGGCAGCGTAAGATATGACTTCGGAAGCCATCGGCGTACAAACAGAGCTTTCTCGCTAAAGCACAGCGTAAAATACAAGCTCAAGGACTATCCGCGCCATGCAGTATGTCCAGGCTGCTTCAGCATAAAAAGGGTACTATACCGCCTTTATGGCGTAAAACTTATCCGCTTTTAATGCAGCATAGAAGTGTACGAAGAACGCTTCGTATTCCTCGAAATAAACCGGTCAAATCATGCAGTGAACCTGACGTCTGACTCCTGACAAAGAGTACTATACGACTATCCAGACGACGGTTGTAATGATGGCGCAACACAGTAATCCAAACTATTGTTTAGTGATATTTCCTTGGCGTAAGCTGCTTTTACGCATATAAGGGAATACGCTGCCTAGTTTTACACAGGCAGATGTGAGCTTTTTATGCTCCACAAAAGACAAACAGGCTGCCACGTCAAAAGTTGCTCTTCGTAAGGGGCTCGAGGCACGTCTCTGCATTTAATGCGCAGAATGGTGGCAAGTCTTCGAGACACGCCTCTGCATTTAATACGCAGAATGGGGGAAGATCTCTGCATTTAATGCAAGAGATTTGATTATATCTCAAAAAGCCATGATTTCTGCTAAGACGTCCACATCATCGCTTTTGCACAATATGCCACCGGGCTATTTTCAGCTATGAGGAGCACGTTGTACGCTATCTCCTTGAAATATGCCAACTCAGGCCACATTTGTATTGGTGCGTATTAAGGCTATTTGGTCCAGAATTCGCTCAAGGCCTCAGTCAAGGAAGGAGGATCAGCTATCTTCTACGCTAGCTACCTGTCTATGCAGCCTCCGGCTCCTACGCCTACTCGGCTTCTATGCCTACTTGGATCCTATGCCAGTTTGATGACTACTTGGCTTCTACGCCATGGTGACAGTTATTGGCTTCTACGCCAACCTCTTCTACGCGAGGGATAACAATCTACGTGGTTTTTATCCCATGATCTTCGCAGCCGTTATACATATTATCCCTCAATGGGACACGCGTCACACGCAGATACAAAAGATCATTTATACGTAGGTAACGGTTATTACGCCGATTGGATGGTTATTGTCACCAAAACCCTATAAATAGAGACCTCTATCGACAGAGGTCCAAGGTCAAAAACTGGAGGAGAGAAAAAAGGGAGAGGTCGAAAACTTAGAGAGCAGAGGTCGAAAGAGAGAGGTCAGGAGTCAAAGTAATCGAAGAACACATATCGACGAGTTTGGCATCGAGCATCTACTTCTTCTTACAACCTTTGAAGCTCCTACTTCTTCCACAGCACTTCTTCATTATCGTGTGGTCCAAGGGACAAAGTGATCGACCGCATATCAGACTCCTATAGCAATATTTATCCAGATTAAAAATTATACTTAACATCCTCGTATAGGATTAATAGTACTTCTTGTTTGTAAACCAAAGAGCGGGTTTTATATAAACCTTATTTTATTTCTTTCGTTTATTATCAAACAAAAGATGGCGACTCTGCTGGGAACGTCTTTCTCTTCTGAGGAGAAAGCAATTGCTCAACACGATGCGGTATCCGTAGGATCCATGAAAAAGACCCTGGTCGTCCAGTTCGACCAGTCTGCCTACGAAGATATGCTTCGAGCAGGGGGTAGCTCTCACTCTCTCTTTGTTCAAGACAACAGGAAGCTGCGTAAGGTTTGGATGCCTAAGACATCCCCTACCATTCCTGCCTACTCTCCGATCTCTCCGACCAGCCAGGTTGTAGCTGCACAACCTTCACGCTCTGTGCGTAAAACTCTGTCTCCCGTATGTGACATGGCAGACAAAACTTCGGACAATGCCTCAGTGCTAGTCCAGAAGTCTACTTCGCGCTTGGCGCGTAAAGCTCCGTCTCCCGTCTGTGACGTGGCAGACAAAACTTCGGACAATGCCTCAGTGCTAGTCCAGAAGTCTACTTCGTGCTCTACTCGTAAAATTCAGTCTCCCGTCGATGACATGGCAGACAGAATTTCTGACAATGCCTTAGCGCCAAATCAAAAATCCCAAACGCGCTCCGCGCGTAAAGATGCATCTGCCCTCCGGGGAAAAGTGGATGATTCCTGCAATTTGTGCAAGGGAAAGCAAGTAGCGGACTGCTCAACTTCTCGGCCTTTACGCCACCAAGGAAAGGATCTGCCCGCCCTCCGAATTACGCGAGAATCTGATAGCCGACTGTAACCTCTGTATCCTGAAATTCTAGCTTAAATGTTATTTTTAGGTTAATTTGGGGCTAGTGGGTTTTTTTTCATAATTTTTAGTTAATTAAAAACTAGTAACACTAATTTTCTAGGACTTTCAAGAATTTATTTTATGTCCAAACTTAATTAAAAATATTTCAAAATTTTATTTTAGGTTCTAAATAGTCAAATATATTTTCTAGAATTTTTTGAGAATTTTCTGAGTATTTTTAGTATTTATTGGGAGTTATTTAGGCTAATAACTAATTTTTAGGACTTGTAGAATTTATTGTGCAATCCCAGGAATATAGAATGGACCCACGTTATTTTCTAGGATTTATAATATTATTATATATTTTCTGGAATTATCTCAGAATATTTGGAATAATTTTAGTATTTATTTTTAGTTAAATGGGTAAAACTAATGTTTAGAGCTTCTCCTAATTATAGTAGAAAATCTATGAATATAAAATTGTTCCAAGTATTTTTCTAGGGTTTCTGGATTCAAAATATATTTTTTATAATTTTTTCAGATTTTTAAGATTAATTTTAATACTTATTTTGAGTTATTTAGATTTAAAATAACTTAAATAATGTTTTGATAAAGGCAAATCAAAAACAAATAATATAACCAAAACCATCCACTCAGATTCTGACACGTGTCAGCCTATAAATATCTATTCAGCCGCAGGTACATCCCTATATATATATATTATTATAACCCTAATTATCCCATTATTTTAGAGAGAGAGATTTTGGAGAATTGCCATCTAGGGTTCCTTCATCTTCCACAAGCCATTGCGCATAGCTCCGGACTCCAAACGAGGCCTAGTTTCTTGCGTTAGAAAGATATTGAGGTTAGATTTCTGATTGTATAAATTGTTTTATGAAATTATTAGTATTAAATTCTGGAAAATTTGTAGAACACAGCATATCCGAAAATAGACGTGTTTCAATGTTTTCGCGATTTTGGGAGAACCAGATCAGAATCATGAACCGTTTAAAGTTTTAGAAAGCTAATGTCAATATCATTGACATATGTTTTTTCCAGAATTTAATTCGAAGTATTTATATACTGTTAATTCTATAGAACTTCTAGGTTAGAATTTAACTATCGGTGCACGATACGAAATTTGTATGTGCCATAATTCCCAAACGAATTTGAATTCGGACGAGCCATAAATTTTAGCATATTTTTTATGATGAAATCTACAGGAAATCATGCATGAAAGTCGAGTTTGTGTCGGTTGACTTTTTGGTCAACAGATTGCCTCGATTTGCGTGCCATGAGTCTCGAGTCGATAAAAATTTAGGTTCTTTTGGGCAAAATTAGGTTTTAACATAAAAATTAGAATAATAAGATTAAAATAAGATTTTAGAGTAATTATTCCAGAATTAAATAAATTAAAATAAATTATCTTTTGATATGGTAAATTTGTAATACATAGGCTATTTGGACTGTGACTTGGACTCTGATTCATACCAGCAGCAGGACCCCAGGCGAGTACATTCTATGATAGTTTCTTATCTATGATATCCTCTATATTCATTGTATTTAGTGTAAATATCCATATTTATTGACATGATGGTTACACGGATTGGTATATCCGGATCTCGTCATGAGATGTTATTCCTTGTATATGGTGTATCGTGTACAAGTCTTATTTTATTGTTTATCTTGTGCATGTACAGATACTGATTATCGGGGAGACTTGCTACCTTCCTAGAGAATCCCGTGCCATAGCGTACCATGGTTGGATCTACTATACCAGTCGGGGTGGGGAGTATTTTAGTGTAGATATGTGATCATACCCTTCATGTACAAGTCTTGTTCTCATGTTAGTATTGGTCATACACCGCATGTATGACTAGCCAGGCCTGTACTCGTGTACAAGTTCCCAAGCCGGTCACATGTTAAAGCTAGTACTCACACACTTAGTCATAGTATTCTTCTTCATTGACATATTGTTCCTTCTCGCATTTATTTACAGTATTTTCAGTATTTCCTTTATTGTATATCTCTTGTACATATATCTGCATCTTGTATATTTCCATCTATTTACAGCTATATAGTTTATATCATTGATGTAGAACTGCTGTTAAAGATGTACTTTGCTCCATCCTGACTGGAAATATTTTTCCAGACTACGCCTTAGGGGACGGGTGTCCGACATTTTATGGACCACAGGGAGAGTAGCTGCTGACTTGGACCTTGTAGCCAGGTGTGATTCCGGGAGGTCTAGCCGGGATCAATAGTTATTTAGTTAGTTTTATTAGCAGATTATGGTACCGGATTTGTCTCCGGCATACTTTGTTGAGACTTGGATATTATTGTTGAGTTAGATTATTCTATTTAGACTTGTGTTACAATTTGGTTTATTTATTTCTTCAATATCTTATCGTGCTTTAGCTATGTGATTGAGTATATTCCATATTATATTGTGATATCTGTGTCTCCTTATGGAGTTGGATGCTTGTGTGAGAATGATTAGATAGCATTGTGACCTAGACAACGTTCTACCGCCGATGCTGCGGCGTAGGCTGGACGTACCCACGCACTCGTGCCCCTATACCGGGTGCAGGTCGTGACACATTTTTAGTGGTGGCCCATGCAGGTCAGACTTCGCAATTAGAGTGATATCGTGGTAGTGCGACAACTTAGTTGTACTACTGCGTGCCTGCGATAGGATCTAGGATATAGCATACTAGGATGGGAGCGGATACTCAATCACAACTAGGAATATTTCTAATCTATTATCTTTTTGTCCTTATTTTTCTTCTGTTCCTTTCTGTCTATTTGATTGATTGATTGATTCCTTAGTACCGTAGTTTGTATTCGTGATTTTCTTGTTAGAATGTAGTTAATAGTACACCCTGACAGAGACTGCAATACCATGACAAAAGTTACCATAACCATACATGTTTTCCTTAGATATCATATTGTATGATTGTAGGTAGAATTCTCTTTGACTTTGATTGTTGAGGATTTGACTGTAGTAAAGATTAACGAAGAGGTTATGACTTGACAAAGAGAGACAAGGTGCCTTAAATTTTGAGGATAAACATTAATGTAAATAAAAAGTTGAGAATTTAATATGGCAGAATTGACGATTTGGTTAAATCTTAGATTTTTATGAAGATTATGAAATGATTGAATTTATCATTAAATTTTGAGGAATTTAAGAAGGTTATCAATATATTTATTGGACTGCAAGTTATGAACTTATATTTTGAATATTGTATTGGAGGTTTCATAAGTATTACATCGTTGAGTATTGTGAAAAAAAAATCGAGGAATAAGAACACAAATGGATTAGTGTTGAATTCAAATTTTGGGATGAGATTCAATTTTATAATATGCATTGATTGGATTTAAATTAGAGGAGTAAGATCATTAATGGATTAGTGTTTGAATTTAAATTTTGGGATACAATTTTTTAATTTTATAAATATGCATTGATTGGATTTCAATTAGAGGATTGAATATTAAATTCTTGTATTCGTTATTAACTTAAAATTTTGGAGGAGATTGTGATAAGAATGGAATTGATTTTATATTTGAAGATTTTTAGGGATATGATATTTATAGAATTTTGAGAAATATTGTGAAATAACAATGTGGATTAGTTCATGATTATATGATTTGATGAATTCAATTTTGATGGTAATAAATAAAATAATTGAGGATTTTAAATTTCGAGGACAAAATTTTTTTAGGTGGGTTGACTTGTAACCTCTGTATCCTGAAATTCTAGCTTAAATGTTATTTTTAGGTTAATTAGGGGCTAGTGGATTTTTTTTCATAATTTTTAGTTAATTAAAAACTAGTAACACTAATTTTTTAGGACTTTCAAGAATTTACTTTTTGTCCAAACTTAATTAAAAATATTTTAAAATTTTATTTTAGGTTCTAAATAGTCAAATATATTTTCTAGAATATTTTGGCAATTCTCTGAGTATTTTTAGTATTTATTGGGAGTTATTTAGGCTAATAACTAATTTTTAGGACTTGTAGAATTTATTGTGCAATTCCAGGAATATAGAATGGACCCATGTTATTTTATAGGGTTTATAATATTATTATATATTTTCTGGAATTATTTCAGAATTTTTGGAATAATTTTAGTATTTATTTATAGTTAAATGGATAAAACTAATGTTTAGAGCTTCTCCTAATTATAGTAGAAAATCTATGAATATAAAATCATCCCAAGTATTTTTCTAGGATTTCTGGATTCAAAATATATTTTCTGTAATTTTTTCAAATTTTTATGAATAATTTTAATACTTATTTTGAGTTATTTAGATTTAAAATGACTTAAATAATGTTTTGATAAAGGCAAATCAAAAACAAATAATATAACCAAAACCATCCAATCAGATTCTGACACGTGTCAGCCTATAAATATCCATTCAGCCGCAGGTACATCCCTATATATATATATATATATTATTATAACCCTAATTATCCCATTATTTTAGAGAGAGAGATTTTGGAGAATTGCCATCTAGGGTTCCTTCATCTTCCACAAGCCATTGCGCATAGCTCCGGACTCCAAATGAGGCCTATTTTCTTGCGTTAGAAATATATTAAGGTTAGATTTCTGATTATATAAATTGTTTTACGAAATTATTAGTATTAAATTCTGGAAAATTCGTAGAACACAGCATATCCGAAAATAGACGTGTTTCAATGTTTTCGCGATTCCGGGAGAACCAAAAATCAGAATCATGTACCGTTTAAAGTTTTGGGAAGATAATGTCAAGATAATTGACATATGTTTATCCCAGAATTTAATTCTAATTATTTATATACTGTTAATTCTTTAGAACTTCTAGGTTAGAATTTAACCATCGGTGCACGATACGAAATTTGTATGTGCCATAATTCCCAAACGAATTTGAATTCGGACGAGCCGTAAATTCTAGCATATTTTTGATGATGAAATCTACAGGAAATCATGCATGAAAGTCGAGTTTCTGTCAGTTGATTTTTGGTTAACAGATTGCCTCGATTTGCGTACCATGAGTCTCGAGTCCATAAAAAATTAGGTTCTTTTGGGCAAAATTAGGTTTTGACATAAAAATTAAAATAATAAGATTAAAATAAGATTTTAGAGTAATTATTCTAGATTTAAATAAATTAAAATAAATTATCTTTTGATATGGTAAATTTGCAATACATAGGCTATTTGGACTGTGACTTGGACTCTGATTCATACCAGCAGCAGGACCCCGGGCGAGTATATTCTCTGATAGTTTCTTATCTATGATATCCTCTATGTTTATTGTATTTAGTATAAATATCCATATTTCTTGACATGATGGTTACACGGATTGGTATATCCGGATCTCGTCATGAGATGTTATTCCTTATATATGGTGTATCGTGTACAAGTCTTATTTCATTGTTTATCTTGTGCATGTACAGACACTGATTCTCGGGGAGACTTGCTACCTTCCTAGAGAATCCCGTGCCATAGCGTACCATGGTTGGATCTACTATACCAGTCGGGGTGGGGAGTATTTTAGTGCAGATATGTGATCATACCCTTCATGTACAAGTCTTGTTCTCATGTTAGTGTTGGTCATACACCGCACGTATGACTAGCTAGGCCCGTACTCATGTACAAGTTCCCAAGCCGGTCACATGTTAAAGCTAGTACTCACACACTTAGTCATAGTATTCTTCTTTATTGACATATTGTTCCTTCTCGCATTTATTTACAGTATTTTCAGTATTTCCTTTATTGTATATCTCTTGTACATATATATGCATCTTGTATATTTCCATCTATTTACAGCTACATAGTTTATATCATTGATGTAGAACTGCTGTTAAAGATGTACTTTGCTCCATCCTGACTGAAAATATTTTTCCAGACTACGCCTTAGGGGACGGGTGTCCGACATTTTATGGACCACAGGGAGAGTAGCTGCTGACTTGGACCTTGTAGCCAGGTGTGATTCCGGGAGGTCTAGCCGGGATCAATAGTTATTTAGTTAGTTTTATTAGCAGATTATGGTACCGGATTTGTCTCCGGCATACTTTGTTGAGACTTGAATATTATTGTTGAGTTAGATTATTCTATTTAGACTTGTGTTACAATTTGGTTTATTTATTTCTTCGATATCTTATCGTGCTTTAGCTATGTGATTGAGTATATTCCGTATTATATTGTGATATCTGTGTCTCCTTATGGAGTTGGATGCTTGTGTGAGAATGATTAGATAGCATTGTGACCTAGACAACGTTCTACCGCCGATGCTGCGGCGTAGGCTGGACGTACCCACGCACTCGTGCCCCTATACCGGGTGCGGGTCATGACACCGACTGAGGACCTCCTCAACTTTACGCCAGCCTGAGCAGAGCTCCAAATTATGCTTGGAGAGGCCCCTCTGCGTAAAGAAGGCTCGGTTTGTGGAAAGACACACCCTTCGGGGATCATCCACTACCCAGATGGCCAACCTGTTATATACGGGTGGCACAGGAAGAACTATGGTTTCCAACATCCACATGCCCACTGAGGTGAACAGAAGGATCAAGTCTTCTTCTTTTTCTTCTTCTTCTGTACATCCTCCTAACCTGCGTGAGTATCTGATCCAGAAGCGCAAGGATAGAGGATCTTCCAACATGTCTATTACGCCTCCAAGCGAGCACTATTGTAATAGCCATAGGATTATAGTTAATTATTGTTGTTCTGAAGCAAAACGGTCGATTTTCGACCAGTTGAACTACTCTCTGTCTTCCCAGGAAGAAGAACCCGCACATGCATCAGTGAACATGGCTTCACGTATTCCTAGAGGAAGGTCAAACTAAAGACGTCCAAGCCAAAGGAGATTCGATAAGCTCCTTAAGAACGCTGAAGCTGGGGTATTTCGAAACACCTGTTCGAAGTTACGACAACTGGCTTCGTACTCTCCTGATTCCAATGCTGGGGGTCGCCAGTTTTCCGCATCAGATGCTGAAAGTATAGAGTCAACTTCTACAGAGACCTATACTAATCCTTCAATGAGACCCAGGGAGATGGGAGTCTATGCCATTGGAGATAAACTTGAGGAAGCTTTCCCGTCAGGGAACACTGAGCAACGCATTGCTGTACTAGAGACATCTCTGAAGGAGATACAGTCCATGATGGAGAATATGCACCAGATGATGCTGACTCAACACACAGCTGCTATGGCTCAAGCATCGGTCCCTCCAACTCAGATACGTATGGGGGTGGACTTACCACCATCCAACGCGAGTCAGGAGCCTGCTCTAGACCAAGAGTCAGCAGCTCCCCCACATCCTAGCTCAGAGAATGCACTGCCTACTGTTGGAGTTGTAATACGACCGATTCCTCACCACTCTGTGGTCCCGCTATCGGCTGAAAATCCGATGCAGGCAGTACGGGAGTTGAAAGCCCAATTTGACGCCTTGAAGCACAAAGATCAGCTCAAGAAATTGGGAATCAACCAGCCTTACCCGGCTATCTGGGACGAGGTCCCTTTTCCTCCTAGATACAAACCACAGACTATGGCTTTGTTCGAGGGAAAACTATCACCGAGTCAGTACATGAACTACTTCAGTATGATGACGGTATTATTACAGGGGAATGATGCCCTCCTCACGCGGGTGTTCAAGGACTGCCTCTCGGGAGTGGCTTATCAGTGGTACCGTAGTCTGGTGGACAACTGTATTACTTCCTTTGAAGACTTCAAGACTTTATTCTTCACACGATTCTATGAGGGAGGGATGGACATCTCTATGTCCTCTCTCATCGAAGTGAAACAGAAGGAAAAAGAGGACGTTCGTACTTTCATCGAACGTTTTCGTCAAGCCACTTTGCAAATGCCTCCAGGAGTTCCAGACTCGGCATTAGTGGACATTTGCAGGAAGAACCTTCTTTCCGTGATCTCGGTGTTCACAGGACCATATCAGTTCCATGATTGGCCCTCGTTCATTATTTCAGCGGTAGCCGTCAAGGACAACAGTCAGAAGGCGCATGATAATGACATCATGATCTCTGCCTCCGATAGAGGCAAGAGGTCATCCTCCAACAGCGACCATCCTCGTGGGGCCAAAGGAAAAGAAGCTCTAGCGATCAACACGTCCAGGCAAAAGATAGCGGCAACCACACAGACGAAACCTAGGACTTCCAGGCCCATTGAAGTGTACTCTTTTGACGACGACGATATTTTAAGCATATTCGAGTGTCTCGTCAACATCGGCAAGATTACCCTCCCTGAGGTGAAGCGGCCCAATGAAGTTGGCAGTACCAATAACCCCAAGTACTGTATCTTCTATAGATACATACACCACCCTACAAAAGCGTGTTCTGTGCTGAAGAGGAAGATTCAGGAGCTGATCGATGCTAAGACCATCACTCTGCGCAACAGCGAGAAGACGGTTACAGCCAACATGATCTCCCTGTAATTTGGCAATCTGCCTTCCCAAGAAGTCCCGGATGGTGTTATACCTATTTCTCGAACAACGATGAACATCGTTAATCTCCCCCCGGCCAGAGGTCAAAATCATGACCTGGTACCCCTAACTACCCAGCGAGGCGAGATTATGTGGGTTTATCCAGATCTGGTATCAGAGATCGAGGAAGAGACTCAAGATGCTAAGGCTAAGTCTAAGAAGAACTCGAAGCGTAAACCATATCACATGGTCATGGCACACTTGGCATCAGAAGACGAGGTCTTGGCTACTGGAACCCGTTCAGGGAAAGCTTACCTCAAGGATTATGGAGCAAGTCAGAAAGATGCACCGGTAGATACTTCAGCTGCCAAGCCTTCAGAACCAGAACCCGCTATACCAGAGGCCGGTCCTTCAAGACCAACTTCGGCGGACAAGGGGAAGCAAAAGGAAGTGCGCTTCGATAAACCTTTAAAAAATATTCAAAACAAAGGTTTAGAGAAGCCATACAACTTTGACATCCTGGCCCAATTAGCTAATACACCAGCCAGGTTGTCCATCTTCGAACTACTCAGGCTTTCTCAAGGCACTCGTCAAGTCCTGAGTGAAGCGTTAATGCAGGCGGATGCATACTTGACCCAGCTCAAGTCCCCTGACGAAGAACCCGTGGCATGCCCTCAATGCCACAGTGTGATGGAGGTGGTCCCGAATATCACTTTCACTCAAGATGACATGTTGTTAAAATATAACAGGCACGACAGACCCCTCTATTACACCAGGTACATCGGTTCCATGGAGGTTGACCGGATTCACATAGATCCGGGATCATCGATCAGCATTATTCCTCATAGTCTGCTCAGGCCGCTGAGGATTCCTACTAGCGAATTGGCTTACACCACCACTACAATCGTGGGTTTCAACGCGAGAAAAAGTAAGCCGTTGGGGAAAATTCGCCTGAGGATCCATATTGGCGACCTTAGATCAGTGGCCACATATTATGTCATTGATTCAGAGGTATCCTACAACATTCTGCTGGGCAGACCTTGGATCCACGACCACAATATCGTTCCTTCGACTCTACATCAATGCTTTAAATATGTAGATGCCCAAGGAACAGTACAAACGGAGTTTTTCGACCTGAACCCATTTAAAGGAGTAGAATCCTAATACTCTGATGCCATGTTGTACACTCAAGACTAGATGAAGGAGGTGTCAGGCAAAGCAGAGAAGGGATCCCACCGGGAACCGAAAGAACCCTCTGCCAAGCAACCTCTGTCAATCAAAGTGAAAGGGCGAACTACTCGTCCAAAAGTCATGGAGCCCATGGCTATCCACCTGAACAAAACCAGGTCAGGAAAAGGAGGTGATCCTCTAGTGATCACTTTGGACCAGAAGCTTCCACCCTTGGTCATCAACCTTCGGCGTAGCAAACAGCCGATAGATGTAAATACAACCAAGAACGTGGTTTCGGATGATAATAAAGATCCTCTTTTCCAGTACATCGATGCTCAAGATCCAAATCAGGAATACTCTCCCCATGACGATATAGAGCCTATAGCACAAAAATTCTTGGAAGCTATAGATTCCTATCATCCGTATATGTGGGAAGTAGCATCATCATCTAATATCATCACGACATATGGCCCACATGAGAATTCTATCTTCGTTATCCCGCCTACTTGCAGCAGTCAGTGTTCAATAGTCTTCGGCCGCATGCGCAATGAACTGACTGTACAAGAAGATTCTTCCGATGACGACGCTGGTAAAATACAGGTTCACAGATACAGCCCGCAAGCTTTGAAGATTATACAAAGTATGGGCTATGACTTTAAGCTGGAACCGGGTCTCAACTACGGGAAAGGCAGATGAATGCCACTGTACGGTGATCCCTACTGTCAACGAACTCGTTTCGGGTTAGGGTATACCACCTTTCTTGCAACTTCTGAGTCAAATGAGGATATCTTTTCCTCTTCTCAAAATGGCTCGCCGCCCTCCGGCTCATCTGATGCTCTCGAACGAACATTATCAGTAAATGCGGTATTGGTAGACTCCTGCGAAGCAGACGAACAAGAATCTGAACCGTTTGAGGATGAATCTTGGGCTCAACGAATGGATACACAATGGGAACTCTGGTTCAAGCAGAGAGAACCTCCCACTGAAGATAAAGTTATCCGGATCGATGTTGGGGATGAACTTTCGCCAAAGCCGATATTTATCAGTAACAGTCTTCCCGAAGAAGAAAGAAAAGAAATCATCTAAATGATAAAAGAATATATCGACATCTTTGCGTAGAATTAAGAGGATATGCCAGGTCTTGATCCAAAGGTGGCTACTTATAAACTCAACATATTGCCCAATTCAAAACCTGTGAAGCAGGACCAACGCCGGTTCTGCCCGGATATGATGGACGCCATTGAAGGCGAAATCAAAAAGTTGATAGCCTACGGGTTTATCCGTGAAGAGCAACATCCCGATTGGGTCGCCAATGTTGTCCCAGTCATGAAGAAAAGTGGAAAAGTACGTGTCTGCATCGATTACAAAGATCTGAACGCGGCCTGCCCCAAGGATGAGTTTCCTCTTCCCATTACAGACGTCATGATCGAAAATACATGCGGTTTTGAACGCATGTCTTTCATGGACGGATTTTCAGGATACAACCAAATCAAGATGCATCCTGAAGACGAGAAGCATACTGCCTTCCGGACACCATTGGGGGTATATTGCTATACGGTCATGCCCTTCGGATTGAAGAACGCCGGGGCTACGTACCAACGAGCTATGAGTAACATATTCCACGAGCATTTACGCAAAACAGTGGAATGTTATGTAGACGATATAGCTGTCAAAAGCCGCCTCAAGGCTAATCACATTCAAGACTTGAAGACAGTGTTCGAGATGATGTGCCGACATCAACTCAAAATGAATCCTACAAAGTCCTTTCTTGGTGTGTCTAGCGGCAAATTTCTGGGATTTATTATTACCGCTAAAGGCATTCAAGTGGACCCTGATAAAGTCAAGGCCATCTTAGAAATACGATCACCCCATAATCTGAGGGAACTCAGGGGATTTCAAGGTCGTCTGGCTTATATCCGGAGATTCATATCCAACCTCTCTGGGAAATGTCAGCCTTTTCTCGTCTCATGAAGAAGGGTGTATCCTTCGTATGGGACGAAGCCTGTCAGCAATCGTTTAATGATATCAAATGCTACCTCACTAATCCGCCAGTTCTGGTGCCTCCCGTCATAGGAAGACCATTCTTGCTGTATGTTCGAGTGATGGATCATTCTCTAGGAGATCTTCTCGTATAGAAGAACGATGTGGGTCATGAACAGGCTATCTACTATCTGAGCAGGATGATGTTCGGGGCTGAACACCGGTACAGTTCAGTGGAAAAAGAATGCTTGGCTCTGATGTTCGCTATCCAGAAGACGCGACACTATGTCACAGGCCAGACTATTCGTATCATCTCCAGGATCAATCCTCTTTGGGTATTGATGAACAAGCCAAGCGTTCTTAATTCCTGACTCGCGACTTGGGCAATGTTATTAACACCATATGACATAGTGTATGTCCCTTAAAAGTCCATCAAAGGCCAAGCATTGGCTGATTTCCTAGCTGCTCATCCGATGCCGGAGACCTCCAAGCTATACGAGGATATTTCCGACGAAGTTACAGAATGTAATTCTGTAATGGAAAGTGATACATGGCAGCTATTTTTCGATGGTGCCTCCAGGACAGGTCCCAGGGGAAACATGGTTTCAGGAGCAGGAATTATCCTGGTCACTCCAGATAAACTCGTCATCTATCGAGCTTATTCTCTCAGCGAGCCTTGCTCTAATAATGTGGCAAAGAATAATGCCCTACTCATTGGACTCCAAGTCGCTAAAGAATTGGATGTCGGATATCTGGAAACTTTCGGTGATTCTCTGTTGATCGTTAATCAAGTCAGAGGAATATATGAAGTCCGAAATCCAGACCTCATCCCTTATAACCGAGCAACGGTCGAAATAGCCATATTTTTCAAAGGGTTCTTCCAAGAGCATATGCCTCGATCTCAGAATCTGGAAGCTGATGCCCTGGCCAGTCTAGCTGCAGATTTAGCTATTCCTATAAGAAGGCAGAACTCGGTGATCCTTCTTAACAGAGATTTATTTTGTATGAAAAACAACTTTCACATAGAACGCAGCTACGCTGTGAACACAGATCTTCCCAATAGAGACTGGAGGAGTCCCTTTATAGATTTTGTAGCATACGGAATCTTACCGGAGGATCCCAAAGAAGCAGTATCGGTGAAAAGATGATCATTACACTTCTACTTTGACGCTTCCTCACAGAGTCTATATCATCGAACCTACGATGGACTACTACTACGATGTCTCTCTGGTGATGAAGCACAACGGATTATCCGTGAAGCTCACGATGGTGTGTGCGGAGCACATCAACCCGGTCCTAAGCTACAGGATCGTATCAGGAGGATGGGCTATTACTGGCCTACTATGATCACCTAAACTATAAAATATGCAAGGCAATGCAAAGCCTGTCAGGTTCATGCAGACTTTATACATCAACCTTCTGAACATCTACATCCTACGGTTGCGTCCTGGCCTTTCGAAGCATGGGGTATGGATATCATTGGTCCTATTTACCCGTCTTCTTCCAGAGGTCACCGGTTCATACTGGCCATCACGGATTATTTCTCCAAATGGGCAGAGGCGATCCCTCTTGCTGAGGTGAAGACATCTAATATGATCAGCTTCATCAAGCATCATGTCATTTATCGCTTTGGGATACCCCGAAGGATAATTCATGACAATGGGCCTCAGTTCATCAGCCAAGCGTTTTATCGATTTTGCGATAAAAATAGGATACAAAATATTGCCTCTACGGCATATAATCCTGCTGCTAATGGTTTGGCGGAAGCTTTCAACAAAACCATTATCAAACTCTTGAAAATTTTGTCTCTTCGAACAAGAGGGATTGGAATAAGAAGCTAGGAGAATATCTCTGGGCATACCGCACAACGGTACGAGCACCAACGGGTTGTACCCCATTCTCATTGGTCTACGAGAGTGAAGCAGTTCTCTCCATTGAAATCTAGATTTCGTCACTCAGGATAGCAGTGGCTAGTAAATTGACTCAAGAAAAGAATGACCTACTAAGGCTTCAAGAGCTAGAAGGATTAGACGAGAAATGCCTTCAGGCTCAGCAGCGCATCACGCTCTACCAGGCACGCATTTCCAGATCGTTTAATCAAAAAGTAAAGGAAAGAGTATTCAAAGTTGGCGAGCTAGTTTTAGCTGTGAGAAGGACAATGATCATTACTCACAAGAGTAAGGGTAAATTCTAGCCCAAATGGGAAGGTCCTTATGTGATCGAGACGACGTTCTCAAATGGCGCTTACAGGTTAGCCAAGCCTAATGGAGACTTGTTAATGGCTCCTATCAATAGCAAATTCCTGAAGAGGTACTATGCTTAACCTCCTTTGCTCAAATGGAGTATGGTGAAGGTCTCATTCTGATAATACTACTTTCAAAATAATCCTAGTTGGATCATATTCTATCATGTCCATATAACCTCTGAATAGATATGTTTAACTAATTTAGAACTTCAAGACCTATCATGTCCATATTACCTCTGATAGTGTTTTGTGTACAATTTTAGTTGGATCATATTCTATCATGTCCATATAACCTCTGAATAGATGTCCTGCTGAAGCTTACCGAGAGCATATTACGTCCATATTACCTCTGATATCGCTTTCACCCAACCCCGTCATTTATATTCCAAAATGATAGGTCCACAAAGTCAGATAAAAGCCTCTTTATTATTCCCAAAAAGAGCAAAAGTACATTGAAAAGCATTCTGGGTTCGATCCCCAGCAAAAAAAAAGTACATCATTTGGGGGGAGCGGTTAGGTCGCGAATCTGCTGTGCCAGTGCGGACATCTTCTCAGTCCTGGAGCTTAAAGCGGTAGCGCGGGCCCGCTCCAGTCGTACCTTGTCATTGCTTAGAGCGGACAGTTCGGATCTAGCCTGAACAAAACCAGCGCAGGCGACTCCTACATACGCCAAGTTCTGTTGAGCTATGACCAGCCGACCATTCACCACATCTAGAGCTTCCGATGACTGAGAAGCCCACTCCTATGCCTGAGCAAGTTTTGCTTCCAGTCTGCGGACCCTCGCTACATTCCCTTCATGCTCGGCCTGGCACTTTGTTTGGAGAGGAATAACCTCCTCCAAGACAGCTTTTCCATCATCCACCTCCTGTTGATATGTTTGGATAGATTTATTTAGGCCTTCCATCTGTTCAGCAAGCTGCGCAGTCAGGGAGTCATATTCAGCCTGGACCAGGTCTTCAATGCTGCCTCGAGCTAGCTGCAAATATTCGTTAATGGGTTGCTCCAAACCATTAACTATCTGCTCCAGGGTATCAGCTCTCCCAGTGTCGTCAAAATCTCTGATCGCCACTATCGCAAACTGGGAGGACCTTCTCAGAGCCTCGAAACCTAGATTCTTCTCTAGCACCATCGATATCAATATTTTCATAGTGGTGTAGAAGATACTAGTATACTGCTCAGTCAGCATGGCTAGATCCGAATGGACGCTGGGAGTGGCTGCAATATTAGAAAAACTCCCTCCAGGAATGACCGCAGACGATGTTGCCACAATCGTCGCCTTACCAGATGGTGCGACAAAAGAAGATGCGCCGACAACGGACGAAATGGCCGGCGTACTCAAAGGAGGTATTATCGTAACTACAGGTTCATCCTCCTCTCAAGATAGCAGAGCTATTTCAGGCGATCCGGCACTAGAAAATGCTTCCTCTTCGAAGTCGGGCACCTCCATGTCATCGCCAGGAGCTGAAATAGAACCAAAAGGGGCGTCAATACTGCCCTCCCCATAGATGTCTTCCCCTGAAAAGAAGACAAAAGAAAGTTAATATCAAAACGATGTTAATTTTTCTAAAGGAGGCATAAAGATGACATTTACCCATGGACGATGGTATATATGTCGCGTCTACAGCCAGTACAGCTAAATTATTTCTTAATGATGCTAAGCGAGCTGTCATACCTGGAGAAGGAGGTGTGCCAACTGACGTTGGCAGGTATTCTTCCGAATCTTCACCCAGATCTAATCGAGATTCATCAGATGGAATCTCGCTGGGTATACTTACAGACACGGCAGAGGCTTCTCCCGTTGCTGGTCTGGATAAAGATATCCTTATTCGACTCGGCCCCGAAGGCGATCTCGTACCACTACATGAAGCGGTAGCAGTGACAGCAGCCTCAAACAGAGATTCTTCGGCACGGCCAGCCAGAACTGTAGAGGTTCCCTCTCTAAAAGGCGAGGAACCTCCAATCAAAGAATCATCCCCGACAAAGGAAACAGCAGGTTCACTCCTAGGAGCCTCATGGCCGGGAATCCTGAGAGGACGACAAACCGTCTTCTTCTTCTTCTTCTTCTTGCGAGGGGAAGTCTCCTTCAGAACAAGAGCCTTTCGCTTACCAGAGATTACCAGAGGCCCTGCAGGCGGAGGTATTTCACCCCTCGGTACTGCCAACAAAGGTTCATCTGGATTGACTGAATCTTCACCCTCATCGGAGGAAACTGAGGGGATTTCGTATCTCCCCATAGACTTAGAAGAGGGCATCCTAAAACTTCCAAGCATATCAAAATTGCGATGGAAGGTGTTGGTTGCCACATAGAACTGGGCATACGAGTGGAGGATGAGCAGCTCCATGGAGAGTGAAGTCGCAGGCACAGTAAAAGTCGCTTCAGTGCAACCCATGATGAAGTATCGCCACCCTCTCGCTCCATCGATAAGTCCACCCCTGGACTTGAAGCTGGTAACGGCATTGCCCATATGCAACTGGTCATACCCAAACTGCCTGGCAAACCGACTAGGCAGATAGGGTTCCAAGAAGCATTGGTCTTCACTTCTGTACAGTAAATAGGAAGGTCTAATGCAGACCAACCAATTAAAAGCTTCAGGAGAAAGAATGGTTTGCCCGTCACCTGAGTCCTGAAGCCTGCTCCCCTGTTGATTGAGATGTACAGAAGGGACAGTACATAAGAGCTTCCAACTGTGACTGAAATTTAGTACCCGCCGACAGCCTAAAACTGTGGTCACGTTCCAGAAGGAATTCTTGTAATTCAGCAAGAAACTACCCCCCGAACTACTGCCAGAGCCGAGAGATATCACTCTGGGGTTATGGAGAATTAACCATCCCATCAAATGCAGGTACGGTAATTCTACCCTAGGAAAGCTATCATGCCGAGTCTCATCGGCAAGCAGCCCATCAGTAATGGCCCTAAGGCCAGCTTGTATACGGCATACCATGGCAGGGAGCAAACCCAGTCTTGCCCCGAACACCAGACGCACTGCAGGCCATAAGGTATTACGGTGAATGCGACCCGCAGATGCAATGCCGGGTACTACCAGTCGGCGCAGCCATATAGAGAGGAAGCCCGCCAGTTGAGCTTCCTTGGACAGGGGCCTGCGGCAATGCCTCAAATAACTTTAGGCCTTAGTGCCTGCAGGATATTTCCCTATCCCTTCGTCGAGAATCTGATCTGAAGCCCTGGAGTCTTCCATAAGATCGTCGACTACCTGAGCACTAAGCACGCTCAGACAACTCAGAGGCGGATCCTTGCTATCCAAGACTTTCTCCGGCTTAGCAGCCCTGGCCCGGTGAAAGAAGAGGTAGGACGCCCATTTGTTGGAATAAGCCAAATAAGAAGGCTCATTATAAAAGGCAGTGCAAGCAAGGTAGTGGCACATCAGCTCCTGGTACACTGCCACTACCCGAGGGTCTGAATTCCCCAGCTCCCGGTTCGTGTGAACATACTCTTCGTAAGGAGTATCCCCCATTGGCTGTCTCGAGATCTCTGCCATTTCGTGAAGGGCCAATCCTAACTCCCCCAATTGAGTGGCGAAAGTCCCGGTGAGTGAGATATACCGCTCCATCAAAGCAAAAAATAGGTTGGGGTTGAGAGGTAACCCAACACTGGTAGCTCTCACAGCCGCGAATAGACCAATGCTCTCCAGCTCAGTCTGAAAATGCTTCAGGGCCCAGTCAGCCAAACGAGCCCATCGAAGATTTATAGGGGTGACCCACCCATTTGTCCGAGGATTAACCTTGGGGTATACTCCTCCATGCCCTATGAAGTCGTTACAGAAAGTCGGTATTTGGACTGGCTGGAATGGTGCAGTTTCCTCACTCGGGACAATGCCCAAAAATAACCCCCTGAACGGCATGACCGGACCGGAAGGACGGCTGACAAATGACCCCTGGTCAGATCCTTTCTGGTGAAATATCTTCCCCGACTGGCCGTGAAGATTGGGAGTCAGTGTCCACGACATCCTCTTGGAATGTGTGGCATGGAAGAACGCCGAGATGGGGTAGTCCCTCGGCATCTTGGGCAGATACATGACCAAGCCCCCGGCAGAGAAAACCCAAAGTTCCTTCTTGGGCTTCGTCTGGGACTGTTTGTCAATCATGTCCCCGAAGAAAAAAGCCGGTTTTATATATTGCGCCCCGTCTATAGACGTCAGGGGCTTCCCGTTGATCATGCTCAACAACATTCGCTCTCCTTGAGACGATATCAAGATTCCCCTTCCTTCAGGATATTGGGGTCCAGAGATAGGAAATGTCACGTGGGACAAATCCTCCAGGTAATTGGAATGCAGCATCCCAACAGCAGAACCCATCACCTCGGCCAGAGGAGACGCATGCAAGTTAACTGCAAAGTGCAAGAAAAACACGTCAGTTTCTATACTAAACCTCACAAATCTTGCAGCATATGCTAAAAGGCAACAGTCTGTGCTTTACGCCAAGACTGTAAAAATTTGATCTTTTACGCTGAAATCTTCTTCCAAGACGTAAAATTCAAGACTGGCAGTATACACAAAAAAACCTAACAGTCTGTGTGTTACGCCAGACTGCCAAAGTTTGAGTTATTACGCCAGAATTTACATCCAGAAGCGTAACACTCGAAGGTTATGGTATACGCCAAGTTTCGACAGTCAAAATCTTTTACGCCAGACTGCGAAAATATGGAGTTTTTACGCTGAGACATTAAAAATATGAGCGTAAAAGATGAAACATCTCTGTGCATCATCTTCCTCGAAGAGGCTATCAGCACAGAGGACGACCTAGCGCGATCACGTACAATGTGTGCGAAGGATTTTCTTCGTTGTTCTTGTCGTCCCAAAATCCTTACCTATAACACCCGGTGCACAGCTCGTCGGTGGGACACTTCGTTCAGAATGAGGATCGCCTTGCCCGACGAAAGTTGCTCTTGCTTAGGCAGAGGAGCGAGAAGAAGAGTCAGCCTTCTTTTCCTTAGACGAAGAGATTGGTTTTGGTGCCATTGCTGAAAACTCAGGATGCTCAGAGGAAACGAAGGAGAGAACTCGAACAGACGAAAGCTTTCTTTTACAAAAGACAGGTGAAGAGTCTTCTCTCTGAAAGCCTTGGGATATATATAGAGTTCGGATGGACTCCTCGAATCCCTAACCAAATCTGACATTTAATATTCGGTTATGATTGGGGACTACGTCAGCCTATTACTCAGGGAGGGCGGACAGTCAGCGAATTCGAAAAATTTTCGTGCAAAGCAGATTCGTGGTTTTACGCCTAGGAGCTTTCTACGCTCGGCAGCTACAAATCTACGGTTTTACGCTCACTGGCTATAAGTCTATGGTTTTACGCCTGGATGCTTTTATGCTCGGTAGCTTTTACACTCGAGAGGCTAAAAACCTACGATTTCACGCTCGGAAGCTGCAAATCTATGATTTCATGCTCGGTGGCTTTTACGCTCAGAGGCAGCAAATCCACAACTTCACGCTCGGAAGATTTTCTTTACAGAGGCTACAGATCTATAGTTTTATGCCCGGATGCTCTCATGCTCAGCAGCTTTTACGCTCGAGAGGCTACAAACTTACGATTTTATGCTCATCTACATTACAGATCTATGACTTTCTGCATATCTGAGAATACGCAGGCCAGAATATGCGTATATTTGAACAATTCTCAAGGCGGCCAATTACAAGGGTTCACGCAGAAGATACTCCTTCTTGGCGTCAAAAATATCCAAAGTACCCAAAGCATACAGAGTTCAGCATTGAAAATGACTCTTCTTCTTGGGTCGATTGGAGGTTTATCCAGAATCCAGTCTGAATATTTTATCTATAGTTCAAGATGGTGACTCAGTTTTTGACAGCCATTTCTCGCCCTATTCCAAGGGATTTTCGGAAAATCATCTTGAAGATGATGGTCTGAACAAAAATTCTTCTTATCAGAAGTGACGGTTCAAAATTCTACGCAGCCCCCCATTCCTAACAGCAGGATAGTTCGAATACTCGACTTAAATGCTAAGCAGCTTTCTGCGCATCTTTAGTTATGCATAAAAGACAGGACGGGACCTAGTACTCTTTCTATCAGAGTCAGCGTAAAGCTATTCAGATGTGTCAAAGCTACACATATTCAGACTTCATCACAGCAAAATATATGGCAAGATAATCATATGCACATGAGAAGACGATTTTATTAAATTATGATTACCTATGAGGAAAATCCAGTCTACAAGGGATTTTTTTCTTCATTTTCATGATTACATATGAGGGAAATTCCGTCTACAAAGGGTTTCCTCATCTCCATCGAAAGATCACCCCCAGAATCTGTTCTGCCAGGTTCTCATATTGGTTGAGATCTTCTTCCGTCTTCTTCAGCAGTTAGTCGGTTTCCGCGACCGATTAACAAGAAAATAATTAGTGACGGGAGGATACAAAACTGGGCCTGCTCTAAATTATTCAGAGCCCATCCTCCATACGCCATGACAGATTGAGTTAAGGTATTTAGACCCAACTTAATACTGTAAGACAGGGCCAATTTTTCTGCCCTCGTCCACGAACAACGGGAGAAAATACAGCTTGCAAGCTGTATGGTCGAATGTGACCCTTTCTCTCTCCTGGACGAACCGCCATATGAAGTTGCTGATTATCCCGAGCAAAAGGAGCTATGATATCCTTCCATGATCCATCTTTACAGAGGATATTTGCTCGAAGACGCCTTCTTTTTTGGCTCCTTACATGCTGGAAGAACATGGTCTTCTTCTTCAAATTGACCCGACGAACTCCGGCAATCATCTCTGTGTGGTAAAGGAAATATGGGAAGAACAGGTTAACTTCTCAGCCCTTATATAGGCAAAAGAGAACACACCAAATCCCAACAAATCCCCAATAATCCACCAAGAAGTCAGCCTTGAAGAACGTGTCAGACTTGACCGTTTCATGCTTCATTCAAAGTGTTTCAAATTACGAGGAATTCAAAAACTTTGAAGGGGGTCTTGTAGAAGCATGAAAAATACGCTGAAGAGTTATACGCAGCATTTTGGTGCTGGGCAACGTAAGATATGACTTCGGAAGCCATCGACGTAAAAATAGAGCTTTCTCGCTAAAGCATAGCTTAAAATACAAGCTCAAGGACTATCCGTGCCATACAGTATGTCCAGGCTGCTTCAGCGTAAAAAGGGTGCTATACCGCCTTTATGGCATAAAACTTATCCGCTTTTAATGCAGCATAGAAGTGTACGAGGAACGCTTTGTATTCCTCAAAATGAACCGGTCAAATCATGCAGTGAACCTGAAGTCTGACTCCTGACAAAGAGTACTGCATGACTATTCAGACGACGGTTGTAATGATGGCACGGCACAGCGACCCAAACTGTCGTTTAGTGACATTTCCTTGGCGTAAGCTACTTTTACGCATACAAGGGAATACGCTGCCTAGTTTTACACAGGCAGATGTGAGCTTTTTACGCTCCACAGAAGACAAACAGGCTGCCACGTCAAAAGCTGCTCTTCGTACGGGGCTCGAGGCACGTCTCTGCATTTAATGCGCAGAATGGTGGCTGGTCTTCGAGACACGCCTCTGCATTTAATCCGCAGAATAGGGGCAGATCTCTGCATTTAATGCAAAAAATTTGATTATATCTCAAAAAGCCATAATTTCTGCTAAGACGTCCACATCATCGCTTTTGCACAATACGCCACCGGGCTATTTTCAGCTATGAGGAGCACGCTGTACGCTATCTTCTTGAAATACGCCAACTCATGCCACATTTGTATTGGTGCGTATTAAGGCTATTTGGTCCAGAATTCGCTCAAGGCCTCAGTCAAGGAAGGAGGATCAGCTATCTTCTACGCTAGCTACCTGTCTATGCAGCATCCGGCTCCTACGCCTACTCGGCTTCTACGCCTACTTGGCTCCTACGCCAGTTTGATGACTACTTGGCTTCTACGCCATGGTGACAGTTATTGGCTTCTACGCCAACCTCTTCTACGCGAGGGATAACTACCTACGTGGTTTTTATGCCGTGATCTTCGCAGCCGTTATACGCATTATCCCTCAATGGGACACGCATCTCACGCAGATATAGAAGATCATTTATACGTAGGTAACGGTTATTATGCTGATTGGATGGTTACTGTCACCAAAACCCTATAAATAGAGACCTCTATCGACAGAGGTCCAAGGTCGAAAACTGGAGGAGAGAAAAAAGGGAGAGGTCGAAAACTTAGAGAGAAGAGGTCGGAAGAGAGAGGTCAGGAGTCAAAGTAATCGAAGAACACAGATCGACGAGTTTGGCATCGAGCATTTACTTCTTCTTGCAACCTTTGAAGCTCCTACTTCTTCCACAGCACTTCTTCATCGTCGTGTGGTCCAAGGGACAAAGTGATCGACCGCAGATCAGACTCCTATAGCAATATTAACCCAGATTAAAAATTGTACTTAACATCCTCGTATAGGATTAATAGTACTTCTTGTTTGTAAACCAAAGAGTGGGTTTCGTATAAACCTTATTTTATTTCTTTCGTTTATTATCAAACATTATTATTGTGACTTTTGGTGGACGACTAGACTCTAGACTTATGATGTATTTATATTTGTGTTGACTTATGATAGAACTCTTTATTCTTATTTCTCATCGTGCCAATTACTTTCATATATCTTGTAATAGAGTATATTATAAAACTGTGGATTCATATATTATCATTGTCCTCCTTATGGAGTTGAGACTATTGACAGGATGAGTATGTTTGAGACCTAGACAGCACTCTACCGCCGATGTTGCGGCATAGGCTGGACGTACCCACGGCTCATGCCCAAATTTTGGGTGCGGGTCGTGACAGGATGATTCCCACCAGCGGGTGGAGCGGTTGTATTTAAATCCCCATTGGTCCGGGGGTCCAATCTTGCTTGACTAGAGGCCTTCACTGGTTGTGAGACCATATTTGTGTTGATTTCCATCATTGTCTGGGTCAATACTTGTATTGATGCGCTCATGGTCTATATTATGGCCTCGAGGGTCTCGAGGTGCTATCGGTCGTTGGGGCCCTCGTGATCATCCCTGGCCATGTATGGTATTCTCATATTGGGAGAAATGGATGGGACGGTGGACATCATGCTTTCTGCCTCAGACTCTTCCAGTGAGTGGTCCTCTGAAAAAGTTGACAATATTGCATCCTCTTTAGACTCAGAGGGAACACTACCTCCGGTGTAGGAATTTGCGTCCACTTGTCGAGGGTGGCTACCCCCAGGCACCTAAGCATCTGTTTCTTGGGAGTTATCATATTCGTGGAATGCCAGATTATCGTGGAGGTCCAGGGGATTACAAACCCAGCTTGTGTAACCACCTAGGGTCCTGAGGAAGAACTACCCCCAGTGGCTGACAGCTTCTTCTTTGAGTGGGTGCCCAAGAAAACACCTTCTGCGGGTTCCCCTGTTTGTCCTCTTGGAACCCGTCTGCTTGACCCGCTGGCCGAAAGTGACAGACTGGAGGTGCTAGACTTCTGGCCTCCCTTCATAGAGGGGGCCTTCCTATATGAATAACATGAGGCAAATGGTAGCTTATCTTCCTCTGGTTCTTACACCTGTTCTCCGAGTTACAGTCGGGTGGGTGCCTTTGGTTACAGCCTCTGGAATATCGACTGCCTGTTTGTAGGTACTGTTGTTTTGTTACAGCAGCAGTTGATGATAATGTTAGTACCGTGATGCCCAGGGAAGGACACTTCATATGCTGTGGTCGTTTCTCTCACTTTGCGCTTGTGATTGATCACGTTACGCAAGTCAAGCGAGGGCTGACTCACCTTTGCGCCCTTCTTATGGGCTTGGGTAGAGCGACCACATGGGTGCGCAGGTGTTAATTTTGCTTTTTGACCGGGGGTTCGTACAAGAACTTGCCCCAAGTTGCCAACGAAAGACTCTTTAGACCGACCCTGTCCAATTGCCACTACGAGCTGGATGCATGGGCCATTTTTGTATGACTTTCCTTCAGGGGCACGTATAGTAAGCGCCAGTGCATAGTAGGAAGTATCCAAGTTCACATCTTTCTTTTTTTTAGCAAGGCACATGAAGTCAGCGCCGTATAAAATCCGGTCGAAGACGAAGCTTCTGTGGCTGTCCTGGCCGCATGTGGACATTTACCTACGACCGATGATCAGTGCCACAAGTAGAATTTTTTTTGCAGCTGCCAACTTATGCGGATTCTGTTGTGGCCGCATGGAACATGCCTCAGCACCCAAACTTCTGTCATCGTAGTATTTTTTTGCCAAAATTTGGGTGTTGTGCACATTCGGTATCTGAGGAGGTTGCCGAATGAGAGGTGGACGCATGATATGCCATCCCTGTAACTGAGAGAGAGAGACGGGAAGAGCATGCATCCACAGTTGGGTGAGGCATAACGACCTTTGCAACCTATGTCCTACGGGTTTTCAGGTTCTTAGCGCCCTTCTTGTTGGAAGGGGCTACCGCATAAGCAGTGGATGCATAATGTGCGGTCCCTGCGGCAAAGAGAGAGAGACAGAGAGCGCATCCTCTATAGTCGGGTGAGGTACAGCGGTCGTTGGAACCCATGTCCTACGGGTCTTCTTAGGCGTTCTTAGCCTTGGAGAAGCGCTATCCACGAAGAGTATTTTCTCGAACGCTTGTTGGTCGAAGCACACCACCAGCATTCTCTGGGTGGATCCCAGTTTGGCCGCGTCAGACTGTGTCAATGTCTTCTTATCATAAGAGAAGGATGTCCCCAGTAGAGTCACCATCTTGTTCGCCATTACAAGTGAGTTTAGGTACACTTTCGTTTAATAACAAACAAACGTACAAAGAAGTCCTGAGCAGAAGATCTAAGTACAATATTTAATCTGGGTAGTATGACGATGGAGATCGAACACTGTGGTGGCTCATTTACTCCGTTGATGGTCTGACGAGGGAATATGGATGCTCTCTTCTTCTCTCTCTTCTGAGCTTGTGTGCAAGTATGTAACTCTCTAGGAGGGTCTGGTTTCTCTCTAAAGCAAAAAAAAGTCAGCCATTGGGAACGCCCAACTTACTCCTATTTATAGCTATTATGCTGATGGGTTATAGGTGTAGCATATTCCTTTGTTTAGTTGCTGCAGGAGGCTCCATCAACAGAATACTGTTGCAACTGTAGGCGCATGATATGGGTTGAATCCCGGGCAATCTGCCCCGTAAAAGTTTTGTTGGGATTTGCTGTTGCTGGAGATCCTAGCGGTTATTGTCTTTTGTTTGCATGACTTGGTCAGCTTGACACGTGGCCCGCATTCAGTTGGAGAGAATCACAACAGAAATATTTTGTCTCAGGGAACCTTGCCACGTTGAACGCAATAAATCTGAGACGCATGGGACCCACGGCGTCTGGAATGCATAGGGCCAGAGACAGATGGAATGTGTGGAATCTGGAACGCATGGGACCAGAGACGCATGGAACGTATGGAGTCTGGAATACAGAGGCCATAGTCGTATGGAACGCATAGAGTCTAGAATGCAAAGGACCAGAGATGCATAGATCTTATGGAGTCTGGGACGCATAGGACCAGAGTCATATGGAGCGCGTAGAGTTTGGGACACATGAGGCCACAGTCGTGTTGATCGCATGTAGTCTGGGACGTATAGGACCAGAGTCGTATGGAGCACATGTAGTCTGGGATGCATGAGGCCCTGTACACGTGGCGTTGCACGTTTGTCAAAAGTTATTATTAGTCCGACGAGAGATTCTTGTCGCTTAGTGTTCTCATATTTTTTAAAGTGTTCAGAAAATTATTTTTGTCAGGATTCTGTGTCAGACGTAATCTTGATGTCAGGCCTCTAGGTAGCTAATATTTAGCGCGCATGGATGCAGCTTTTTCTCTGCGGCATGGTCATCTTTGGCCTTATTTCTTTTGAGTTGAAAGTGGGTCGCATGGTTGTTGGATGCATGGATCTAGATTTTTCATGCTTCTACAAAGTCATACTTCAAACTATTATGATCAGTATAAATCTCTACTCAATCTCCATATAGGTAATGTCTCCAAAGTTTGAGTGCGAAGACAACTACTGCTAACTCCAAGTCGTGTTTTGGATAATTCTTCTCATGGTCTCGAAACTACCGAGATGCATAGTTATAAGCTTACCATGTTGTATAAGAACACACCTTAGTCCTTTTCTTGACGCATTTTAATATACCATGAAACCACCTGTCCCATCTGGAAGCGTCAAAACTGATGCCGTAATCAACTTTTGCTTGAGCTTTCTAAAAGAGGTTTGACATTCATCTATCCAATCAAAGCGCACATCCTTACGAGTCAATTTTATCAAGGGTACAAAAATTCTAGCAAAGTCTGATATAAATCTTCGATAATATCCTGCTAGTCCCAGGAAACTATGAACTTCTGCAACTGTTCTAGGTACTGGCCATGTCTCAACGGCTTCTATCTACTGGAGATCCACTTCTACTCCACCTTTTGTAATAATATACCCCAAGTAAGAAATATGATCAAGCCAGAACTCGCACTTGCTGAACTTGGCATATAACTTATATTCTCTAAGGATTTAAAGAGCTGGGCGAAGATATTGCTCGTGCTCTGCTTCAATTCGACTGTAAACCAAGATATTATCGATGAACACAATCACGAACTTATCCAAGTATGACATGAAAATACGATTTATGAGATCCATAAACACTGCTAGCGCATCAGTTACTCCAAAGGATATTACTAGAAACCTCCAATGTCTATATCATGATCTGAACATCGTCTTGGGTATAACTTGATCTCTGAATCTGATTGGATGATATCCCGACTGCAAATAAATCTTAGAAAATATTGTTGCTCTACTAAGCTGATCGAACAAGTCATCGATCCTTGGCAAGGGATACATATTCTTGATAGTCACTGTATTGAGGGTATGATAATTAACACATAATTATGATGTTCCATCCTTCTTCTTCACTAGAAGCATTGGGGCTCCCCAAGGTGATCCACTAGCACGAATGAATCCTTTGGTTCTTAAATCTTCAATCATTCGGTACAAGACTTTCAACTCTGATGGTGCCATCCTGTAGACTCTCTCTAACATTGGTGCTGTTCCTGGAAGTAGATCAATGGTCAACTTTATCTCTTTTTCTGGTTGCATGCCTGTAAGCTCTTATGGGAACACATATAGAAACTTACTGACCGCTCTAGGGAATTGTACTCCTTCTGCTACTGCCATTCTCATGATCGCTGACAGTGACTCCATCTCTCCTCTAGAAAATAAGAATTCTTTCACTCCGGGGATACAAAAGAGAACCTTGCTAGCATGTCAATCTATCATCGTGTATTGGGCACTCAACCAATCCATTCCTAGGATGATGTCATAATCTCCCATAGAAAACTCTATCAGTCTAGTGAGAAAATCTTTCCTACACACTAAGAACTGACATGAGGTATAAACTCAATCTACTCCCACGATATCATTACCAGTAAGTATATTGAGTCTTATTGATAATGATTTGGGTTCTAATCCAACTCGTATCACAAATCATGTAGACATAAAGGAATATGATGTGCTAGAATCAAATAATATTGAAGCTGAATGAGAGTTGACGAGAATGGTACCTTCTACCACCTTACCTTAAGCTAACTGCTCCTCTACAGCGAGTGCCATAGCTTGGCCTCATCCTCTCAGTACTGGTCCTCGCTGTTGCGGACCTCCTTGCCTGGATTGTACTTGACCTTGGGCCTGCGCATACTGCTGGGGGCTCTACTGCTGGAATACTTGAGATTGGGTCAGCAAAGACCTCTGACCCTGGTGTTGCTGCACCATCCCTAGAGCCCTATACTTCGGTCCTGCTAGGGAAGATGATGATGAACTAGCTCTGTGTGGGCAAGATCCTACTCTGTGTCATAGTGCTCCACAGGCTAAGCACAACCTTTGTGCTCTACGGCACTCTGATAAAACATGCCCTAGTTTTCCACAATGAGAACATTCCTCTGAAGGAGATGACCTCTGCTGTTGAGGACGTATCGCAGCTGGTCGCTAAAATGATGCTACCAAAGTTGTCCTGATTAGTGTTCCAATCATCAAAGCTCGCACTGCATGAGCTGGTGCTGAAGACTGGGTGTAAGAACCGCCTGAAGTTTGGGTCCTCTTACGACCTTGTCCTATCCACTATTCTCTAGGAGGTATAATCATGCCTCATTGATGCGCTTAACACAGAATCAAAAGTCCAGAACTCGTACTGTTCTACTGCCAATATGATCTCCAGGTAAAGTCCCTGCTGGAATCTTCTTGCTCAATCTAATTCGGTTGTCACTATGGTGGGAGCAAACCGACTAAGTCTGCAGAACTCTGCCGTATAGCTTTCAATAGTCATGTCCATCTGCTTCAAGTTATTAAACCTTTGCTACAAGTCATGACACGATACTGTATCAAAATATCTGGTATGAAATCTTTCACTAAAGACATCCCAAGGGACGAGTATTATAAATAAAATCAACTATGCTGCCCACCAATCTCGGGTTAAGTCTAACAATTGTAGTCATACTACTGACACTTGCTCTCTAACTGGTACTCCATCTGCCTCTATAATAGCTTTTGTATCTTGAAGCCAGCATCCGATGCAATTGCATCCTTGGTACCATAGAAATACGAGGGTTTGAGCCACTAGAAGTTGCTTGCGGAGTAGTTGGTACGAGGTCTGCTTCTTTCCAAAGCCTCTTGTACTGACTGAATGAGTACGTCCTCTCGACATCCTTGAGATGCCAATAATTCCAGAAGGATACCAATTAGCACACTATTGTCTCCTACTGCATCAGATACTGGTTGCACGGGAGGTACTGGCTGGATCTGGGGTTTCTCATTTTGAGTTGTTCTGCACCCGGCCCTAGAATATTGAGTCTGAACCTCAAGGGTTTGCTGGACATCGAGATATTTTCCTGCTACTGGAGGAACTCAGGTTGGATGATCAGAAGGACTAGGAATAATGTCCCTGAGAGATAAATGACACAAGGATCATCAAAGGGATGAACATGATTGATCTGGATCAAAGCAGATATTGAATCAAGATTTCAGGAAAATAAATTTGACATTCGAGGAGATCGAGTAGAATGATTAAGACGTCTAAAAACATTGGTAAACCCTCAATACCTCTGAATTTTCAGACCTGTATGGGCCACCACTTAAATCGTGTCCCCCCTAGAACCAGAATACTGGAGAACAGGGACAGACAAAGCCAGCTACATATACCAGAGTACTCTATACCCCAAGATACGGTCACGGCTGTCTAGATATGTGAGGGTTTTACTCGATAATTCATCAGGCAATCCTGGATCAAGAATCCTAGGTGTCTCAATCTCAAGCAAGCAATAAGTTTACAAGATATATAAATTACCAAAATATAATAGTAAGGCATCCCAAACTATGCATACCTAGATGATCATGAAGCTAGCACCAAAAAAGAGAAGAACTAGCAGAGTACAATATTACATGATCAGGTCTAGCTATAGTCTAGAATATGCTTTACATCTAGGCCCGTAGGCTAGAACATCAAGTCCTAAAATACGAGCTAAACTCATGCTCGGTAGCTAAATGCGTCAAAAGAATAATGTATAAGATTAAGTGGATGGGGAAGAAGAAACCCACTCATGCCCTCGGGTGCTCCTTGTGTTCACCATCTTGAGGTGGGAAGTACGAAAGATCCTGTGGTCCTGCTCCAAAATCTGGCCATACAAAACCAGTAAGATCAGACCCCAAAACAACAAGTACCACAAGGGAGCCAAACTTAGGAACTAAAACCAGTATGCAGACAAAGAAATAAGAAATAGTTAAAAAAATATTTAAATAAGTGCAATAGGTGAAAATAACAGTTAAACATGCTCTGGAGTATGAAACAGGGGTATCTGGAGTCAGCCTTCAATTACTGTTCTCAGGATCAGTATTTAAAAATAAATCAGGATGAGACTAGACTAGACTGGACTGGAAATAAAGCAATCACGACCAATCATGCCCTACGACTTGCTATCATTAACTAATTAGGGTTGTTACAGTCCTAATTACCAACATATGCAGTTTGAGATTTTTTACAGCAATACGCCCTGCAGACCATCCGGGTTATCTATACGAACAAGTACATAGTATAGATTTATCAGATATAATTATTTCTTATCTTTTTTGGTACTGCAATACTCGATGGTGTGCTGCAAGTATGCCCCTCATGAAGGAGAGCTCCAAATCCATCAGGTGTCGCAAGGATACCGGGATTGCTTGTCGATAGGAAATCTCTCTAGATGCTTTCTAGATTATTATTCTAGTTATTTGCCTAGACAATTATCAAGGATTCAAGACTGTGGTACTCAAAAATCTTTCTTAGACATGATGTAAGACAGGACAGTAACTTGACAAGTTCAATCAAAATTAACTACGAGGATACAGGTCATGCAATACATGTGCTACTAATAGCCTTGATCAGGACAGTTACAGGAATTCTCAAGTCAGGAGTGCGCTACGTTGACCCGCTATCAGGAGTATCAGGATCAGGAGTAATTATTAATACATGATCAGGATTATCAGTACAGGATTAATTCTATATCAAGATTCAGGAGTTCATTTATAATGAACCATCACTAGATCATGTCAAGAAATTAAGATCAATATCAAGAATGCCAGGTCCAGAAATTAACCAGGATTAACTAAAATAACAGAATAAAAGAGAACTAGAGAATCATTAAGAGTTAAGCATATTAAAGATAATACTGGCACGAAGGCACATAAATTAACAATTCAAGGTTGGCGCATAAAAATCAGGTAAAAAAATAACATCCGTGCACAATGGGTAAAAAACCACCTTTGGCGCACAAATGGGTATTGGCACACAAATTACTAATCCGGACAGTTCTAGTATACTTTGATACAAAAGTGCACCAAGCAAAGATGGCGCACAATCATACTAAAGCGCACTTATAGGATCTTAGCGTACAATAATAGAAGTGCGCGAGCCAGGAGCTTGGCACATAAATCTATCATTAGCGCTCAAACAAGCACAGAAAGGTCTATTAAAAGACAAAACACAAGTCTCAAAGCATGGCACAACAGTCAAGAAAATAATTCTCGAGAATGGTCAGAAGTCATTGCTTAGTCATTAAGTAGTACGAAAGGCTACAAAGTACGCCATGTCTGGAGAATGCCATATAGTGCGCCACACAACAGAGTGCGCCATTCTTTCGAAGGTACAAAGTGCGTCGGTAAGAAAAGTTCACCAATGTGTGCCAACTCTTCAATATCTGCAAAGTGCACCAACTTGGCTATTAAAGTGGTGTACATTCTAGATGACTTACAGACCCATTCAAAAGTGCGCTAAGTAGGATTGGCATACTTTTGAAGGAATTGACTTAGTATAAAATATATGTAGGAGTAGAGAAGTGCATCCCAAATACTTAGCATATCATGGCGCACTTTCTATGTAATTTGTGAAACACACACAAGTGCACTAACTGGAACTTTGCATATGCAACATGGATTTCCTGTGTACTTTTTGTATACATACTCAGGCTAACTTTGCATTCTCCGACTTGCTATTCTAGGGCTCCGAGATCTATCCAATCCAAGGAACACAAAATCATCAATGAGATAATTTCTAAGTATTATCCCAAATTAAAACTGATTAAATAATAAAAATAAGGTATACTAAGAATCAAAAGCAAGATCCAAGGTTGTTCCTTCGGTTGGTAAGATGTACTTGCCTACGGTCGAGTTCTAGCCTAATACCAATACTACCAAGGTCACCCACGACCAAGGCTAAGCTCGAATGTTGCTCTCTACTGGGAAATAAATGAAGAAGGAAAGAGAAATAAAAGAAAAGAAAAGTGAAGGAAATAGAATGAGATTGCTTATATATCTAATGGATTGATTGTAGGCCATTGGATCATAATCCATGCCTCTCACTCGGGTTTATCATAGCCACCAACCAAGAAAATCAAGGGAACAACGGTCCAAAGCATGCAACTGAGAGAAACTTACAAAAACAACATAAATATTGCATGAATGGCATAAAGCAAGATGTAAGCAACTAAACAATAATAAAGCTATACACGTATAATAAGCATATATCAGGTACATTTTCTAGAACAGTGAGATGAGCCTCATAAGGTAATACTCACGTAGAATATAGTGCCCCATTTTCCCTTTTCGGTGAGCGCAACTTAGAAATATATAAATACTTTTGGAATCGTTCGATCAGGATATATTAAATCAAGATTATTTCTTCGTTATAGATTGGCTTCTTCGGAATTGATTTAAATATTCAGTGGACCGTGTCCTAAGTACGGAAAGGACCTCTCCGCTCCAAGTTTTCTTTCGCTATCGTATTATTATTTTTGTGCTTTCGAGTTGGTTTTCGAGCTTACGTTTTCTTGAACGGTTTCAATAAATTTCATTATTTTCGTTCGTTGAACTGTGCTTTCATTTCAAACTTGGAAAAGAGGAGTAGAAGTATTGATCATTTGTTTGTGGTAATTTAGGTGATCACGTACACGTATCTCGTATGGAGTCTTGAAGAACTTCCTTTCCTTTTCTTTCCTTTCCGTGCACCAACTTGTGAGTGGATACCATATCGATTAGCTACCTCTTCCTCCATTTCTTTACAGCTAATAATCTTGCTCTCTTGATTATTCCAATCAAAAAATACGATAATAACTAAAAGATATCAAGATAAAATTGAATATACATGGAATACTTTCATCTTATTAACCAACTTATGAACGATTTACGTTGTTGCATACTAGTCCGCTTAGAATGTGCTTTTATCGTTTATCAATTTATGCTAAAACATATTAATTTGTTATTGTTTCATGTATAGAATACTTTATTATGCGATCAACTAAACAAAAATATTATGCAATCAAATTATGCCATGCTACTTGTCTCGTGCTTGTATTGCCATGAACTGCTTCATTTGATAAATTAGTTTTTAGACGTCGCTTGGTCACAAACAACTTGTGCACAAGGATTCATAGTTCATGTGGACGGTCGCTAGGACACTAGCACTGATCCGATCCGGATGGAACTTCGTGATAGTCTCATGTTCGAACGGGGTGGCATGTAACACTTTGTGTTCCATTCGTTGTACCATATTCTCGCCCAAGACTATAATTCGTCCACTATAACATCATTCCAGTGGCCCCTCGTATATTTAAACTATGAAAGCTAACTATGTATTCGTAGCATAGAAGGACATGGTTAGTTTTGTGCGGGTTGTTCAGACGGGAAAGTAAAGTCACCAAGCGGTGGCATGTTTACTTTACTTGATTTTTATATCTATTACATGCTTGTAACTCTAAGGCAAGATAGAAAGACCACATAATAACTTGCATACTTTATATAAATAATGCATTGATTGCTATAGTTAGGTTAGCTTGTCTTTACTAGTGCATTTTGATGTACTGGACCTTGTTGTAACAGGTTCTCCGCGCCAAGGTGATCCTGCAAGGAGCTGAGGCAACTTCCCATACACTCCACCTACCTCTGCGTCCAATTTATGCCCTTTTGAAGTATGTTCAAGTTTCCGAAGCTCGTGCACATACCTTGTGCAACTCTATGGTAAAGCAATAGCTTCGCCTAAAGGTTTCTATAGCTTTTGAAGTTTTAGTAAAAGGATGTAATGTATCGGACGACTATCTCATTTTGCGTCCGCTTTTGTAAGCCCGTGCAACAATCTTTTGTATTTGTTCAATAATTTGTAAATGATGTTCATTATCAATAAAAAAACTTTTTCTTGTTTAAATATTGTGTTCAAATATCTTCTTACTCTGAATATGTGCTCGTTGAATCCAATACCATGGCCTTGTGCATTACGCAACTTAGGCCCGCACGGAATCACCCTTGGAGGATGACTATCGTTTCCACGAAATAAAGAAGTGACATATTGGTATCAAAGCACGTATCCAGTTCCTTTGACCCTCGGGTCAAAAAAGTTTTCGTTAACGATTACGTGTTTCCTATTCGAACTCTTGAACTTGTTTGACCAAAATGAGATAGGTTCCATACAGTGAATATGTAATACTCTATGAGACTGATGCAAGTTAATTTCCTTTGAAGGAATGAATCAAGCACAAGCATCAGTGCTAGCAAAGGGAGAGGTACACACACAAGAAAGTAGTTTCGGTACCTCAGGAAGTTCCGAAAGCCAGCGAGCTATGCACCTTGTTGACCCAGTTGAGCGGGTGATGCGAATGCTTGAGATAAGCCAACAGATCAGACGAGGTTCATCATGAGAGAGCCAGAAGCGGGCAGAAGAATGTCAGAGTAAGTTTGAAAGAAATCCTGAAGCCCAATTTATAATCCAACCGAAGTAGATAAATGCCCTGGAGCAGATCGTTTAGACCTTAGCCTCCAAATATTCCACGACGACAACAGCGGCACCGGTGGAGCAACTAACTCCTGAAGTCAAGATGCCTCAATCCCCAAAGAAGAAGGAAGTGATACCTTTAACTTTGTCGACTTCACGATGGTCTGCAACACGTCTTTCGGCAGGATTGAAGATCCAGTCGTGGCTCTAGAATGGCTAGGAGAGCTTGAAGATTACTTTAAACTTCTTGAGGTACCTGAAGAGAAGCGAGTTGTGTGTGCCCAACTACAGCTCCGTTTGAACAGGCACGATTATTGGGATGTACATCGAAGATCTCTCTCGACAGACAGTGAAGACGAGACAATCGCGTGGGCTACCTTCTGTAGCGCGTTTGAAGAAGAGTACATACCCACTCCCGTTCGTCGACAAATGGAGAACGAGTTCATACAACTTCGATAAGGCAACTTGACAGTGAAGCAGTAATCCATCGAGTTCAATCAGCTCACCAAGTTTATAAGTTTTTACCTGCCAGATGCAGCGAGTCATGCTAGAAAATTCAAAGATGGCCTACGACCTGTCATCCATGCGCACGTAGTCGTTCCCAATTGCCAAATGATATGGGAATTTCTTAACCATGTCCTTTCCCTTAACCCGTAGTATCATTTCATTGCTGCCGGCACTATGGATACTTCCAATCACAAGCGCCCTAACAAAAAATAGGAAACAATGCTACAAAGCGTCCAAATAACACGATAAACAAAAAGGGAATTCAAGGCAAACATGTTTCTACTATAAGAAGCCAAGGCACACGATCGACAACTACCACTCAAAGAATGGGTTATGCCTCAAATAGGATAATCCAAACTATGTTATTCGTGACTGTTTGTGCCTCTCTGATCATTGTCCTCAAATATCCAAATTCTGCCACAGGATCGTCGTCAAGGTCAAGGCCGGATATTCACTATGACACAGAAAGAAGTCATCGCTTCGGACACTGTTGTGTCAGGAATATTTCTTTTAAATAATATACCTGCTCGTGTGCTATTTGATTCTGGTGGTACACATAGTTTTATATCCATAAATTTTGTCATGGAGCATAAGTTAGTGATGAGACCATTTTCTGAATCAGAAGATAATCCCATTTTGATTCCCCGTGGGATCTCTGTTTCCCAGCCACTAAGGTTCCGTTTAGTCCTCTAACGAGAACTTATAATTGGGGATAGACAAACTAGAAAAATAGCTATAGCTATCGATGTCTCATCGGTCGGTAGATGAACAAGTCAAAAATATCCATCATCTATCCTTCGTATCCATTTTATAACAGTAAAATGGAGGTTCTGAAAGAAAAAGTGAGGTGAGCAATAGTTTGACTCACTATGATTGCCAGTGCGACGTCTATGAAGTTAAAAAACCTAATTTCTTACCCTATCATAGAGTAGCGAGCGAAAGAAAAGAGGTCAAACCCACGGAGCGGTGACCGTATCGGGAAGTAATAGACGAGCAGGCATGAGGTTGTTAGGAGCTCGATAGAGCTCGTCGGAGCTCACTGAAGAGGACGGGGGACATTCCTCACAATTAGGCTCTTGTCCTACATCTGGTAAAATGGATCAAAAGCATGTCTTTGTCTTTCTCGGGTTAAGCTAGTAGTCCACTGGACCAGAAGCAGTAGCCGAAGTCTACTACTGAAAATGATCATGCCCTAACCAAATAAGAGTGAGTGAAAGGGATTTCGTCAATAAGTTATTTATCTCCTTATATATACCTTAGTGTTAGTACCCCATCAGGCATAAAAGTACATGTTCGTTCAGTATGCTATGGTGGTCATTTCAGTATTAGACGAATGAAACTATCGCTCGATGTGTTAGTCCTAGATATTCGAGATTATGACATAATCTTGGAGATAGATTGGCTGGATGCTTGCTCGGTCACTATCGAATGTGCGGAGAAATGGGTCATATTTTGTCTATTTGGAAAGGCTGAATTCTGCTACTCAAGTAGTTCAGGGTTAGAGGTGTCGAAGTCCTGCATGATGATTTCTACGATGTCAGCTCGGCGGATGTTACACTCGGGCTGCGAAGGATACCTAGCGTCTATTCGTGACACTCGACATAATTATGCAAACGTAGAGTCTACTTCTATTGTGGCAAAATTCTTCGAGTGTTTCCGGACGAACTACCTGACATGCCACCCAACCGAGAAATTGAATTCACCATTAACATATTCCTAAATACCCGAACAATTTGCAAGGCTCTGTACCGAATGGCCCCTGCGGAACTAAAGGAGTTAAAGAATAACTACAAAAATTGCTTGACAGTGGGTACATTCGTCCAAGCATGTCTCCTTGGGGGGCGCATGTGCTATTTATAAAGAAAAAGAATGGGACGATACGTCTCTCCATAGACTATCAGAGTTAAATATGGTCACCATCCAGAACAAGTACACTCTTTCCAAGATCGATCACCTCTTTGATCAACTGCAAGATGCGTCGGTATTTTCGAAGATTGACCTTCGCTTTGGCTACCACCAACTAAAGATCAAGCCAGAGGACGTATTGAAGTTAGCATTCCGCACCTGTTATGGCCACTATGAGTTTTATTTCATATCATTTGGACTAATGAATGATCTTGTTGTATTCATGGATCTTATAAATCAGGTGTTCTGACCATTTCTTGATTAGTTCATTGTTGTGTTCCTAGACGATATCTGGTGTACTCAAAGAATAAAGAGGAACACGCTGATCACCTGTGGATCGTTCTTCAAACCCTTCAAGATAATAAGTTATACGTGAAGATGAGCAAGCATAAATTCTGGTAGCGTATCTTTCCTAGGGCATGCCATTTCTGCGGAAGGCATCTCAGTCGATCTAAAGAAAGTCGAAGCCATTGCGGAGTAGAAGCGAACTGAGTCGGCCAACGACATTTGTAGCTTTCTTGGTCAAACGGGCTACTATAGAAGATTCGTCAAGGATTTTACAAGGATCACATCGCCTATAACTCATCTCACTCAGAAGGAAGCAACGTTCGCGTGGTCATACGACTATGAACCTTTATTCCAAGAATTAAAGCGATGCCTCATCTCAACACCTATTCTCACACTCTCGGATAGGCTCAAGATATTTAGTGATATGTCAGGCAAGGGATTAGGATGTATATTATGCAAACGGACAAGGTGATAGCCTATGCGTCTACAGTTAAAGCCTCACGAGAAGAATAATCCGAAGCATGACCTAGAACTGGCAGCTATAGTTTTCGTATTGAAGTTATGGCGGCATTACCTCTACGGAGTACCGTGCCAAATCTTTACCGATCACAAGAGCCTCAAGTATCTTTACACCCAAAAGGATCTAAATTTGCGGTAAAGGCGTTGTCTTGAACTCCTTAACGACTTTTACTTATTGATCAGATATACACCGGGCAAGGAAAACGTTGTAGCTGATGCACTAAGTTGAGTGTTTACAGGGAGCTTAGCAATCGACAATAGGCTACAAATAGATCTGGAGAGTTTAGGTATTACACTCTGAATTAGATACAAAGGTGTACAATCAGCTCAGTTGTGCCTCGAACTGGACCTATTAGGGAAATTCAAGTCTTCTCAGAAGGATAACATATTCCTGAAGAAGATACGCAAGCTTATATCAGTAGGAAAGATGGCCGAATTACGGTAAGCAAGGGTGGAATGATGCGGGTGAAGGGGAGATTCTGTGTTCCCAACTATGCAAATCTCAGAAAAGAGATACTCACTGAAGCCTACTATGCGAGTTATACTTCACACCCTGGCAACACGAAGATGTATCAAGACCTTTGTACGATGTTTTGGTGGCACGACATGAAGAGGGACATGGCTCTATTTGTGTCGCAATGCATGGCCTGTCAGCAAGTAAAGGTCGAACCCCAGAAGCCGGGCAGGGAGATGCAAAACTTTGTTATACCGGAGTGGAAATTGAAACACATAACTATGGTTTTATTGTTGGTTTGCGGAAGACGCAACAGAAAAATAATGTCGTCTGGGTCATCGTCGATCGACTTACCAAGTTAGCTCCCTTTCTTCCTATCAAAGTTGCTTGGAGTATGGACCGTCGGGCGCAGACTTACCTCGATGAGATAGTTCGACTCCACGGTATGCCAATATCCATTATCTCCGACTGAGATGGATAATTTTTATCACACTTCTGTGAGAGCCTTCAATCAGTAATTGGTATAAAGTAAAAGTTTAGTTCATCCTATAATCCTCAAACTAATGGCCAGACAGAACAGGTGAATCAAATTCTTGAAGGCATGTTACGACTCTGCGCCTTGGACTCAAAGTCAAATTTGGACATGCATATAATGTTAGCCGAATTTGCGTACAATAATTGTTATCAATCCAATATTCAAATGGTGTCGTATAAGGCATTGTATGGATGGAAGTGTAGATCCCCTATCTGTTGGGATGAAGTTGGCGAACAACAAATTCTTAGCCCAAAAATTGTAGAGTAAACCATCCAGAAGATCCGTTTAATCCGTGAGCAGCTGAAGATTGCACAAAGCCGTCAAAAGAGTTACCCAGACGTGCACCATCGACCTCTTGAGTTCTTAGAAGGCGATCATGTGTTTCTCAAGGTCTCGTCCATGCAAGGAGTCACCAAATTTAGAGCAAAAGGGAAGCTTAATCCGAGATTCGTCGGCCCGACCGAGATACTTAAGCGAGTCGCCCCAGTCGCATATCAGATTGCCTTGCCACTGTCATTATTAGAGATGCATGATATCTTCCATATTTCACAACTTAGGAAGTATGTGTATGATCCAATTTATGTGGTGGATTTCAGTCAACTGGATTTGAAAGCAGACTTATCATATGTCGAACAACCTGAATATATCTTGGATCGAAAGGAGAAGCTGCTTCAAAGTTGTTCGGTTTCTCTTGTTTGCGTGCTTTGGAGAAATTATTCGGTTGAGAAATCGACATTGGAACTTGAGTCTAAAATAAAGGAAAAGTTTTCTTCATTGTTTCTTAGTGGTAGGTTCTATTCCTAAGTTTTGAGGATGAAATTTTTTATTGTTTGGTTAAGATGTAGTGCTCCGTTTCCCTTTTTCGTGGAGCACGGCTAAAAAATATTTTTGGTATTATTCGATCTGGATAGATTGAATCAAGATCCTTACTTCATAAAAGATTAGCTTCTTCGAAATTGATTTCCATACTCAGTAGACTGTGTCCCAAGGATGGACTTAATGGCAGAGTCAAGAGGGACATCTTCGCTGCAAGTTTTTTTGCCTAGTTTTTGTTGTCGCGTTGTTGCTTTCGTATTTTCGAGTTGGTTTTCGAGCATGCATTTTCTAGAACAGTTTTAATGTATTTTATTATTATCGTTCGTTGAAGTGTGCTTTGGTTTCGAACATGGAAAAGAGGAGTAGAAGTATTGATGATCTGTTTGTGGCAATTCAGGTGATCGTGTAGACATCGCTCGTGGGGAGTCTTGAAGAACTTTCTTTCCTTTCCTTTTTGTGCACCAACTTGTTACTGGCTACCATCCTGATTAGCTATCTCTTCTTCCAAATCTTCACACCTAATAATCTTGCTCTCATGATTGTTTTGATCAAACGATACCATAATAACTAAAAGATATCAAGATAAAATAAAATAGACTTGGAATACTTTATGCTTGTCAACCAACTTGAGAACGATTTACACTGTTGCATGCTAGTCTGCTTAGAATGTGCTTTTTATCGTGTATCAATTCTAGCTAGAAAATTTTCTTCTGTTATTGTGCCATGTATATAGAATACTATACGATCAACTGAACATGAAGATTATGCAATCAGATTATGCCATGTTAATTGTCTCGTGCTTGTACTGCCATGAACTGCTTATTTTGATAACTTATTTTTTAGACGTCGCTTGGTCACAGACAACTTATGCAAAATGATTCATAGTTCCTACGGACGGTCGTTGGGGCACTGCCACCGATCCGATCCGGATGAAACTTTGTAATAGTCTTGTGTTCGGGCGGGATAGCATGTAATGCTTTGTGTTCCTTTCATTGCACCCCATTCTCGCCTAAGACTGTAATTCATCTACTATAGCATTGTGCCAATGACCCCTCGTATATTTAAAATGTGCAAGCTAACTATGTCTTCGTGGCAGGGAAGGACATGATAAGTTTTGTACAGGTGGTTCAAATAGGAAGGTAAAGTCACCAAGCGGTGACATATTTAATTTAGTCAATTTCCATATCTATTGCAAGCTTAATAACTAAAAGATATCAAGATAAAATGGAATAAACTTGGAATATTTTATGCTTGTCAACCAACTTGTAAACGATTTACACTGTTACATGCTAGTCTGCTTAGAATATGTTTTTATCGTGTATCAATTCTAGCTAGATCATATTCTTCTGTTATTGTGCCATTTATATAGAACACTTTACTTTGCGATCAACTGAACATGAAGATTATATAATCAAATTATGCCATGTTACTTGTCTCGTGCTTGTATTGGCTTGAACTGCTTCGTTTGATAACTTAGTTTTTAGACGTCGTTTGGTCACAGAGAATTTGTGCACAAGGATTCATAGTTTCTGTGGACGGTCGTTGGGGCACTGGCACCGATCTGATCCATATAGAACTTCGTGATAGTCTCATGTTTAGGCAGGATGGCATATAACACTTCGTGTTCCTTTCGTTATACTCTATTCTCGCCCGAGACTATAATTCGCCTACTATGGCATCGTACCAGTGACCCCGTCGTATATTTAAAATATGCAAGCTAACTATGTCTTCGTGGCAGGAAAGGATATGGTAAGTTTTGTACAGGTGGTTTAGACGGACAGGTAAAGTCACCAAGTGGTGGCATGTTTACTTTAGTCAATTTCCATATCTATTGTATGCTTAATAACTAAAAGATATCAAGATAAAATGTAATAGACTTGGAATACTTTATGATTGTCAACCAACTTATGAATGATTTATACTATTGCATCCTAGTCTGCTTAGAATGTGTTTTTATCGTGTATCAATTATAGCTAGAACATATTCTTATGTTATTATGCCATGCATATAGAATACTTTACTATGCGATCAACTGAACATGAAGATTATGCAATCTAATTATGCTATTTTACTTGTCTTATCCTTGTATTGCCTTGAACTTCTTCGTTTGATAACTTAGTTTTTAGATATCGCTTGGTCACGAACAACTTGTGCACAAGGATTCATTGTTCCTACGGACGGTCGCTGGGGCACTAGCAGCGATCTGATCCGGATGGAACTTCGTGATAGTCTCGTGTTCGGACAAAATGGCATGTAATGCTTCATGTTCCTTTCGTTACACCCCATTCTTGTCCAAGACTATACTTCGTCTACTATGGCATCGTGCCAGTGACCCCTCGTATGTTTAAACTGTGCAAGCTAACTATGTTTTTGTGGAAAGGAAGGACATGGTAAGTTTTGTACAGGTGGTTCCGATGGGCAGGTAAAGTCACCAAGTGGTGGCATATTTACTTTAGTCAATTTCCATATCTATTTCATTAATGGAGAGAGAGAAATATGTTGTGTCTGCGTAGGGGTTCAGGGGTTAAAAGCCTGCACAGGATGAATGCAGCAGGGCACAACTGAAAAAGCAATAAAGTATAATAATTATGCTAACGTCACCACCACCGACACCTCATTATAGGTTAATTTTGTATGTTTTGTAGCACAAGAATCGTCATTAATAATGTCATGGTGCATCTTTTAATGCAATTTGTCAGTCTTCAAAAATATTGAATTAAAACAATTTTGTCATTTTCGCCCTGTGCATGTGTAGGCATCTGGACAACTAAAATTGTTTAAGAAACTGCTCAACTAATCTAGCATATGTTGTCTGATCTTTAATATTGTTTTAACCGAGGACTTTCTTCCTGAACTGGCAATATTGCTTACTAATTGTGCACACGCAGAGGCTTAAAAATTCTTTTTTAAAATTTTGAAAGCATAAGATTTTATAGGCTTCTACAGTAATCATAGCATGGATACATATGGTCAAGTCAGGATATAGGAATAATCAGTTAATCAATCAGTCAGGTTAGGCTACTATACTTATATTATAGAACAAACATCAACTCAGGGGAACATTTGAATCTCACCGTACTAGGTAATCAGGAACAATGTTAGGGCCTACGGTTTATAGGAAATCCATAGTCAGGGACATAATAGTTAAAGAGGCTCATAACTCTCAAAATACAATATCAGGTTTAACTTATACAAGGATAGAAACCAAGAAGTACAATACTATAATGCACTAGGATCACTAAACCCCTTATAAAAAGAGTCAAAAGTCATCCGGGACGAACAACTGAGCAAAATTGAACTTGGGTGCCAAAACTGTATAGTGATGATATACATGTAGGACCGTGATGGCACCTATAAAGGAGGTGAATAGAGTTCAGTGGAATAATCTATCCAAAGAAATTGTCTAAAGTAAAGATAGTTAACTACAAACAATAATGAGCAAGACAAATATATATAGCAGTAAGGGTAAGAGAGAAAACGCAAACACCAAGATTTTATCATGTTTTCTCTCTAAGAGAACTAGTCCAGGCTCGATAACTCTCGCTCAGAATTATATCCACTATAATCACAAATATTGAATCACAAGCTTTGATCTGAAGGCTTTCCACTTCTTACAACCACAAGTTTTGATACGAAGGCTTACAACCTCACAACTAGAGAAGAAAATATGTTGAGTCAAGCCCTTACAACTCTAGTAGACTTCTAGATCGGGATCGCACTGGGTACTTAGAAGGCTAGGGAGTTGTTCTTAAAGATGGGAAGGTTAAGTCTCATGGTATATATAGCTCACTAGAAGGTAGAAAGATGAAGAGAAGAGAGTGAGTTGAAAGATTTAAAACATAAAAAATTCATGCCTATTTATAGGTTGTTACCAAACAAAATTCGAAATAGGATATTCAAATTTTCAAACGTTGGGGGCAACAAAATTTAGGATTTCATAATTATTTATATTTCCAACATATACTAACCGAGTTCGCTCATAATTCTATCTAAGTATGGTTGGTTCATTTTGGCAGGATTTTGGTTTTATGTGTGGCTAGTTTGGGTTTCTATATGGTGGATAGGTTGAAAGCTTATTTGAATGGACTTGATTTATGCATGTGCGACTCAATGTACATCATTCCTTGACTTATTTAAAGTAAAAGATTATATAGAAGAATTATATAAAGACCCAGAACAACCAACAATCGTCGCAGCATTGTTGAGTCTTCAGTTGTATCATACTGTGACATATCGAGACATGATTTATGTAACTATCAAAATCAAGTTGACATAGACCGAATTTGCCAACAATCTCCCTTATTTTGATAATTGACAAACTATGAATGATACTGCAAAAACTTGTAAGTGATTAGCTCCCCCGTAACTTGTGAAGTAATTTGATACAACATTGTCAAGTATCATATTGCATGTCTTCTCCACGTTGTTATTTGATTGAAATAACGTGCTCTTCCAAAATTGATGGAGGTTTATGTTTGACAAAAAAAATAAGAGAGTGAAATATCACAAACAATAATATCCAATTATTATAAAATATTGATAACATCGTATTTATTGAGTTCAAAATTCTCAAACTAAAAGCATATAAATTAAATATAAAAAGTGATGTGAACATCATAGGAGAGAAAATTTTGTGTCTTAAGATTTTAAAAATTCATTGTGACATCTAATCATTAACTTAATCATCATTAGGTTCAGTTGTTCTATTAGGATCATAAAAGGCATCGTTTGGATCCAAGTATCTCTGAACATGAGCATGACCGATGCGATAACTTGGTCGATCGGGATCTCTGAGAATTAGAAATGGTTCAAATGGGTGTTGAGAAAGAGTATACTGAATATCCATCAAAGTGTTTCCAAGAGTCTAGAGTAATTAGATGTGGACCATTGTCTAGAGGAATGTCAAAGTAACAGAAAATATTGGACAAGTACATGGCATAAAGTAATGAAAGTCCTTTCTTGCGATATTGAACCATTTGTGATATAATAGTATATGGAAGGTTGAACGGAATAGAGATATGAAGATGATATAGTGCGAACATTTCTAAATAAGAGACTTCGTCATGGTAAGTCTTCTTAGGTAAAAAAGTTGAGAAAATGATACGATGCATTTCATAGAAATAATTATTCAAATATCTTGCATGGAAATGTTAGGGTGGACATATGTGTGAGGCACAGAGATGGTTTTTGAAACTTTCTAGAGTAACGTTGTCTTCAAATTGAACCTGAATAAAATTGACGAAGGGTCCACCTTTAGCATGAATACGTTGGATTTCAGCCAAGTCATTTACGTCAAATTCGATTTGAATACTGTATACCCTCTATGAAATGATGTCGTTGTTATATGCTAAGTTGCAATAAAATATGCGTACAACATTCAGAAAAATACGATAACATGTTGCAACGAGTTCTTCAAATTGGAACTTTTGAAAAATGGATAGGTAGTCATTATAGTGGAGAAAGTTAATAGGATTACCATAAAGGATGGTGCGTTTAGAGAAATTATTAAACCATTTAGTAGAGTTTTCATGATTTCTAAAGAGAAAGCCATAGAACTCGCCAATGTTTGGCATAATGGAACAAAATAGAGGATCATGAGATGTTTCTAACTTCCTTTTCGGAGCCATAAAAAGGTTTTTATAAGAGAAAAAAAATAGGATTTTTGAGAAGAGGAGGTAGTTTTTCGTTGGTCTGAAGTTAATATACGAAAAAGATATTATATTTATAGAGCAGCAAAACCCTTAATTAGGAAGCTATTAATTAAATGAATATTCTGGAATAATACGAACATAATTTGATCAAAATTCGGTCAGAATTTGATTCCATTATGAACTAGGACACAAGGTCAACTATGAACTAGGACACAATGTCAACTCTATTCAATAATTTGGTTTCCTGATTTGATAAATATATGAAAAATAAGTGCTAAATAGGCTTTATCAGATCATAAATTCTTGTAAGTCAGATTATCTCAGAGTAGTTATAGAGGCCGGATCCCAGCTAGTGGTGGTCCGAAGATACTTAAATACCGTGTCGCTTAAGGTTATTTATACCTTGTTGACAGAAGGGCCATTTCGGCTTGTATACAAAATTATTTGAACTTTAAAGAACTTAGATTGACCAAGAATTAAAAAACTTATATTCTTATATTTTATCAGAATTGAGAAGTCATAATTCTCGATGGATAAAGTTGAATCGATCTTCAGCCAAAGGTTTAGTAAATCCATGAGAAAATAATCTCTTTATTTAAAGAGCGTGTACTTACACCTTTTGATACATCACCTATTACCAAGTCTTCTAGATGATCTGTAGAGAATCTCAATCTCTTGGGCAGACTTTCCAGATAGCTTGTACTGGTCGTATCTTCAGGGGCTTTGTTGGATATAGGTCTGGCGTCTTCGTCGTCGATGTCGTTTGATACTTGATTGTTGAGTTCATCAAATGTAACTTTGATTAATCCTTCAACAATCATTGATTGCTTGTTAAATACTCGATATCTCTTGCTTTTGGCAGCATAACCTAGAAAGATACCTTTATCTGCCTTGGAGTCAAACTTTCCAAGGTTATTTTTAGTATTAAGAATAACACATTTGTAGCCAAAAACTTTAAAATAGCTAATATTGGTAATTTTATTAAACCAAAGTTCATAGAAGATTTTTATCGATATAGGTCGAATAAGTACCATATTCAAAACATGACATGTTGTATTTACAACTTTAGCCCAAAAGTATTTTGAAAGTTTATACTAATTTAATATGACTCTAGCCATATCACCGAGAGTTTTTTCTTTCGCTCCACAATAATATTTTGTTGGGGAGTTCTAGGACATGTGAATTCATGAGAAAAGCCATTTTTATTGCAAAATATTTTGAAATCACCATTTTCGAATTCGCCTCAATGATTACTTCATATACGAGTAATCATGAAATCTTTTTCGTTTTGAACCTTTCTGCAAAAAGTAACAAATTCAGAAAATATCTCATTTTTGTTTACAAGAAAGTAAACTCATGTTTATCTAAAAAAATTATCAACAATCGTATATGCATAAAGCTTATCGGCAAGACTGACGATTCTACTAGGTCCAAACAAATCTATATGCAATAGTTGTAGTGGTCTAGAGGTACTTATAGCGTTGATTGACTAAAAAGAAGATTTAGTAGATTTATTCTTTTCACAGTCAGCACATACCATATCTTTCTTGTAAGTAATCTTTGGTAAGCCTCTTACCAGCTTCTTAGTGGAGTCTTGCAATAGCATCCATGTTAGCATGTCATATACGCATATGCAATAGCCATTTGTCATCTTTGTTGGCATATAGACATATGCATACATTATTAGTATCATTTGAAAGATAGAATATATATATGTTATCTTCCCTAATACCTTCAAAAATAATATTACCTGTAGATCTTTCATAGATAGAGCATTTGTCTCTTATGAAGTTAATACCATAACCGTGGTCAGATAGATGACTAATGCTGAGTAGGTTATATTTTAATTCCTTTACTAGTCAAACGTCTTTAATAACATGATAGGGAGAAATACCTATATTAACATTACCAATGATATATCCTTTGAGGTTATTACCGAAGGAGACATATCCTTCTTTCTTTATTGATAGTGTTGCAAATAGGTTAGCATCACCAGTCATATATCCTGAGCAACCACTATCATGAATCTACTTGCTTCTAGCATGAGAGGGTGGTTCCATCTACAAAATGAGTTATAGATGTAATTCTTGGTACCCATTTTCTTGAGGGTCCAGTTATGTTAGACTTTGGTACCCATGCATACACATACATATCACTAATTTTTTAGTTCTACAAAATCTTGATATATGTCATTTCTTACCACAGTAGTGACATATAGAAGTGTTATTGGTGCTTGGTACTGTATGATAGAAATGAGTATGTGTGAAGCAGTTTGTTATGGTTTACGTGGATATCTATAGTAGTAAGAATAATTGTGTGTAGTTGTATGTTGTGTTCTTCGTCCATGATAGTGTGAGGTATTTCATGCATGATTATGTGAAGCATTAGGTTTGTTTGTAGATGTCCTGCTTTGTGTGTTTACTTGTTTAGCTACATGTCTTGTTTAGGTTGGGTAGTGGATTGTTCAACCTGTTTACCCTCTAATCTCTAATCTTTTAGAAGGTAGCGTAAACTTCATCATATTTAGCAGCTAAAGCATCTATTCTATGACTAGCCATCGAATATTTCTTCTTTTCTGATTTAAGTTCCTCTTTAAGTTTATTATTTTCTTGAGAGCTCTTATCAATGTTGTCAAGTGCCTCATGAAGACTAAGCTTAAGTCGGGATATCTCATCTGAATCATTACAAGTAGAAGTATTATTTACTTCACTTAGCAAAGAGGTGAGTCTTTCTACTTAAGTATGATAGTCTTGAACGTCTTTTCCTAGCATGCTTGTATTTATTTCTAACTTTTCTAAAATTCTCAAGTAAATTACTGAAAGCATTGCCTAGTTCATCAAAGGTAAAGTCATCATTGGAATTTTTATCTATTACCTGGTCACTCAGTGCAATGAAGCAAAGGTTTGCCATGTCTAGAGGCTTTTCTTCTTCCTCAGATTCACTAGCTTTGTTTTTATGCCAGATACTTGTATACGCGTACTACCTTGATGATGTCCTTTAGATAAGCGATATTGGCGATTTTCTTTCTTTATTGTTGGGCTTTTCCATCTTTATGTGCACTGTCTTCTTACAGTTGTAGCACACAGGTTCCTTATCACTTTTGTCATTGTACTTCTTCTTCTTTTATCTTTCGATCTTTAGAAATTTTTGGAATTCTTGGTGATTAGGGCAACTTCTTCATCTTGAGATTCTTCGTCGTCGGAGTCACAGTTGGAGACTTTCTTGTGATGTGCCTTGAATGCAATCTTATTTTCTTTCGATGTGGGATCTTCGAATTCTTGAGATCCAACTCGTGAGTCATCATCTTGCACATGAGCGTCGCAAGGGTCATCGTGGTAAGATTATTTCCTTCTATGATTGCAGTAGCATTGGGATTCCAGTTCTTGGTGACTCCTCTGAGCACCTTGTGAATCTTCTCGTTATTGCTATACTCCTTGCTAAGAGAAGATAGAGGGTTGACGATATCGAGGAATCTTGTGAATATTTGAGTGATCGTCTCATTCTCTTCATCTTGAATACTTCATATTCTTGTGTCATTCGACTTATTTTTGATTCCTTCTCCTGTGAGGTTCCTTCATGAGTGACATCAAAAAAAATTCATACTTTGTGTGAAGTACCACAAGTGGAGAACCTGTTAAATTCAGCTATGTCTACACCACAAAATAGAGCATTAATAGCTTTAGCATCAAGTCTAGCTTGCTTCTTTTCATTGTTCGTGTATTTGTCATGTGGCTTATCTACAAGGTTATTATGAATATTCTAGGTGGTTACTTGTATCCATCTACTACAATAGTCCAAAGGTCAAAATTAAGTGACTTCAGATAAAAGCTCATACGTGTCCTCTAGTACGTGTAGTTAGTACCATCAAATATAGGTGGCCTATTTGCGGACTGGCCTTTACCATTGTTTGTGTGGATAAATCTAACAAATGTCATAATTTTCTAGGGAGGTTAATCCAGTAATAAGAGAACTTGCTCTGATACCAATTGTAGGACCATGATGGTACCTCTAAAGGGGGGTGAATTGAGTGCAAGAAAAATCTATCCAAAAAATTTATGTAAAGTAAAGACAGTTAACTACTAATAGTAATGAGCAAGACAAAAATATAAAACAGTAAGGGTGAGAACAAACGCAAAAACTGAGATTTTATCCTGGTATCCCTCTGAGAGGACTAGTCCAGGCCCGAAAACTCTTGCTTGGAGTTGTATCCACTATAATCACCAATAATAAATCACAAGCTTTGATCTGAAGGCTTGCCACTTCTTACAACTATAAGCTTTGATACGAAGGCTTGCAACTTCACAGCTAAAGAAAGGAAACTTGCTGAGCCAAGCTCTTACAACTCTGGTAGACTTCTAGACCGAGATCACACTGGGCACTTAGAAGGCTAAGAAATTGTTCTTGGAGATGAAAAAGTTAAGGCTCAGGGTATAGCTCACCAGAAGATAGAAAGATGAAGAGAAGAGAGTGGATTGGATGATTTGGTAGGTTGTTACCAAATAGAATTCAATATAGGATATTCAAATTTTTGAACGTTGGGGGCCACAAAATCAGGAATTTTACAACTGTCATATTTCCAAAATACACTGACCGAGTTTGGTCAGAATTCAGTCAAAATTCTGTCCGAGTTCGGTTGGTTCATTTTGGCAGGGTTTTAGTTTTATTTGTGGCTAGTTTGGGTTTCTATATAGTAGATAGGTTGAAGGCTCATTTGAGTGGACTTAGAGTTATCCCAGTGCGACTCGGTGTATATCAGTCCTAGACTCAATTAAAGTAAAAGATTACATAGAAGAAATACACAAGGACGCAGTATAACCAGCAATCGTCGCAGCATTGTTGAGTCTTCTGTTATATCATATTGCGACATATCGAGACATGGTTTAGTTAACTATCAAAATTAAGTTGACTGAGACCGAATGGGCCAACAATATTATGGTATACTGGCGGTATACTGCACAAGGGCAGTAGGTTGGTACCACACTAAAATGGAGTACTTCAGTATACTGGCGGTATATTGTGGTATACTGCTTGTGTAGTGCAGGCATAATAAAGGCTCGAGAATAGTCTTTCGGGAACAAAATCATGTCTCGATTCCACCAATTTTTATTCTAACAAGTTCTAATGTTAGGGATAGATCCACTATACTATTTTAGAGTAGGTTTGCAAGAGAAAATCTAAGTATCACAAGAAATCCACCACGAAATCCGAGTATCCGAAATTGAAATCTATAGAACCATTATACATCAAAACCCATCCAAATGTAAAAGCATGGAAATCACGAGAGATCTAAACATATTAACATACATAAGAATGGAAATGCAAGAAAACATGGTTTCATCACTCATTGCAAAATATACTTGCCTAGGATTTAGCTTTCCAAGTATAGCTTCTATTCCACCACCATGGGGGATTCATAAATCGTACTTCAACAAAAAGTTGATATGAACAATGAATCTGATATGAATAATGAATCTTGTATGCCACGAAATCGGAGTGAACAGTGGATCTTGTCTTCCACGAAATCGTAGTTTGATATGAACAGTGAATCTTACCTGCCACGAAAACGGAGTTTTGACATCAGAGTTTTTTTTCTCCAAAGTGGAGGGCATAAGTCAAAAAAATTTATTCCCACTTCGCTCGTTTGGTTGGAAAAACAATTCTTCTCTGCTTTAATAAAAAAAAATTACTATTTATAATAATTCAACAAAAAAGTTATACTTTTTCACTCACTTCAACAACCAACCAAAAATTAAATTTAGAATTTTTCACTTCTAAAGTCCACTAATTCAACGTACCCAAACGAAAAGAATTACTTTGTTCCACTTTACTACAATGCTTACGTAAAATATCGATTTCTAGATATTTTTTTTACTTTGCTTCACTTCGTCCAACCAGGGGCGGAGGATAAGGTGGGCTGTCCCGGGCTATAATTCGGACTAAAAATATATCATGTAGTACTTTATTCTAGTGATTCGAGTGATTGGTTCAACTAGTATTTTGTTCAAATAATGTATTTGTTGCTACCACTGCTTGTTTTCAGTAGCCAGTGGTCTACTTTTTTTTCAAATTTGAGTACTTAGTTTTCAAACATTTAGTCGGAGATAAGTATTCAAGTCCCAAAATAGTTTGTGTGTTGATTTTTTTAGTGTATTTTTAGTTCAGTTCGGAGTAAATTAAAGTTCTGATTTCGTCCTTGCCTCCAACCATACATCACAAAGTAAGTTTTGCAGGAAAGGAGTAAGAGATGATTGCAGGAGGAGGAGTACCACAAATAATTCCTGCCCGGTCAAAAAATCGTTGGGTAATTCGGTGTTCATTCGCTTTCTGCCTACAATGTAGATAATTAAGAGAGAGAGAGAGAGAGAGAGAGAGAGAGAGAGAGAGGGGTACATTCTATTACTAATGATGTATCCTGTTGTTGGTTGTGCAGTAAAATTAACAAAAAAAAAATTATTACATTTCACCCTTTGGTATATAAAAAAAAACACAATATTTGGTTTGTATTTACTTCTTTAACATTATATAAATAAATTCGCCTTGGTTTCAGAAGTTTAATGTGTGAACATAAAAGCATCGACATCTTATACTAATAAAATGCTTTCTTTGGTCCCTATGTTCTTACTTGATTGTATCCCACTAGTATCCTTTAAGGATAACCAATCTACTCCAAGGTATTCTTTAAAAAAAAATAAGCACAATAAAGAAGCTGGTGAAAAACGAAAAGTAAGTATTAAAGAATAGATCATGATCACAAACACTCTGATATATCATTGATATTCTCCGTGAAACATTTCATTCGTAGAACTTTTTTTCGACTTTAATTCAGTATTATAAACAAAGTTACAACCACAAATTTTGATTTAAGAAATTCATCAACTTGAACACACTTGTCTCGTCGACTTCAAGCACGAACTTCGATACGAATGGTCGACGTTTTCCAACATCTTTTACAAAAGAAACATTGATCTTGAAGAATTGGACAATTTAACATTCTAAGAAGAACATCTAGCAAACAAAACAAATAAAACTATTCGAAACTAAATAGAATAAGATTCAGAATTGGACAATATAACATTCCAAAAGAAGAACATCTAGCAAACAAAACAAAGAAAACTAGCATTATTATTCAGACAAAAATTACAGTTGTGATAAACTAGTCCTTATCCTACCGGTACCGTTGACTTTTCTACTCGAAATTAAATAGAGTCGACCGGTATTTTCTGGTAGAATTTTGAAGGTGTGCCAGTTTTGCTCACTACACACAATTTTTTTCGTTTTTTTTTTTTTTTTTTTGATGTCCAGCATAACGTACGAAACTTTTTACACGTTGTCAATTTTTATACACACATATTCTTCGCGATTTAATTTTGAGACCGTCCGTCTAGCCAGAAACGGTCACTAGACACAATTTGGTATTGCAAAACCAGGTATACCAACAGATTTTGGTGTAGAATTCCGGTGTAATGCTAGTTGCGAATAATTTTGAAGATAAAACCAGTTTTTTTATAGGAATAGTTTTTGGTAAGTTTGGATGTTGTATATGGGTATCTCTGAAATCCAATCCCAAAAATACAGCATTCCAATTTTTTTTACTACCCAAGGCTTCCAAGTATTTCTATGTCTAAGTGTAGGTTTCCAACTGCAGTGATTCCCTCATTTTGCAATTAGTGCCTATGTTTACGACAACACTTCTACAATAAAAAAAGAAGTAGAAGTATTGAACTTCTTTGTGTCGTCTTGATTGTTTTAGCTTTTCATGGACTTGGTACCTCTGTACTATGATCTAGTCATGTTTCAACTTGATTATGGATACAACTCTTTGTTGGAATTGGATATATCTTGCAAGAGTTCTGATATCGTGTCTGAGATTGACTCCATCAAAAATTTAAGTCAACCCACCTGAGATAACCAATCCCTATTGAACGAACACAAAGCACAGATAAAGACAATGTATATGACGGTGACTACACCACCTGGACAAATCTCAATCTATAGAACTCAGATAAAATTACAAGATTGACAAAACAAATGTTGAATCTTTGTCCTAATAGGTTCAACCTCCTCACCACATTCAAGAAGAAAAGAAAGATATTACAATTGAAATCACTCACCAAACCCCGTAGCAATTTTTCTGAATGAAGACGACGAATCTTCGATCAAATATCATCTTCATTTTGTCTTGGATGGCGAGCCCTAAGAACATAGCACAGACTTTCTCTTATATTTTCTATGAACGAGCACCTCGAATCTCCATCTTTTGTGCGATATTCTTTGTGCTCCACCCTCACCCATATAAATAGGATGAGAAACCCTACTTTAGGTTATATAAATTCCTAAATATGAAGCTCATTAACTAAAATAGGAAACACCAATTATGAACGTCCAAATATGATCAAATTAAATATTTGATACAAATTAAAAATCTAATCAAATTAATATATATTTTAAAATTATATCAAATCAAAAATTTTACCATATTTTGGTTCCAAATTTTGCTCTTAACAATTTAGACTGGACTAAACATAATCCCCCTCTAGTCTGATGAAAGGGTGTTAACCCCATAACTCCTCAACAAGACTATATGCCTGACGCCCCGCAACAGAGTTCCTGCTCCCCCATGCTACCGATCTACGATCCCCCCGAGTTGCTTTGCATCTTCCTTCGTCTCTAGCTCCTCGACTGTCACATCGACGTTAGCTGTCAAGCGTAGCACCTCCCACATAAATGGAATACTGCCAGCATCAGTGACACGGCCAAAATCGAAGTCCCTAATGATCAGCCTCACCTTGGGTCTTGGCTTCCTCTCCCCGACTTTCATCTTCCACCAGAACGTACTACCGTTCTGACGAGCTTCTTCACCCTTGGTTAGCCCAACCAAGCAGATGGTGTGGTTCCCTCGAGACTCGAACTCATGAACCTGCCCACCTTCGTGTCCGACAATGGAGCTTTTTCGTACACATGCATCCTCGAGCAGAACATCATGCACTGTGCACGTCGTCAATGACCCACAATTCCCCCAGAACTGTGTGGATGCAGATGCACCTCCATCAGATTGAGTTTATTGTAAACATTGATCTCCTCACTGGCTTCGAACTGCTGAAACAGATATAACTTCGCAAAGTTTTGGCAAATCACTTGTCGCCAAAATTGGATCTGTGGAGCAACCCCTACCTAGAGACCGATAAGCTATCATGGGACCGACAGACTGACCTCTCAATCTTTGACTTATTATCATTCGTCTCTTTGTCTTGACGAACCAGTTTTTCCATAATCCTTAAAGTTTCTCGAAAATCCACCTTAATAAGTTTCCAATGATCCACATCCTATCGAACACCCCTCGAGCTTCCATAATATTTGTGGCCTGCTTGTACAGCTCAACGTATTGAGCCTATACATGTCACAATATTATAGAAGCATAAAAAATATGCATCCAACAACCATGCGACCCTGCGTCCCAAAATTGAAAACTCAGAAGAGATCAGGCCATAGAGTCTCCCTGCGGCCCAACAAGCCAACAGCCATACGCTCCAAAAAGGAAGCTCAGATCAAGCCGAAGAGTCTCCCTGCGGCCCAACAAACCAACAGCCATGCGTCCCCAAAAGGAGGCTCATATTAGGACACAGAGTCACCCTGCGACCCAAACAAAGGTGACATGCATGCGTCCCCAATCAGCCATAGCAGCTTGGCCGCAGGAGGACCTAACATGGCGTCCCGTCAGTAGGATCGTCTCTGACACAGAATCCTGATAAATTTTTTTTACTTCCTCAAAAGATGTAAACACGCTAAACGACAAAAGTCTCATGTCAGCACAAAACTTTACTCTCGAAGGATGTGCAGCACTGCGTGTACAACACAACCGGCCTCATGTGACTCCTTGCGACTCCATGCGGTCCAAGCGTCTCTGGCCCCATAAGTCCAAGACTCTACGCGGTCTCGTGCGTCTCTGGCCCTATGCATCCCAGACTCCACACGGTCCATGAATCTCTGGCCCCATGCATCCCAGACCCCACGCGGCCCCGTGCGTCTCTAGCCCCATGCATCCTAGACTCCATGCAGTCTCGTACATCTCTGGCTCTACACGTCCCAGACTCCATGTGTCCCATGCGTCTCTGGCAACATGGGTTTCAGACTCTATGAAGACCAAATTTTGTTGTTACGACAAGAGTGATTCTTTCCAACCAAGTACAGACTATGTGTCAAGCTGACCAATTCCCGTCCACAAAGGACGAGAACCACCTAAATCTTCAGCAATAAAAAATCCTAACAAGTGCCCACGTGGAAGCTCGACCTGGTTACGGTTACAGCTGTACCTTGTCAAAAAGGGGCACGTGGCACCCTTCATCATCCATGCAGCCCAATATATGTGTTCCCAGGATGACTATAAATAGTAGGGTACCAAACCCGAACAAAGGGCTGGCTGGCTATCTATGAATCTACACTCGAGCAAGAGAGAAGAGCTTCTGCATCAGATCATCCATGAAGTAAGGAGAGTTGCTACACTGCTAACCCTCCATCATTACCCCCAGAACACAAAATATGTACTTAGACTGTCTATTTAGGACTCCTCTCTATACTCTCTTTAGTTTGTTTATTAAATGAAGTTCTTTCTTAAAGACTTTCGAATTTAATGGCGAACAAGGTGACGACTCTGCTGGGATATTCTTCTCCTCTGATAAAAAGTTGGTGACACAGTCTGATACGGCCAAGCTTGGCTCAACGCAAAAGATGCTAGTAGTCCACTTCGACCAGCAAGCGTTCGAGAAAATGCTCTTGGAAGGAAGTGCTAGTTCTTCGCCAAGGCTAGCCAAGCCCAAGAAGACCCGCAGGACGTGGGTAGCAAAGGCCATTGTGCCTCGCCCAACTGCGAAGCACACGCTTCCTGCCTCTCATTCAGTTGCTGATGATGGTCGTTAGGCGAACACCCAGGACATCCACGTTCATGCGGCAACCCCGTCTGATACAGAAACTGCTCGACACCCAAACTCTGGAAGAGGAAAATACTACGATGTCAGGCATTTTGGGACTGCGGCAGCTTCTATGCGGCCAAAAGGGAGGCCGTATATGACTGGGCATGCGGCACTAGCTCACAGCCGCAGGCAGACGGCCGAATGCGGCCCCAAAAGCAACAAAACATCTATTTTGTATAGTACCTCCTGCGGTGCAGATCCCATGCGGCTCGCTGAGAATGGAAAAATTTTAAACCTGGACTCTTTGTAGTATGCGCTTGCAGGAGCTAGATCAAAGAAGCCTAGGGTAGTACGAGCTCATTAAGCTCAAGCAGCTGTCCAGTTAGCTGACCGTCAGTAGGCACCGTTAATCATTACACGGGCCCCTGATGGGAAGCTATATAAGACCGCCTCGTGCGTCGAGCCCGCAGTAGCAAGTGGACAACGTCAATCTCAAAAGTCTTTTGCTGATGATCCGAGGGAAGTTCTTCTACAAACCCTGGATCAGAGAGCAACACAACACCTACGCACTCGTGCATTCGGTCCTTTCGGGCCCACAAAAAGGGTACAAAGGTGGAACAACCCTTGCTTGACTTGCGTAATGTGATCAATCATAAGCGCAAGGTGAGAGAAACAACTATGGCCTATGAAATATCCTCTCTAGGACATCACTATGCCAAGATCATTATAAATTGTTGCTGCAACAAAGTGGCAACACCCACAAGAAGGCAGTCGGCCTTCCAGAGACTGCACCAGACATCACCCATCCCAGAAACAACCTGGAGATCAGGTACCAGAGGAGAAAGAGATGCCCTCCGCCTTATGCTACTCGACTCGAAAGCTTTCCGCCACCAAGGGAGGACAGAAGTCAAGTACCACCAGTCCGTCGCTCTCTGCCAGTGCGTTGCGAAGGCAACTACCAGGAGGGCTAACAACGGGACCTGTGAAAGGCATTTTTCAGTGTACCCACTCAAGGAAGAAACTGGCAGCTAGCGGGGGTAGTTCTTCCTCAGAACTCCTGGGGGTGGCCCATGCTGAAGGTAGTATTTCCCTCAACTTACGCAACAATCTAGCGTTCTGAGGAGACAACGATTCCCAAGGAACGGACTCAGAGATCCCTGGGGGGAGCTCCCATCGCCAGGTTGATGTAGCCTCCTACACTGGGGGTAGTATTCCTTCCGAGTTCGAGGAGGTGACGACGCTGCCAGCTTTTCCTGATGACTAGTCTCGCCAGGGGTCTGAGACAGAAAGTGCGGCATCCACTACCCCATCCATCTCACCTACGAGAGGATGGTATACATGGCCGGGGACGACCATGAAAGCCCCAGCTATCACCAGCGCCTCGAGACCCTCGACGTCATGATGCTGACGATGGGTGCATCAATGTAAGTCTTAACCCCAGACAATGCTGGAAATCAAAGCAAATATTGCTTCTCAACCAGCAAGAACCCCTGGACAATCAAACTTGGACTCAGGGACCAACGGGGATTCAAACACAAATGCCCCACCTGCGGATAGTAATCCTCAACGGGGATTACGAAGCTTCCGATGAAAATGCACCTCCAACTACTATACCTGTCACGTCTAATCCGGGTCCATCTCAACCTCCACCAATGGACAATTCCAAACAAAAAGTGGGACGCTTCGACAAGCCGTTGCATAAGAAACTGGTTCAAGGATTGGAAAAGCCCTACAACTTTGACGTCTTAGCTCAACTCGCCAATACCCCGATAAAGTTGTCATTATTTAAGCTTTTGCGGATTTTTAGAGATACTCGAGTCGCCCTGAGCGAGGCATTAGAAAATGCCAACACATATCTGGCGTAGGTCAAGCCGTCAGCTGAAGATCCGACGACATGCCCCCACTGTAATAACGTTACGGATGCAGTACTAAATATTACGTTCTCGTAACAAGACATGTTCCTTAAGAATAACAAGCATGATCGTCCCATATATTACATAGGGTATATTGGTACTACAAAGGTGGATCGGATGCACATTGACCCCGTTCATCAATCAGCATTATTTCGAGGAATCTACTGCAAATGTTAGGCATCCCGATGTACCGTCTGGAAGCTACCAATACTGCCATTAGTGGCTTCAATGCAGGAAGAAGCTACCCTCTGGGCAAGATTCGCGTGAAGTACTAGATCGACGACCTAAAAATAGAGGTCACTTGCTACGTCATTGAAGTAGATGTATCCTACAACGTCATGCTCGGACACCCCTAGATACACCAATATATGATCGTACCGTCAATCCTGCACCAATGCTTAAAGTACGTCGACGGTCATGGCATTATCATAACAGAGTTCGCATACATCGACACATTCAAGGAAGTCAAGACATACTACTCCAACGCTATCCTCTATAAGCAAACCCAGCAAGACAAAGGTGGCAATGAGGCCGATGATGAGGCTGAGGTTACGACAACACCTTAGGAGCCCATGAGAAACCGTCTTAAGGCATTCACTCCTGACGCAACCACTCCCCTCATCGTCAAGTTGCACAGGAAGGCAGCAGAATCTCTGGCACCTTCCACAACGTCTGAATCACTGGTCGTTCGCCTTCATAGGCCAAATCGACCGTAGAAGAAGGATCTCGTACCATCTGCTCCTTCTGAACCTCTGGTCGTTCGCCTTCATAGGCCAAATCGACCATAGAAGAAGGATCTCACACCATCTGATCCGTCAGAACCTATGGTCATTCATCTTCGCAGACCTCCAAAATAAGACCCGGCTACGGTTGCAGCCTCCGAGCCTCTGGTGGAAAAACTGCAAAAGAGGCCACTAATGCCTGTAACCGCGCTGGGGGTAGCCCATGAGGATGACGAACTGGAAGAATATATGGCCACTCAGGCCAATGTTCTTTCCCTCGATGATATGATTTCTCCGGAAGAGATACCTTATTTTATTAATAAAGGGTTATCTTTGAACTATTCTGAGTGTACACATATCAACATATTGTACTCTATGGAGAATGGCCTAGCCTTACACCCGCAAACACAAGTGACTACCACCTATGCAGTAAACCAGATCCTCCCTAGTCAAGGTTTCTACTTCACGGTTCCAACAACGTGGAAGGAAGACAATCTCATCATCTTCGGTAGGGTTGAACGCCCTCGGTCCTTCACACCGGAGGAACAAGAGCCAGAACCCGATACCGGCAAAATACAACTCTACCAGTTTAGCGGTCAAGCCAAACATATCATCCATAATATGGGTTATGACCTTAAAAATAACCTGGGTTTAAACTACGACAAGGGCCGACGGCTACCCCTGCGTCTACCTGCTCCCGCAGGCAAGTCCGATGACAAATACCATAAGACCAAGCATGGCTTAGGGTACGTAACGCCTCCCTTAACCCCCGAAGGTTAAGATGAAGAAGATTAGGTTCACTCCCACTCTTCGTAATCTTCTGCTTGGGACTCCGACGTCAGTATCGAAAAGATACTCAAGAAAAATTTGTCTGCCAATATGGTATCAGCTGACCCTAGGAAAGACGACGAAGATCCACAGGAACTCCTTAAAGTAGAATCATGGGCCCAATGTATAGACGCACAATGGGAGATGCGATTCAAACAACGAGAACCTCCTACCGAGGGCAAAGTCGTATAAGTCAATCTGGGCGACGAATCCTCCCCCAAATCTATCTTCATCAGCAAAAGTCTGTCCGAAGAAGACCGAGAATTCCTGCTACAGCTCGTTAGGGAATACATTAATTTTGCCTGGAGTTATGAAGATATGCCAGGGCTGGATCCTCAAATTGCGGTCCACAAACTCAATATTTTGCCGAACGCCAAACCGGTCAAGCAACAGTAACGGCGGTTTTGACCGAACATAATAAATTCCATCAAAGCTGAAGTCAAGAAGCTGATAGCTAGTGGCTTCATCCGCGAGGAATAATATCCCGACTGGTTAGCCAACATAGTACATGTTGCCAAGAAGAATGGGAATATTTGAATCTGCATCGACTTTCATAATCTAAATACGGCATATCCTAAGGATGAATTCCCTCTCCCGATCATCGACATAATGATCTACAATACCTGTGGCTTCGAGTGCATGTCCTTCATGGACGGCTTCTTAGGCTACAACCAAATCAAGATGGTTCCTGACGACGAGAATCATACATCGTTTTGGACCCCAATAGGTGTCACGCCCTAATCCTAAAATACCGAGGGACTAACCACGTGGCAATGGCCAGCAACACGACTCCAAAGGGCAAACCCAATTTAATGGACCCGTTAGAGTATACTTAAGCTGTAATAAATATAAATGCAATCTACACCGTCTATCACAGAATAATTCTAATCTCATCCACAGAAAGAAACATAACTCAATATAATAGACTAATCAAGATAATAGATAAAGAAAATAGTCCATCATTAAGTCAACATATATAGTGTCTCGGGGAATAGCCCGATAAAATAAGAAAAGAGAATAAGTTAATACATAAGTCCATGAGACAAGATATAAAATAACTGAAAGCATAAATAACTGAGTATGTAACAGAATACTCAGAAGAAATCCTCTAGTACAATCTCATCCTCTGGTGCCAGTACTGATCCAGTATCAGCTCATGTCTCGTATATCTCAGGGTAATCGTCCTCTGCTATACCTGGGGACATAATCCAGATCAAGCTCCTCAGGGGACATAGCAAGGTACAAGAATAACTCAAGCTAAATGAAATACAGTATATAAAAAATAGATTCTCAGGGCAAGCTATGTAACCAGATATGTGAAATATAAACGAGAGCATCACTAGTACTCGTCTGAGACCACTACAAGCTCTGTATCGGGGAGCCGGTAGCAGTAATATCACGTAATGGGCCAACCTCTGGAACAGCGACTAAAGTACCTCAATAATAAAGTATATATATATATATATATATATATATATATATATAATCAACTTATAGCCTGTGTATCTCTCTTTATCCAATGTAATCGTACGTCTCATGTCAATGACGTCTCATGTCCATAACACGCAAGATCATGACCTGTAGCTAGAACAATGAGTCATAATGATATCTATGTATATGCAAGTCTCATGTCACGAATCCTGTAAGCCTATACAGAATCACCATGAATAACTCAAAAAATATTCTGTCACATGAATAGTATCAAGTGTCCTATGGTATGACATACTCGGTAAAGCAAGCACATAAAATATACAGGATCGTGGTATCAACTCTCTAAGTGACGTTACACGACTCCGCGTACGACGTCGACACCCAAATTTTGTTCGGACGTTAAGAAATATTTTATGGTCCTAGGGTAAACAGGTACAACACAGAAGTATATAGAAATAATTCAAGCAAATAATATCTCAAGATCTACTGCAAGTTGGCAAGGTACACTTGTCTGGATTTTGAGCTCCGACAGTTGCTCCGATATAAGTAAAATCTCCAGGTACGCCTCCGGATGCTAAAACAAACATTATCATTGAACTCAGAATACTTGAAATAGCTAGGATTGACTACCCATAAGTCCAATTTGGACACAAGGGCAGAATTCACAGTTTTTGGTCAAAGCGGGGTCCACATGTGGCCCACTTCGCACGAAAAAATGTGCCAGAGACAAACTTTTTCAAATTTGTCAAAATTAGTGTCTACGAGTCCAGAACGATAACATGAACCCAACAGAGCACCCAGAACTGGATTCCGATGAGCCGGTCACGAAATCGCACGTCAAGAAGAACCGTAGGGCCCTCGAAACGGTATTTCGTTAACGTTCTCAGAATTAAACCAAACTTGTGTCACATGACCAGTGTAACAATGCGAATCTGATGGCATAAGTTTTGTTATGAAATAATAAGCACACACAAAATTATGATGAGTGTCAAAACAGGACGATACGGTATTTTTTGACGGATATGCGTTGATTCTGGTGTGCACACACATCCAAATCAACTTTTATGAAATCTAACACGTCCCCGTTGATGATACGCGCCTTTCAGTACAGTTCACACACGACGAAGTTACCTCGTTTAGCGAAAAGTACCCTGTTTCGAAAAATTTTGGGTTTAGAAAACCAAGTTTTTGTCAAATTCAATAGCAAATAAATATAGCATACAACGAATTAAAATAAACTAATTGAAGAGATTAAATCTTGGTTATGTTATCTAAATTACTGTTCAACTGTAATTTAAAAATATTTACTATGTTGGAAAAAAATCAGACATGAACATGGGTGGTTGGAATAGTTTCTGAACTACAAATTGGGTCATTTTTTTCCTGTTTTGCGTCGCAAATTTCGATCAACACAGGACATGATACACCAGACTAATTACACAAAGTTCAAGAGGGTCATGTGGTCTTCGTATAGGATTCGACGGACCGATATTTAGTTAACTGCGCATAAAGATACTGGGGCTAGAAGATGGGTACCTCGATGCTCGCTACTGCTCGGGATTTTGGGCGGCTGTGCGGAGGCTTCTTGCGGCGTGCGGCGACGACTGTCCGGCGGTCGTCGGTGGTCGAAACTTGTCAGGATTGGAAGATCAGTTGATGGTGGTGGTGGTCGGCTAGGCTAGGATTTATATATGGTGACAGGGAGGGAGTTACAAGGAGCTGAAGTAGAGGGGTTGGCGTCTGTTTCGGGAGGGGAAAATAGGGGATCGTGCGGGGAGGGGTGGGGGGGGGGGTTCAGCAGGGCAATGGGTGGTTAGGGTTGCGGGTTCGGGTATGGGTTTAGGGATCCAGGTTTGTTTAGTTTGGTTTGGGTTGGTTCGGTTTGGGTTGGTTCGGTTTGGGTTGGTTTGTTAAAATAATAAATATATATAGCCATAAAAAATAGTTTTGGACCCAATAAATTTTTAAAAAATTACACAATATTCTATTATTAATTATACACCAAAAAATATAATTTTTGCACTATTTTAATAATAATTTAATACACAAAAATATAAATCCATGAACGAACATTTATTATAAATAACTAAAAATAATTAAAATTTTCTACAATAATAATTAATATAATTTTTAAATTAAAATCTAAAAATTAGGGTGTTTACAATAGGCGTATACTGCTACACGATCATGCATTTCGGTCTTAGGAGCACATGTGCTACATACCAGCGCGTTATGAGCATAATTTTTGTGAACAATTATGTAAGACGGTGGAATGCTATGTCGACGACATCGTCGTTAAGAGCCGCTCCAAAGATGATAACCTCAGAGACTTGAAGACTGTGTTCGACCTCATGCGTACGCATCAGCTCAAGATAAACCCTACCAAATCCTTTTTTGGAGTCTCCAGCAGAAAATTACTGGTTTCGTCATCACTTCCCGGGGTATTCACATAGATCCGGACTAGACCAAGGCCATCCTTGAGATGAACCCGCCAAAGAACCTCGGGGAACTCTGCAACCTTCAAGGGAGGCTGGAATACATCGGAAGGTTCATATCAAACCTCTCTGGACATTGTCGACCGTTCACCCAACTCATGAAGAAAGGTGTCTCCTTTGTCTGGGATAAAAAATGCCAACGCGCGTTTGACGATATCAAGGAGTACCTATCAAACCCTCCTGTGCTGGTGGCCCCGGTCATGGGAAAGCCCTTCCTACTCTACGTACGCGCGATGGAACACTCTCTCGGTGCCCTGCTAGCCCAGAATAGTGATGCAGGCCACGAGCAGGCCATATACTACCTTAGCCGGATGATGGTCGACGCGGAGCATAGGTACACCGCCGTTGAGAATGAATACCTTGCTCTAGTATTCGTTATTCAGAAAACTCAACATTATGTGGCTGGATAGACCATTCATGTAATCTCGCAAGTCAACCCCCTCAGGGTCCTCATGACAAAACTAGGGGCACTCAGTTTTCGCTTGGCTACCTGGGCGATACTGTTATCTCCATATAATATGGTGTCCGTCCCATAAAAGGTCGTCAAAGGTCAAGCACTGGACGACTTTCTGGTAGCCCACCCGGGGTCAGAAACCTCGAAGCTCTATGATGAGATTCCAGACGATGCGGCGGACTCCAACGTCACTTCATACGAAGTTGTTTGACGAATATTGTTTGACGGCACTTCAAGAGCAGGGCCCAAAGGCGACGTCATCGCTGGGGTCGGGATAGTATTGATCTCCCCATACGGTCTCGTCATCAATCGTGCCTACTCTCTTACGGAGCTGTGCTGCAACAATGTGACAGAGTATAACGCGTTAATCATCGGGCTCCAACTTGCAAAACAAGTTGGAGTAGAATACCTGGAGGCTTACGATAATTCTCAGCCAATAGTCAAACAGGTCCGAGGCGAGTATGATGTCCGAAACAAAGACTTGATCCCCTAACACCAAGCGGCGCTTAGCATTATCGTAACTTTTCAGATGTTCTTCATAGAGCACGTCCCTCAGTTTCAAAACATTGTGGCTGACGCCTTAGCCGATCTCACTGCTTCTTTGGCGGTTCTAGACAACACTCATCAGCTAATCACGATGATCGGTCAAGAGCTGGTCTGCCCCAGAATAATCGTTGCCTATGTCTGAGCTACACGGCAGAAGTACACATTGATGTCCAAGACTAGAGGCTTCCATTCATTGACTACGTGGTCTATAAATTCTCCCCGAGAACCCAAAGGAAGCCACGTCCATCAGAAGACGTTCCCTCCGGTTCTACTATGATACGGCTACTAAAATGCTGTATTGCCACTCATACGACGGTCTTCTTCTATGATGCCTGTCATCAATAGAAGCCAAACAGGCGCTTCGGGAAGCCCATGATGGCGTCTGCGGTGCCCATTAAGCCGGTCTGAATCTACAAGACTGTCTTCGAAAAAGGGGCTACTACTGGCCTATGATGGCAGCGGATGTTGTTGATTACGCGAGGAAATGCCAGACATGCCAGATCCACGCAGACTTCATCCACCAAACCTCAGAGTTCCTATACCCAACTGTTGCGTCCTGGCTGTTCGAAGTCTGGGGTATGGTTTTCATTGGGCAGATTAGTCCACCTTCATCAAATAGACATCATTTTATCCTCGCCATCACCTACTACTTGTCTAAGTGGACGAAAGTCGTACCACTCGCAGAAGTCAAGACGTCCAACATGATCAGCTTCGCCAAGCATCACATCATATACCGCTTTGGCTTGCCATAAAGGATAATTTACGATAATGGTCCACAGTTTGTAAGCCATACATTCTATCCGTTTTGTGATAAAAACCAGATTCAGAATATAGCGCCGACTACGTACAACCCAGCAGCGAATGGTCTGGCAAAAGCCATCAACAAGACCATCATAAAGCTCCTCAAAAAAATTGTGTCTTCCAGCAAACGTGACTGAAATGAGAAGCTGGATAAATGTCTCTGGACCTACCGTACAACTGTCCGGACAGCTACTGGCAATACGCCTTTCTCTCTGGTGTACTAAAGCGAAGCAGTCCTCCCGCTCGAAATCCAAATCCTTTCACTCTGAGTGGCTCTCTCCAACCAATTAGTCGTCGACGACTGATGAGAACATAAAATATCATATTTTTATTCCTTAATGTATACTTCTTTATGCTCATTTGATGTCTATAGATACTCATTATTTTTATACTTTAATCTAGGATGCAATTGGAGTCACTAAATGCAAAATGGAGCTAATTATCAATTCTGGATAGTTTTGACACCTTGTAGCAAAATGGTCATAACTTGCTCATCTTAAGTCCAATTGAGCTGATCTAAATTGATTAGGAAAGCTAAAGAGAAAGAGGTACATTTTTTCTATTTTGAGTTTTCCAAGATTATGGCTTCATCATAGACCAAATCAGGCTTGAAGTTGAGTCAACTATGTTATGCACGAAATGTGGAGCTGAATTAACCATTTTCCTACTTGTTCAATGATTTTATTTTATTGTTTGGGGTGTTGTAACTCTTAGGGGATTTATGGGAAGATATTATGGGCTTCAAACAAGTAATTTAGAGTATATCAAAGGGGTAGAAATTAGAAGAAAAAGGAAGACAATACACCACTTTTCTTCTTCTTTTCCAACCTTTCTTTTAATATTTTCATGAACATGTGCGACTAAAGTCTTATTGCTCGAAGAAAACGAAAGCCTCGGAATTAATTAAAACTTGTGAGATCTAATTTGTGTTTATATGTTTGATTTGTGATTGAGTATCGAACGTTTTCTTATGCATATTTTCATGATTATCTTGTTTAATGACTAGGATGCATACTAGTTTATTATTCTTGACAATCTAATGCTAAATTAGATATTGAATCCGTAATTGTTCGATCCCTATAAGTTGTGAAGCAACCAAGGTTTAATGAACTGCTTTATTTTATTAGATCTTAGGAGGAAAACCTTTAATAAAATTAAATACAACAGCTTGTGCTTGTGTTATTTTACTTCATCGATCTCATCGAGATTAATACGCTACTAGATTAAACCTTTAGCGCTTGTTTGGAGTTGTTTAGTAGTTAAGGTTAATTAGATCGCTTATTTTTAATTAATTATGGCAAAAGGAGATAGGAAAATAATTCCAACGATAAATATTCAACATACATATCAAAATATTTTTGCATCTATGATCAGTTTTAATATTTCGATGGTGAAAGTTGACTTAGACCAATGCATGTTATTTTGATTTCTCTTAATATTTTACTTGTTCTTCTTAATTTAATTTTATTTAATTCAAAAATTTCCCCTCTCCAATCCTTTTTCATATAGCATAAAAGTAGACTAATTACTCTTCGTGGGAATGATCCTAACTTTCACTACTAATATATTTTATGGGTAAAGATTTTATTTTTGGGTGCCTACGACAACACACCAACGACAATCACCACCGACGGCTATAAGAGTTAGAAGCACTCGACGAGAAATGTCTCTTAGCTCAATAATGCATTGAGCTATACCAAGCACGTCTGTCTGGAGCCTTCAACAAATGGGTGAAGAAGAGGCCGATGGTTATGATCCACAAGACGGCTGATAAATTCCAGCCTAAATATGAGGGCTCGTTTATCGTAGAGTCCGTATTCTCCAACGGCGCCTACCGGCAAGTGAAACCCAACGGCGACTTGTTCATGATGCCTATCAACGACAAATTCCTAAAAAAGTACTATGTATAAGTTAGACTTGTACTCCTCTTATCTCTAGTGGGACAACCCATATGTATATCTCTACACCCTTGGTTCTTCATCCCCAGCAAGTGCCTATGTACAATATTTTTCCCTTCTTTATAAATTCTTATAAAAGCCATCATCTGTATCCAGGAGTCTTGGATACACAACGGATGATGGATCTTGAAAGCCTCCCTAACGAAGCAGTCCTCAGGTCCACTTGCATACTCCCGAAGTGACCACTCAAAAATTAATCTCGTTAGACGCTGGCCATGTTCATATTGCCTCTGAGCTATCGTCCAACCAATCACTCCAGCGGAGCAATCCTCAGGTCTATCTTCATATTCTAATAGACCACACTCAACAAATCACTCCTCAGCAAGTTTCTCGGACATAGGTTCACGTCCATTGTTATCTCTAAACTATTGTCCTAATATCTCTCCCTAACTGAGTTTGCCATGTACATATTACCTCTGAGCAAACTATTCGGATCTTGGCTATCGATCATCACGTCCATATTACCTCTGATATCGATTGTCATCCCACTTATCATCCGTACTCGCCAAAGTACACTTGTGCTGTTAAGTCCATAAAAACTGTCACGTCTATATTATCTCTGGTAGGCTTGTTCCAAATTTATTACTTGCAAAAATGTACACAAAAAGTAATGTGTCCACAAAACCTATTACATCCATATTACCTGTGATAAGGATTATTTTTGAATTTATTATTTGTACTCAACGTGCAAAACAAATAATAAGTCCACCAAGAGTCTCCCAGTGAGATTTTCTCAATAGAAGCAAATAGCCAGGTCCATGCTACCTCTGGCGCGCTTCCTTCTCCTTCCACAAAAATATCGGGATCGTTCATAATCTCTCGGTATGACTATCGATAAGCTCACATCTACTTCAACCCTGAGCTATCATCCTCACATCTTCCCCAGGAGTATTTTATGTCCATGTGACCTCTGAGCAAATATCTTCCTACGACTATCATCAGTCGTTATCTTAAATTATCACCCGTGCTTAAATTTAAGTACGCCAACATTGTTAAGCCCACCAAACTTGCCACATCCATATCACCTCTGGCAAGGCCCCCTTCGAACTTATTACTTGCACTCTCGTGAGCAAAAAGTAATAAGTCCCCAAGGATCCCCCAGTGGGATATCCTTGGTAACTACGGTGTTGTTCTACGTCCACGTCACCTTTAGTGCAAATACCCAAAGTTTATACGGATAATTCCAACAAAAGGAAAAAAGTTTCCTTTTATTATTATTATGTTGGAACTAAAAGCATACGACACTTGAGGACTTACCAACGCCTCAATCAAAATAAAAAGGAAGAAAAAATTACTGATACTTCTGATCGGTGCACAACTCCTCCAAGAGTTCTCGGAGACTAGCCACTCTGGCATCAATCCGACTCCTGACTCGGTGCTCGGCTTCTTGAGCTACGGCAGCAGGACTATCAAGGTGAGCGTAAGACTGGTGCTTCTCCTGCAGTCTCTTCAGAGTCCCTTCAATGGCGATAGAAGACTGAGCTACAGTGAGAGATTATGTGCGGATAACCTCCCGCTCTTGAAGGGCCTCACGAACATCACCCTCCAGGATCATAAGGTTGGCCTGGAGTTGTGCAATCATCGCCTGGATCTCAGCAATAGTGTGAGAGAAACCATCTTCCTGGGCGAAACTAGCCGCCTCATCTGCGTCCAATGCAATACGTTGGAGTTCCAGTTTCCGGAGCTCATGCTCAAGACCCACCTGGGTTTTCCTATAGGCAACCTTCACTTGTTTTACAGATTCCATGAGGCGTTCGTACTCTGTGGCCACGGTCACAACGACGTCAGCCTGTCGCACCTGTTGTAACTTGTTCAAGCACAGTTTTACTTCAATTAATTTCTAAAACAACAGGTCAGTCATCTACTCAGATCCATGAAGGGTCTTCAAAATCTGAATTGCCCCAGGAAACCGTGCTTGGACCAACCAAAGGACATCCCTCGAACCAGTACCTTTTGGACCCCTTGCTTCAACAATATGTAGAAGCCCTGAAGGATAACTTTTAAAGTAGCCATCCCAACTTCCATAGAGGGCGTCAAGGGAGACAAAGACAAAGGAATTACAGGAATTTCGACAGTTGAAGTAGCCTATGAAACAGAGGGGACATCACTCAAAAAGGCGTATGGTGGTACCACAGGTGTCGGACGACGAACGGCTTTTGCAGTAGCCAAGCTGTCCCACCAAAATTAGTGTCTGGATGCCCGACAAACCGGCAAGCTTGGCCTTCACATTGGCAAGGCCAGGAACAGACCTCACTGGAGGGCCGTTGTCCCCAGCAACTGAGGAAGCCGCAACTTCAGGTCGTCCAACGCCACCTCGCGGAGACGATAAAGCAGTCGCCATACTAGGTAGAATCACAAAGGTAGAGGCTTCCCCTACACTAACCGCAACCGAAGGTTCCGTCGGATATTCTCCATCCCTAGTAGGAGAAGGGAGAGTGGACTTCCTTCGAACTAGCCCCCCATCTTTGTATTCTTTCGTATCTTCCTCTGAGGCCACATTCACCATCCTCAGGGGAGAAGTTGAGTCTGTAGGGACAAAATCACCTTTGACCGACCGTACCAGGAAAATAAAAAACTGAAGATGAAAGATCTTATCCCGCGAGAAAATACGGAACAACATACCCGGAACAAATGACGGACTTTATTGAGCCACCTCGACAACGTCTGGGTCATTCATCGAGATATGGGGAGTAGCCGGTTCAACCAGCTCCCCCTCGTTGATATTCTCGCCTAAATTCTAAGGGGCAGGCTCCTCAGTCGCGATCTTGGGATCAGGAGACATCGACTCTTCGTCTCGTTCTGTATAAGAGACCCTAGCAGCAGTAGACCACCGAGGGTGATCCCGTCTCCCCTGTGGCTGTAAAGTTTCAAACAGACCATAAGAAAGATGCTCATATAGTGGAATCACAAGAATCAAATTAAGAGGTCTTACGGACACCGCTATCGCATCTAAAGTGGACTCAGGTTCAAAAGCCACCAGCGCACTAGGTCCTACCTCCACTCTTACATCCTCCGTAGGAGGATCAGATCCTTCTATAAGCCCTACCTCCAGATCTTTCTCGACTCACACTCGCTTGGAATGACTCGGGTGGCGAGCCATAGTCATATTGAGCTTAGGAGTAGGAAGGCCATCAAAAGGAGTCCCGTCGTCAGTCGGTGGTTCTGAATCAACAAGCAAAGGTTGGGCCACGCCCTTGACCTTTTTGGGCGTTCTTCGACCTTTCGAAGATGGAGGCGCAAAAACAGTGCCCGCCAGGTAGCTCACCCCGGGGTCATAATCAGATGGGGGAGAGTTGACTGTGCAGTAGAAACTCCCTGTAGCAAATAACATGGGCGACATGATACCGGCTGCCGGCAATCCAAACTCAGCTTGGGTTCTGACATCGGCATAGTAGCTCCATGCACGAGCACCATCGAGAACATTGCCGCAATACCCGAGGAAAGCACTAGGAGTATCCAACAGAAGTTGGCAGTATCCGAACTAACGAGCAAACTGACTGGGTAGATATGGCTCCAAGCAGATGTTACCTAAATTTTGATACACCAAATGGGAAGGATAGATAGCGAGGAGCCAATGGTAAAGTTTCATCGATAGAGGATGATCAGCAGCCTTACTGTCTCGGTGAATATCACTCTTTTCTCCCTCAGTGAATTCGGAGACGGTGCTAAAGAACGTCCAATCATTCAGATAAGCAAGCTCCCTCCTACAAGAGGGCACATACTCGCACTTCCACTTCATCCCCCGGTAGTGGCAGATAACAGCATCCCCCTCCAACATTCCTTCCTGGGTGCCAGGACGCATTAAGGACCGATGGTGCAATAAAAGCCAACCCATCAAGTAGTAATAGGATAACTCCACCCTATTTAACTCTCCAACCCCTTTGTGGTGCTTCACCTTGGAGGCAAAATATCGATGACCGCGGTGGATGTAGCAGACCATCACGGGTAGCAGTGTAAGAGGATGGCCAAAAGCCAGCTGTACGGTCGGGTGATGAGATTACAACTGATTCCCTCAATCGATCTTGAACCACCTATAAACATGCAGCTGTGTAGCCAGATCATCCAATATCCCACTAGCAGTGCCTTCTCAGATATCTCGTAGGTATCCATGAAGAAGTAGCTCAACTCCTCACTCTCGGCAGACAGATTGCGAGCGATAGACGCCTCGCGATACTTCTGGATCAATGCCACAAAATCCTCTTGGGATTGCGGCCCACGGACATAAACTTCGTCCAACTCGGACTCCTTCGAAAAAAAGATAGTGTGTCCATATAGTAATATGGGGGATGTCCCCTTCGGAATGATTCTTCTCCTTATATATTCTCTGGTAGATACTATGAAGGTACAATATCTCTGAGTGCACTGCTACGAGCTCCGGATCCTTCTTTTCGAAGTCCCCTAGTTTGCTGTTACTCGGGGCATATTCCTCGTAAGGCACATCGCCCCAGGGGAGCTTCGACACCGAATGCATCTCATACAAAGCAAGCCCCATCTCACCATCAGGCATGAAGAAAGTCCCTGTATGGAAGTTATACATCTCCATCAAGGCGATAAAGAGGCAACGGTTCATCTTCATGACATAACAGGTGCCTCGTACCACATGAAAGATGTTGGCGTCCCATAGTTCCCACTCATAGCGCCTCAGCACCCATCGGGTCAACCGACACCACGAGGGACTGAAATTGGCCCAGCCAAGAGTCCTTAATTGACCAGAAGGATAACTCCCTTTCTTGGCCACTTGGTGGAGGAACGTGTCCGCAGTATAAGCGTCAAGGTTTGGCCCTAAGTCACTCCTGACAACCCCAGTGCCAACTAGAGAGAAGAGTATGAAGGTGACTCCTTATGGAAAGAGAAAGTCCCCTTGCTCATATTCAATCCGTACTGGATGTTACCAAGCAGGGGTCCTCTTGGCTCTGGCGTCAGGTTCCAGTTCATCTCCCTCTAGCTCATTACTACATAGAAGTCCGACATAGTCATATAGCGCTAGAAAGCGGGCAGCGAAATCTTTGTCCCGCAATGGGTAAAATTTTAGTTCTCTTTGGACTTCCCCATGTCTAAAGCAGAGGTAGTCATCGCATCCCCGAAAAGAATGAAGGGTTTCTTAAAAAAAAGGATCCTGCCCAGCATCACTTTTCCCTGTGTCCACATGGCTTTGAAGGTAAAAATTGCTCTGGCCGGCAATTAGCTCTTGCCTCTCAGATCAACGGGACCCGCTCAGGATTAAGAATCAACTCACCAGAAGGAGTAGCGGGAAAGTTTATTATAAAGAACATAAAAGAAATGCAAATTAGCATGTTTGCCAAATTATCGTAACAAAAAGCCATATGTGTCACCCATACAAGGCGCATAGTAGATCTGCGCAAAGCAGGCTTACCACCATGCGACAGATATACAGGATGCGCATCACAGAACCACACATCCATGCGACAGGTCAAGTCAGAGGTCTGCGCACTCAGGCGACGAGACCCGAGAGATGGTCGTGCATGTCTATTCATCCATGCGACGAACAAAATCTTCCCTCTTCCAGTGCCCTTCTTCCTCGGGACCGAAGCCTCAGCAGCTAGGACCATCCCTTGGCAACAGTGGAAAAAGAAAGGGTTTGAGAAACTATAGCAGTCATCGATGAGTAACACAAGAAAAATCGTAACAAGGGAGAATGAAAATTAGCAAAGAGTCTCTCTCTTTCCCGACTTCCCCTATTTTAAGTCCAAACTGCCTCGATCTACGTGAAAACCTAGGATGAAAATGGCACTTGAAGTCTCAATCTGTTGTAACCCAGAAGTGAACCGTCCCCTCGGGCTCCACATCGTGAGATAGCTCAGAATTCGAAGAAATCTCTCCGCAGATCGAATCAAATTCGACATTAAATGGAGATATGATAGCCAAGAAACACTCATCAGTGCGGCCCACGACCATGCGGACCCAACGTCCATGCGACCTTCCAGCCATGCGGCCAATTGTGCTTCTTCCTGCATGCTTCTTATTCAAAGTATTCCAAACTTATCAGTTTAAAAACTTTAAAGCGGGTCTTCTAGAAGCATAAAAAATGTGCATTCAATAGCCATGCGACCCTGCGCCCCAAAAATAAAAACACATAAGAGATTAGGCCATAGAGTCTCCCTGTGGCCCAACAAGACAACAACTATGTGCCCCCAAAAGGAGGCTCAGATCATGCCCAAAGTCTCCCTGGACCCAACAAGCCAACAACCATGCGCCCCCAAAAGGAGGCTCAAATCAGGATGCAGAATCACCCTGCAACCCAAATAAAGGCGAGCTCCATGCATTCCCAATCAGCCAAAGCAGCTTGGCCACAGGAGGACCTAACGTGGCATCCCGTTAGCAGGATCATCTCTGAAATAAAATCCTAAGAAAAAAGATTTTCTGACTTCCTCAAAAGATGTGAACACGCTAAATGACAAAAGTCTCACATCAGACAACACTTTATTCTCGAAGGATGTGATACGCCGTGTGTACAGCACAACCGGCCTTATACGACTTTATGTGGTCCATGCATCTATGGCCCCATCCGTCCCAGACTCTACGCGGTCCTGTGCGTCTCTGGCCCTATCCGTCCCAGACTCCACGCGATCCCATGGGTCTCTGGCCCCATGCATCCCAGACTCTACGCCGTCCCGTACGTCTCTGGTGCCATGCGTCCCAGACTCCACGTAGTTTATATCCAAAAGACCATGCTTGTCTATTTTTTACCCTTGATTTTGGATCAGATTGAACCAATCACACCTGAATAATACGATCTTAGCAGGCTCTGTTCCATAATTATATGTCAACTCCACAATCTTTCATAAGATATCATAGAAATCATTGTCTGGATCGACATTTTTGTAGCTCGATGATCTGATACGCAAACAACTATTTTTTATAAAATCGAGATCTAAGAAGCTGTCTCTTATCGGGGCTTTTGTTGACTTGAACCTAAACCCATTCACACAGTAGCTTGGCCAGATTTTGACGGCATAAATTGGTCCCTTGGCTAGAGTTCTAACAGACTCATTCTCGGGTGTTGTGTGGGGACGATCGACCAAATACCAAGAAAATGATATTAAGTTCAATATTCTGTTAAATATTGTTCAAGTGCATACACAAAAAGATCCCTACATATGCACTCAACCAAGAAGGGAAATAAAGTCTCATTTTATGTCCTACTTCTTCATCTGTAATGTTTGGTCTCATCGACCTCACCTATTCATTAAATATGCTAAAAAATAACAAAACATCGTCTGATTAGTCTAATAATATTAGCGTATAGTATTACATTAAGATGACTTAAACGTTGACGTATTAATTACTTACCCCTCTAGCTTCTCCACTTCATCCTTGTCGTAGTTGAGTAATATATACAACTGAGCAGCCCTTAGCTCGTCGTCATTCAGATATCTCTTCATCATTTTTCCCGAAGGCTTACCGAAAGCATTGAATACTTTCAATATTGCATCATTAGATTCTTGATATCTGTCATCGTTTTTCGGAGATCTTATTCTATTAGTAGCAACATGCGGCTTGAAATACATCTAGAAAAAGTTTGTAATCTCCTCAAGAATATAGGCTTCACAAATAGAACCCTTGCCTTATTTTTCACCTTTCTCTTTAGGTGTTTCAGTTGACGTTCGAATGGTGTAAAACCCCCTTCCCAGAAAATCGTATATACCCTTTATTTATTAATTATTAATTAAATTGTAGTAATTAGGTCCAAATAGGAGAAATAGATTTTTAATAATTCTTATGTTAGGTGTTCGGGCACTTAGAGGACTTATGGGACCATCTGGAATTTTTCGGATTTTATTCTATGTAGGAGACCCCTTGAGCAGTTGCTAGCCTAGCGATGTGCAATACCCTATTATATAAATTTTCTTAAGAGTATATATATATATATATATATATACAAATATATATGTATATATATTTTAATTAAAGAAAGAAAGGAAAAGAAAAGTTAATAGAATAAGTATAATAATAATACTAACTTATAGTAATATAATAATATTAATAATATACTATTTACTACTTACAGCCACCTATTCAGCAACTTTAGTTTCTTCACGCGGATTAGTTGCTGTGGGAACACAGCAACTTGGCATGGCCTTAGAGACCCGCCCATTGACTTCCCACCCGAGCAAACCCGCGGACCCTTGATCCGCACCCCCTCTCTCATCCTAATTAATATATAGTATATATATATATATAATAGCTCTCTAAAACCCTAACCTAGAAACTCCAGACTTCCTCTTCCCATCTAGAGCCGTCGCCGCAGCCAGAGAAGCCTCCCCAAGCCATCCAACCATCCCGTCGACGCCGACATCGCGAACTGCAGTCTCCCGCTCGAGGCACCTTCGCTCCGGCGTGATTTCCCGTCGACTCGCTCGACCAAACATCGTTCTGTTTTCATAGGTATGATCTTCCCTTAACCCTCTCCAATACTTGTTTTATAGTCAAGCTCGGATAACGTGTTCCCCTAGGTGAAAAATAGCGCCCAAGTCAGCACGAGCAGACAGAATTCTGCAATCGCAGAATTCCAGAATGATGACCCATATTGCCGAGTTCGTATCTCCCACCACAGAGATCCGAATTCGGTGATTCTTTTTGATACCTGTAGATTACATGACCTAGTTCATTTTCTGTATAATAACTTTGTGCTATTAGTTGCTGTGGACAAAATTGTACTCGTCACAAAACTGCGCGCACCCACTTTTTCCGGTTTTCTAAAAGTTGGAGATCGGAGCGCGCCCCGCCAAACGGGACCGCCCCACCGTGTGCCAAGTGTACCGAATGGTGCACGCAGCATAATCAGACACGTGAAAATTCGTGGGGACTGATTTGGACGCATGTGCGTGCCGGAATCAGGCCGTATCCGCGAACACATTCCGTGTCGCCACTTTTGTGGAACTCGCAAGTATTTTGTGCACGCTTGTCAGATTGTGACGAAACTTACGCCACTGGACTCATGGTAACACGCTGGTCCTGTGATCCAATTTTCACGCATTTCTGAGATGGTTGACCAGATCGCCAATTGGCGGCCCTACAGTTGACTTTTTGGACCAAATTATGTTCGGCTCATCGGAATCCAAATTTGGACATACCGTTGGGATCGTCTTGACATTTAGAGTTGTTTGACCCATAGTTTGTCCCATTTAGAGACTGTTACCCTCGACACGCTTTTCGGTGCAAAGTAGCCCACATGTGGAACCCGCTTTGGCCCGAAAATGATATTTTTGCCCCTGTGTCCAAATTGGACGTAAGGACAGGCATTTTCAGCTATTTGACATCTTCTGAGACTGTTGGTGATAATTATTACAGCTTTCGGAGTAGTACCTACCGGATCCACCGATACCAGGACGACAGTTGATATTCAAACATCAGGCAAGTGTACCTTGCCAAACTCTGCAGCTTAGTTATTTATTTTCCTTGCTCTATATATATTACTGTGCATGCTCAACCTAGGACCGTGTGACGTACTGAGCGTCCGATTATCAGTCGGGTGCCAACACCGTACGCGGTATTGGGTACGGTCATCTAGAGATGGACATTCGTGACACTTTATATTCTCGTACTTGTCTTACCAAGTACACATTGACCCAGGACACTTGACACTACTCATGAGACAGGATTTTCCCGAGATATTCGTGGAGATTATGTATAAGATACAGGACATGGACATTATATTCTTAGATACTTTATGACTTGTGCATTAGTTATGATCGCGCTTGACATGGGCATGAGACGTTATGGTCATGATATGCGTGGTTACATTGGGTGGGGAGAGACACACAGGCTACAGGGTTTATATATATATCTTCTATTATTGAGAGGTCGTAGACTCTCGGAGCAGAGCTAGACCCACTACCGGTTATTACCGCTACCCCGGCTCCCCGACACAGAGCTTGTAGTGGCTCAGCCTGAGACTAGTGATGCTCTCACTTGCATTTTCACTTAGATGGTTACATATTTACCCCATTGTTTCATTTAGTTATTTATTTGCTGCACTGCTTATTTATTTATTGGCATGAGCTTTCTTGTACCTTGCTATGTCCCCTGAGGACCTGGATCCAAATTTTGTCCCCAGATTTTGCAGACGAGGTTTATCCCGAGATTTACGGGACCAGAGCAGGAGCTGATCCAGGAGCTGTACCACCATCTGAGGACGAGGTCTTAGCTGAAGACTTCTCTTGAGCATCCATGTTTATGCTCAGTTTTCATTATTTATTTTAGTCTTTTATATTCTGGTCTGTTGAACCATTGTACTAGATATTTAACGGGTTGTTCCCCGAAGTACTTTGTGAGACTATCTGATGATTTACATTCTTTATTTATTCTGTGGATCATATTTCATATCTTGTGTGGATGAGATTAGTTGTACCATGATTGTCGTAGACTTGTTATATTACAGCTTAAGTATGCCCTGATGGATCCAATAAATTAGGATTGTCCATCAGTGCGTACTGCTGGCCATTGACACGCGTCCGATCCTACGGTATTTTGGGACTGGGGCGTGACAAATGGGTACATCCACCTATAACCGATAGGACCACCGACACGTACCTCGTAGAAAAGATGAATTGGTAAATGCTTCATGGAGTCGAAGAATCCAGGAGGGAGCACTCTTTCAAGCTTGCACAGTATTACCGCAATGTCCTTCTCTTTCTTTTCTAGACGATCGACTATCCACTTGGTAGAACAAAGATCTCTGAAGAATATGCTAAGCTCTATTAAAGGATCCCAAATTACCTGCGGTAAGAATTCCCAAAATGCAATCGAAATTAACCTCTCCATGAATACGTGACAGTCGTGGCTCTTCATATCTATCAGTTTGTTCTCCTCCGGTTTGACATATCTTTCCAGATTTGACACGTACCCGTATGGAAATTTTAGCCCCTGAATCCACCTACATAGTCTCCCTTTATCCTCCTTGTCTAGTCAAATGCAACGCATGGTGTCTGCATATTTCTTCTAAGTCCAACCTGGCCTTGGGACTGTCTTTCGTCTTCCCCTTTAAGTCTATCACAGTATTAATTATGTTGTCAAACACATTCTTCTCGATATACATGACATCAAGGTTATGTCTGATCAGATTGGTGCTCCAATATGGCATATCCCAGAATATGCTCCTCTTTGCCCAGTTATGAGTATAACCAAATCCATTGCACTTGTACCCCTTAGTAGGCTCTTCGATAGCACTTGGTAAGTCTTTAACCTCTTCCCATATCGTATCTTCGAGCCAACTTGGAGGTGGATTTGCCTTCTCCGTAACGCTGGCATGAAATGCATTCATGTTCCTCCGGAACGGATGATCTGATGGCAGAAATTGTCGATGATAATCGAAGAAGCACAATTTTCCTCTGTGTTTCAAATGGAAAGCCTTAGTGCGGTCCATGCAATACGGACATAATAGATGATTATGAGTGCTCGATAGTCTGATGATCTGATCTGATAGCCAAAAAAATATTGATGGTCCACATAAGTGTTGCCCTCATTTAAAATTTTTACTTTTTTGAAACATCGTACGTGTTGGTGCCTACTTTCCACAGCTGATTCAACTTATCTATCAATGGTTGCAAGTACACATCAATATTCCTCTTCGGTTTATTCGAATCCAAAATAATGACGGTTAAGATAATAATCAGAGTCTTCATGCACATCCAAGGTGGTAGGTTGTACGGGGTGACGATCACAGGCCAACACGAATACTGGGAGCCCAAAAATCTGAATAGAGTAAAATCGTCGGACGAGAGCCCCAATCTTACATTACGTGAATCCGAAACAAAATTAGGATACTCTCGATCAAAGTGCTTCCATGCTTCTCCATCGGATGGGTGATCCAACACTCCTTCAATCTGTTCTCGCCTGTGTCAATTCATATTTTCGGCAGTCTCCTTCACCATAAACAACCTCTGCAACTGCGGCATCAAAGGTAAGTAGTACATCAAATCGGTCGACTTTTTCGTACCGACAGGCCTTCGTGTACCAGTTGCCTTAGCGATCAGCACCACAAAATTGGCACACATCTTCATCCTTGTCATCTTTGTAGTACAACATGCACCCGTTGCGACATACATCAATTTTCTTGTGTCCCATCCAGAGCGATCTCACAATCCTCTTAGACTGGTAGAAGTCTTTATGTAACTTAGCACCCGCCGGCAAGATCTCTATAATCAACTCCATCAGTCGGTTGTAACTAGGGGTGCAAACGAGCCAAGCCGAGCCAAGCTTTCATAAGCTTGAGCTTGGCTTGAATAGAATTAACCGAGCTCAAGCTCGAGCTCGAGCTTGATAAATTTTTTATTTTAGAGCTTGAGTTTGGCTCGAGCTCGTTTATATTAAGCTTGAGCTTGGCTTGCTTTGAGCTTGAGCTTGGCTTGATAAGCAAGCTTGATTCAAGCTTGATAAACAAGCTTGATAAGCTCAAACTCAAGCTCGTTAAGCTTGATTTTGAGCTTGTTCAGCCTTATTTCAAGCTCATTAAGCTTGATTTCGAGCTTAACGAACTTGATTTCAAGCTAGTTAGGCTTGAATTCAAGTACCTATAATGTTAACAATTTATTTATAAAAATTCAATTTAAAAAGTTTCTTAATATCAATTATTAAGGACATATAATTATATACAATGCACACAACCATATTGTTATACAAACATGCATACAAAAAGAATTCAACAAAGAACAAATTAAAATTAAAATAATAAAATAAATTTGTAGACTGCCAACCACGAGCTCCTAAACGAGCTTCTAAACGAGCCAGCTCACGAGTCAGCTCGCAAGCTTCTAAACGAATCAGCTCGCGAGCTCAAATGAGCCGAGTACTTCTAAGCTTGAGTTTGGCTCATTTATTAAACGAGCTCAAAAATGAAGCTTGAGCTTGGCTTGTTTACTAAACGAACCGAGCTCAAACGAGCTTTTATCAAGCCGAGCTTCGAGCAGCTTGCGAATGGCTTGGCTCATTTGCAGCCCTAGTTGTAACATTCTTGTGACAAGTTAAAATTAGACTTGATGCTCAACAGTCTTGTAACCATCTTCAACGTGAATGATCCTCACAACCAGGATATAATGGAGTCCTTGCATTCTTCAATAACTCCATGAACTTTGTAACATCAGCATTCGGTTCCTCCTCAGCTGCATCATCATTGTTCGGATCAAAACTAGGCCCGACGGCATGGAAAACTATGTTCACGCACCCGTCGTCATAATCAGCATGATCGTCGACATCCATATATAGCTCCACATAAGGCTCCGGCTCCGATGCTAAAGACATAAGTTCTCCGTGTAAGGTCCACTGAACGTAATTCGGCGTGAAATCCCTCGAGTACAAATAATATGTCACATCCACTTGTGAGTGATATTTAAAGTAGTGACATCTCACACACAAACACTTAATTTTGGTACCGTCCATGTACTGAGGGAACACCTTGGCGAACTGCAAGAACTGTTGTGCTTGTCACTACCCCATTTCCAGGGCAGGATATTTTTTTATTTTAATTTGGTAAATTATGTATTGATCATAAATATTTGTATTAATATTTAATTAGTTGGTTCTATTTATTTTTATTATTTATTTTAGGGTTTTGGCTAGTCTGGATCCATGTCAGACCCTAGTGGACCCTTGCCAGACCCACCAACACCCTTGTCAGACTTATTTATTGGTGTAGAATAGTTATTTATATTTTAATTAGTTAGTTGGAGTGATTAGGATTTAGTTAGAGTGCATTTGGAACCCCTAATCCAAACCCTAATTAAGATGACTTAGTGGAGGGTATTTTAGTCATTGTGTTTAACACAAACCCTAACCCTAAATCTATTTCTATACATGGTCGGCCCCTTCCCCTCCCCCCTCCATTTCATTTCTTCTTCTTTTTTATTCTCCTCTCCACTCTCTTTCTTCACTTCTTCCATTTTCTACTTCAATTCCAAGTAAGTTTCTCACCATTCCTTCTCTTCCTTCATTTATTCCTCTCTTTAATGTAAACCCTAACCCTTCACTTTCCCCTAACCTAGGTGTGTAGAGCCTAGACTTGGTATAGAGGCTTGGCTTGGAGGCTTGGAGGCTTGAGAGTGGTGATTTCTAGGTTTTGAAGACTTTGGCCTTGGGATTTCAACTCCCAAGAGGTAAACCCTAACTTTCTTCTTAGTGATTACTCTAATATAGTGTAATTAGTTGTTTAGAACCTTCCTAGACCTTAGAGCTACCCATGAGAGGAAGTTGGAGCTTGTTTGGATGTATTTGGAGACTTTGGCATAGGGTTTTGTGTCAATTTTGGGTGAAATCCGAGATTGGTCCAATTTTAGGTGTTGTCCTAGGTTAGACGGAACTAGGTAGATGTGCTTGAGTGTCTTGAGGGTAAGTACATGTCCCCGTTCGAACATGTGAGGTCGTGTCGCGGAGATTTGGACGTTTCGGGCAATTTGAGGGTTTTTTCGTCGTCGTGGGTTCCACATGCATGTAGAATTTTGCTACGGACCTAGAATCGAAGAGTTAGAATTTTTGTGAGGTTCTAGACATCGATTAGAACTCGTGGGTAAAATTTGGGTCGATTCCGAGTAGGTTTGGTGTACATTTAACGAGGTATCACAAGCCGCACTCCACATGTTTGTCGAAATGACCAAATAGCCATTTTGACTTGGTTTCTAGATTTTGGGCTTGTGCGCGGGTTGGTTTAGCCTCGGGGAGTATGTATTAGAGTTTTTAGGTTTATATTTATATATATATATATATATATATATATATATATATATATATATATATATAGGTTTATGGGAGTGTGTGGGTGAGTGTGCGTGTAGGTGGTTGTGTGTGTGGATGTGTGTGTTGGTGAGTGTGTTTGTGTTTGTGCGTGAGTGTTGAGGATGTGTGTGTTTGAGTGTATATATATATATATATATAAGTGTATATATATATATATATAGTGTGTGTGTGTGTGTTGTGGGTTTTGTGTAGTGTGAGTGAGTGTGTTAGTATGTGTGTTTATATATATGTATGTGTGTGGGTGCATAGTTATATATTTATGTATGTGTGTGTGTTGGTGTGTGTCAAAAGAGGGTAAGATGGAGAGCTAGAGAGCGAGAGATTGAGATGAGAGATGAGAGGGTGAGATAGAGATAGAGGGAGAGTGAGATAGATTGATAAAGGGAGAGTGAGATGGAGTGAGGGAGAGGGAAGAAGGGCAGCAGTAGTAGAGAGTGAAAGAAGAGCAGCTACAGCAGCAGCAGAACTCAGCAACAGCAGTAGCAGCAGCTGTAGGCAGCAGCAGCAGCAGCTAGTTAACCCCCCCTATATATATATATATATATATATATATATATATATATATATATATAGAGAGAGAGAGAGAGAGAGAGAGAGAGAGAGAGAGACAGATATAAGTATATGTATATATATATATATATGTATGGATATATATATATATATATATATATATATATAAGTATGTGTGTAGATATATATATATATATATATATATATATATATATATATATATATATATATATATATATATATATATATATATATATGTATGTAGATACACATATAGATAGGAATATAGTTATATATATATGTGTATAGATAAATATATATATATATATATATATATATATATATATATATATATATATATATATATATATATATATATATATATAAGTTAGTTTGTGAGATGAGAGGGCAAGGTATTGGATCTCTATACCTTGAGATATCAAGGTATTGATGTAAGTGAGATATTGAAGGTAAGATGTGTATCGAAAATGAGGTAATTGCCTATAACCTAGGTTATATATATATATATATATATATATATATATATATATATAGTAGCAAATGGTAGTATATACATATAGATAGTTAGCTAGTTAGTTAGAGTTAGAGAAGGTTCGGCGAGGTATCTCAATACCTTGAGATACCAAGGTATTGAGGGTAGTGAGGTATCGGAGATGAGATATCGGGGTATAGCCTAAATACTAGGTTATATATATATATATATATATATATATATATATATATATTGATATTTACATATAGTGGTATATATATAAGTATATATATAGATAGTTAGCTAGTTGGTTAGTGTTAGAGACGGTAAGGCTTGAGTATCTCAATACCTTGAGATACTCAAGCTATTGGGTATCGGGGCGAGGTATTGGGTTTTTGCCTAGGAATGAGGTTAGAGATGCTTATATATATATATATATATATATATATATATATATATATATATATATATATACGTGCTAGTATATATAATAGAGGGTATAGGCGGGGTATATAGCGTAGGTTGAGATATCGGATACCGAGGGTATCCCGGTATCTCAAGGAGGCGAGTTTGAGGGTTTACTAGCTTAACGAGCTAGTTTTGACCTAGAATTTTAGGGGCACCCTAGTTTGACCTAAAGTTGACCGTAGTTGCCTCGGTTGACCGCCAAAGTGAACTTTGACCTAGTTTTGACCTAAAGTTGACTTTTTGGACCCCTGGTTGACTTTTTGACCCAGATTTTACCGGTTTGACCCGTTTGACCTAGAACAACCTTAGAAGCTTATTTTTAGTTATTTTATATCTGTTTAACTCTTTAGAACCCCGTTTAACCTTGTTTTTTGCAATAGGTCCTTGCGACACCAGTTCGGATCGCAAGTTGCTCAGGACGTCAAACGAGTACATTCTCTGATAGTTTTTATTATCTGATGATTATTATGATTCAACTTCTAGTATAGTATTATCAGACTTTTCTGGCACGATACGGACTAGTATTTCTAGATTTATTTACTTGCGACACGTATATTTCATATTTCTGGCCTCTATTTCTGGAATCACCTACTGGCATCACATCAGGACTCACTACAGGCATCACTCATATTTCTGGCTGGACTAATACTTGATTTATGTGTCGGGTCTTGGATTCACTTGTACTAGTCGGGACGGAGAAATACTCGAGTAGACATGTAAACATTCCCAAATCTGGAATCACTGGAATCACCCCCTCTTGTCTAATCTGGAATGATAGCAGCCGCACACCCAGTGTGCGGTGAGCCGTACTTACCCCTAGCCGTTTACATGTCGAAACAGGTATTTCAGAGACACGAGTTCATTCTTTCTGGTCTAGACTCTCTTGCATTTCTAGACTGGTCTCACTTATACTTTCTGGACTGAACTCATTATATTTATTCTTGCTGGACTCACTTCACGTTATTGTGCACACACTTGATCTTAGTTTAGATTTCTTGTATCCTGCAGTTATTACTATCTTGCTTCTGATTTTCATGCATCTTTACCTTTATGCACCAGTTGTTAGATATATATATTTTCTTGTTCATACTTTATTTCCTTCACCTTGTGCTACTTGTTACAACTGCTTTATAGTTTTTATCATTTAATTGGAACTGTTGTTAGAGGTGTACTTGCTCCAATCCTGACTGGATATATTTTTCAGAGGATCCGAAAGATTGGTGTCCGACATTTTACAGACCTCAGCCTGTCGATGGTGCAGACAGGGACCCCCTAGTTCAGGAGTAATTTTTGGATTGGTAGTCGGGATCACTAGGACCTCAGTTGTATTTATTAGCTTTTGGTACCGAATTTGTCCCCGACTTTTGGTTTGAGACTTTGTATTGTATTTGATTCAGGATATGGTTGTTATTATTATTATTGTGGTTGTTTTTAGTAGTTGTTGTTGTTTAGACTTTGTAGTTGTTAGACTTCTGTGTTATCTTATCGTGCTTAGAATCGTGATTGAGTACTAGTGTTATCTTTATGATATTGCTCCTCCGTTTGGAGTTGAGATGTACTTATATTGTTATGTGGGATTGTTAGCTAGATAGTAGACCTAGACAACGTTCTACCGCCGATGCTGCGGCGTAGGCTGGACGTACCCATAACTCATGCCCGATTTTTCGGATGCAGATCGTGACACATTTTTGGTGGCGGCCTACGCACGTCTCGAGCTTCGTAATTAGTACAATATCGTGGTAGTACAATAATTTAGTTGTACTGCTCCAAGCCTGCTCTAGGATATAGGATCTAGGATGAGAGTGTACTCAATCACGACTAGGAACAATTCTAATCTAATTATTCTAAAATTTCTTTCTTTTAAAATATTACTGTCCTTCTTTGATGATATCGTATCTTGAAACGTATTGACTTCTTTTGATCTGTGTTCAGGATGCCTCCGAAGACACGATCCTATCGTACCGTTCCAGCAGTTGCCACCGAGAGGTATGCTACCTCTCGTTCAGCTCGTATTCAGGCAGCTGCTACCACTCCACTCACCACTCCTGCGGTTGAGGGAGCATCTGTTTCTCTCGGGGATCCTCCTCCACCTGTCGATCCGAGGACTACCCCAGTTATTCTGGTGGTACCTCCTCCACCACCTCCTACACCAGTAGACGTCGCACAGTTGTTTGCATTCTTCAGGAAGATGATGGATGCGCAGCACCGCCAGGTGGATGTGATGAGGCTGGGCATTGAGAATGCCCACTAGGTGGCCATGACGGCAGTAGACAGAGTGGCTCAGACCCAGCCACAGGAAGATCAGACTCAGCACCCGAGGCCGAGAAGCATCATTAACTTCCAGAGGATGCGGCCCAAGGAGTTCTGGGGTACACAGGGGATCATGTACGCGGATGACTGCATAGAGCATATCGAGGGGATTTTTCGGCTGGCACAGATTCCAGACAGCATGCAGATAGAGGCATCGGGCAGTCAGATATTCGACCTTGCTTTGACTTGGTATCGTACTGATACGAGGATCGCGGCACCAGGGCTTACTTGGGAGGCTTTCAAGAGGCTTTTTAAGGAGAAATTTTTCCCAGATGTGGCGCTCAGTATTTTGGAGAGCCAGTTTCAGGCACTCGTCCAGGGGAGCATGATGGTGGACGAGTATGCAGCAGAGTTCTGCCGTCTGGGCAGATTTATAGAGGGCTTGAGTGAGGTAGCAAAGGCAAAAAAGTTTTGCAAGGGCTTGGTCATGGCGGTCAAGTCTTTGACTAGGAATGACCGCGAGGCGACTTTCGAGCAGATTGTAGGGGACACTCAGAGGGTAGAGGATGACTTGGAGCTCAAGTCCAAGGGAGGCAGGAATGATTCAGGTAGTGCGAGTGGTAGTGCGAGACCGGCTAAGCGTCCCTATGTGTATAAGACAGTACAGCAGGGTTAGGATCAGAGAGTGCCCATTTGTGCCTACTGTAGGAAGGCAGGACACACTTTGGGTTGTTTGTAGGAGGAGGCTGAAGGTGTGTTTGTTCTGTAGATCTGCTGCTCACCAGATGCGAGATTGCCCCACTGTACCTCTATTTGGTAGAGCACAGGATCGGAGAGTTGGAGCTAGGCCACCTGTGGCACAGCATTATGCCCCGCACCAGCAGAGGAAGATACCCCAGCAGGGCAGGGCTTTTGCGTTGATGGTCGAGGAGGCCGATGCTACGGGTGTTAGGTTAGCAGGTTTGTCTCTTTTTATTTTTCTTCCTATCCTTTTCCATTCCTTATGGTGTGCTTCATTAGTACCTGTTAGACTTTTTTTGTGCTGGTAGATAGTGTAGTGACCCTGATTGAGATAGTGATAACACGACCAGTGGGACCATGATCTTGCATGTTGTTTAGGTAGAATTTTTTGACTGTGATTGTTTGGGGTTTGACCTAGAAGAAGTGCGATCGACTTTAAATTTTGAGAAAGAAATTTTCTAAGGAGGATAGGCTTGTCACTACCCCATTTCCAGGGCAGCATATTTTTTTATTTTAATTTGGTAAATTGTGTATTGATCATAATTTTTTGTATTAATATTTAATTAGTTGGTTGTATTTATTTTTATTAGTTATTTTAGGATTTTGGCTAGTCTGGACCCATGTCAGACCCTAGTGGACCCTTGCCAGACCCAACCAACACCCTTGTCAGACTTATTTATTGGTATAGAATAGTTATTTATATTTTAATTAGTTAGTTGGAGTGATTAGGATTTAGTTAGAGTGCATTTGGAACCCCTAACCCAAACCCTAATTAAGATAACTTAGTGGAGGGCATTTTAGTCATTGTGTTTAACACAAACCCTAAACCTATTTCTATACATGGCCGGCCCCTTCCCCCCCCCCACCCTCCATTTCATTTCTTCTTCTTTATTCTCCTCTCCACTCTCTTTCTTCACTTCTTCCATTTTCTACTTCAATTCCAAGTAAGTTTTTCACCATTTCTTCTCTTCCTTCATTTATTCATCTCTTTAATGTAAACCCTAACCCTTCCCTTTCCCCTAATCTAGGTGTTTAGATCCTAGACTTGGTGTAGAGGCTTGGCTTGGAGGCTTGGAGGCTTGAGAGTGGTGATTTCTAGGTTTTGGAGACTTTAGCCTTGGGATTTCAACTCCCAAGTGGTAAACCCGAACTTTTCTCTTAGTGATTACTCTAATATAGTGTAATTAGTTGTTTAGAACCTTCCTAGACCTTAGGGCTACCCATGGAAGGAAGTTTGAGCTTATTTGGATGTGTTTGGAGATTTTGACATAGGGTTTTGTGTCAATTTTGGATAAAATCCGAGATTGACCCAACTTTAGGTGTTGTCCTAGGTTAGACGGAACTAGGTAGATGTGCTTGAGTGTCTTGAGGGTAAGTACGTGTCTCCGTTCGGACACGTAAGGTCATGTCGCAGAGATTTGGACATTTCGGGCAATTTGGGAGTTTTTTCGTCGTCGTGGGTTCAACATACATGTAGAATTTTGCCACGGACCTAGAATCAGAGAGTTAGTATTTTTGTGAGATTTTAGACATTGATTAGAACTCGTGGATAAAATTTAGGTCAATTCCGAGTAGGTTTGGTGTGCATTTCACGAGGTATCACGAGCCACACTCCACGTGTTTCTCAAAATGACCAAATGGCCATTTCGACTTGGTTTCTAGGTTTTGGGCTTGTGCGCGGGTTGGTTTAGCCTCGGAGAGTATGTATAAGAGTTTTCGTATTTATATTTATATATATGTGTATTTATAGGTTTATGGTAGTGTGTGGGTGAGTGTGTGTATAGGTGGTTGTATGTGTGGTTGTGTGTGTGTTGGTGAGTGTGTTTGAGTGTATATATATATATATATATATATATATATATATATATAAGTGTATATAAGTGTATATGTATATATATATGTATAGATATATATATAAGTGTATATATATGTATAGTGTGTGTGTGTTGTGGGTTTTGTGTAGTGTGAGTGAGTATGTTAGTGTGTGTGTTTATATATATGTATGTGTGTGGGTGCGTAGTTATATATATATGTATGTGTGTGTGTTGGTGTGTGTCAAGAGAGGGTGAGATGGAGAGCTAGAGAGAGAGAGAGATTGAGATGAGAGATGAGAGGGTGAGATAGAGATAGAGGGAGAGTGAGATAGAGTGATAGAGGAAGATTGAGATGGAGAGGGAACAAGGGCAGCAGCAGTAGAGAGAAAAAGAAGAGCAGTTGCAGCAGCAGCAACAGCGCAGTATCAGCAGCAGCTAGTTAACCCCCCCCCCCCCCTTTATATATATATATATATATATATATATATATATATATATATATATATATATATATATATATATATATATATATATATATATATATATATATATATATATATATATATATATATATATAGTTTTATATATATGTGTATAGATAGATATATATATTTACATAGATAGATAGATATGTATATATAGGTATAGATGAGTATATATATATTATATATATGTGTATAGATAGATATATATTTACATAGATAGATAGATATGTATATATATATATATATATATATAAGTTAGTTGGTGAGATGAGAGGGCAAGGTATTGGATCTCAATACCTTGAGATATCAAGGTATTGATGTAAGTGAGGTATCGAAGGTAAGATGGGTATTGGAGATGAGGTATTTGCCTATACAATAAGTTTTATATATATATATATATATATATATATATATAGTTAGATATATGTTATATATATAGTATCATATGGTAGTATATACATATAGATAGTTAGCTAGTTAGTTAGAGTTAGAGAGGGTTAGGCATGGTATCTCAATACCTTGAGATACCAAGGTATTGAGGGTAGTGAGGTATCGGAGATGATATATATATATATATTTATATTTATATTTATATTTATATTTATATATAGTAGTATATATATAAAACTATATATATAGATAGTTAGCTAGTTAGTTAGTGTTAGAGAGGGTAAGGCTTGAGTATCTCAATACCTTGAGATACTCAATGTATTGGGTATCGGGGCGAGGTATTGGATTTTTGCCTAGGAATGAGGTTATATATATATATATATATATATATATATATATATAATAGAGGGTATAGGCGGGGTATATAGCGTAGGTTGAGATATCGGATACCGAGGGTATCCCGGTATCTCAAGGAGGCGAGGTTGAGGGTTTACTAGGTTAACGAGCTAGTTTTGACCTAGAATTTTAGGGGCACCCTAGTTTGACCAAGAGTTGACCGTAGTTTCCCCGGTTGACCGCCAAAGTCAACTTTGACAAGTTTTGACCTACAGTTGACTTTTTGGACCTGGTTGACTTTTTGACCCAGATTTTATCAGTTTGACCTGTTTGACCTAGAACAACCTTAGAAGCTTGTTTTTAGTTATTTTATATCTGTTTAACTCTTTAGAACCTCGTTAAACTTATTTTTTGCAATAGGTCCTTGCGACGCCAGTTCGGATCGCTAGTTGCTCAGGACGTCATGCGAGTACATTCTCTGATAGTTTTTATTATCTGATAATTTTTATGATTCAGCTTTTAGTATAGTATTATCTGATTTTTCTGGCACGACACAGACTAGTATTTCTGGATTCATTTACTTGCGACACGTATATTTTATGTTTCTGGCCTCTATTTCTGGAATCATCTACTGGCATCACATCAGGACTCACTACAGGCATCACTCATATTTTTGGCTGGACTCATACTTGATTTACGTGTCGGATCTTGGATTCACTTGTACTAGTCGGGACGAGGAAATACTCGAGTAGACATGTAAACATTCCCAAATCTGGAATCTCTAGAATCATCCCCTCTTGTCTAATCTGGAATGATAGCAGCCGCACACCCATTGTACGGTGAGCCGTACTTACCCCTAGCCGTTTACATATCGAAACAGGTATTTCAGAGACACGAGTTCATTCTTTCTAGTCTGGAATCTCTTGCATTTTTTGACTGGTCTTACTTATACTTTCTGGACTGGACTCATTACATTTATTCTTGCTTGACTCACTTCACGTTATTGTGCACACACTTGATCTTAGTTTAGATTTCTTGTATCCTGCAGTTATTACTATCTTGCTTCTAATTTTCATGCATCTTTACCCTTATGCACCAGTTGTTAGATATATATATTTCCTTGTTCATACTTTATTTCCTTCACCTTGTGCTACTTGCTACAACTGCTTTATAGTTTTTATCATTTAACTGGAACTGCTGTTAGAGGTGTACTTGCTCCAATCCTAACTGGATATATTTTCCAGAGGATCCAGAAGATTGGTGTCCGACGTTTTATGGACCTCAGCCGATCGATGGTGCAGACAGGGACCCCCTAGTTCAGGAGTAATTTTTGGGTTGGTAGCTGGGATCACTAGGACCTCAGTTGTATTTATTAGCTTTTGGTACCGGATTTATCCCCGGCTTTTGGTTTGAGACTTTGTATTGTATTTGATTCAGGATATGGTTGTTATTATTATTATTGTGGTTATTTTTAGTAGTTATTGTTTTTTAGACTTTGTAGTTGTTAGACTTCTGTGTTATCTTATTGTGCTTAGAATCGTGATTGAGTACTTGTGTTATCTTTATGATATTGCTCCTCCGTTTGGAGTTGAGATCTTGACAGGTGCTTATATTGTTGTGTGAGATTGTTAGCTAGATAGTAGACCTAGACAGCGTTCTACCAACGATGCTACGGCATAGGCTGAACGTACCCACGACTCATGCCCGATTTTTTGGGTGCGGGTCATGACAGTACACCCTCTATGAATTTATCCTGCATACCGCACATATCATCAGGATGACGGTTGTACATCCACGAACGATGTCGTAGGTAGTAATTCATATCCATTAATATACTTCTATAAAGATAGATACACATGATTGTTCAAGTATATATTATTCAAAGGGTTGCAAAAGTAATAACATAAAGACATAATTTCAAACTTAGAAGATATGTGGACAACTCCGATTTCAAACTCCATTAAATGGGCGGCTCATAATAGTAAACACGTGTTCCCTTGTGATCCATTATCTGAAAAGGAATTTACTGAGAGTTATACAATATTTTAAAAAAATCCTAGAAAAGGCTAAGTATTATAAATTATCTGAAAAGACTGAGAAGCCTTTGTTTATTCCTCTAAAAAAAAACTAAAAAGACTTGAAATCTAGTTCTCACCATAAGTCTTTTTATATATTTAGATCCTTTCATTCTTAGTCATTTCTGGTATAACTCTAATAGCCTCAAAAGGCTTGCAGAACTCAATTTTCTTTTCACATAATAGACCACGAAGGAACACTTGACTTCAGAGTATCCAACATAGGTAGAACCTAAGTATTCAACATGGTAAAACCTAAAAGCCTAGTCACTACTATTCTAGACCTAAAAGCCTCAAAAAATTTGTTTCAGAGAAGGGCTCACATGGAACACATGGACTCTCATACACTTGACACACATACACAAGGTATTACCTATACCCAAACACAATATCTTGACTAAAATACAAACACAAATTTTCTTGTTACTTAACTATGACATTAACTCACACTCACTAATCTTAACTACACATAGACATACACATAAAACATTATATATAATACTCCCTAGTACACACTATGCCCACACAATCTCCTTCTAGGTAATTATCTACCTATAGGATACTCATGTATAACTGATACACATATGCACATACAATCTTAACTAAAAATTTGTACATTACATATAAAATTTAGAGCTATATAACTTTATTTTACTTATTTATTTATATACTTTTTTTATGTAAATCTATATAAATACTAGAAATTTAAAACGAACAGATTGGAATGGGTTGGACCTAACCCTAGTTTCGTGTAAGTGTCAGTGTTTGTGTGTCCGTGTTGTATCTGTGTTTGTGTCAGTTTTGTGTGTCCGTATTGTGTCTGTGTTTGTGTGTCCTTCATATTAGCCCTAACCCTAGTTTCGTGTCAGTGTTTGTGTGTCCATGGCGTGTCAGTATGTGTGTATGTATGTGTGTCATGTCAGTGTGTGTGTATGTATGTGTGTCGATCGTATCAAAGAGAGAGGGGGGCTAGGGTTTACCTGAGCCGCCGGAGGGGGTCGCGGGGGGAGCACCGTCGAAGCCAGAGGTCGAGGGGGCGCACCGACGGAGGGGGTCGAAACCCTAACCCTAATCAAACTAAGATAGTTAGAGAGAGAGAGAGAGAGAGAGAGAGAGAGAGAGAGAGAGAGATATAGGGGTTAGGGTTTACCTGAGCCGTCGATCGGAGGGCGGAGCACGGTCGGCCCCGGAGGGGAAGGTCGCAGGAGGCTCGTGCGGAGAATGGGGAATTTTTGGGGAAAATTTTTTGAAGGGAGGAAAATAAAATTGTTCTGGAAACCTATATGAAAAACGTTAGCGACGTTTTAAACATACTTCGTTGAACATCGTTGAGGTTATAATATTTAACAATGTATGTAATATTATGTCGCTACAATAAAAATAATAGACGTTTTAAGACATTTTGCGACATCGACTTCTGTAATATTATTGATAGTCGCTATGCGTCGCTGACAGTCACTAACAGCGACGCCATACGATATTATTTTATGATGTCGCTAAATTTATAAAATATAGCGACGTCAAAAAAAGATGTTGCTAAAAATGTCACTATTTTTTTATATTTTGGTACTATCTGGTATGTTTTCCAAGCTCACATACATCACAAACCAACTTTTATATATTAGCCTTTTGATAAATAGATGGATACATCTGACTCAGTAGACTGAATAAAGAGTGTCTCATGCGCTGATGTTGAAGTAATAATTCTGCTTCCACTGTTCTTTTCGGCTCCTCCGGTTGTGCTTCTTCCACCAGTGATGCTAGTGCTACGTCCAGCCCGCCCATATCCAAGTACCATAGCCCCTTATGCCAAGTGCAAGTCTCCAACTATCTCCCCGTTCTTCTCCTGAAAAATTACCTTAGGAATGTAAAAGAAAATAACACAATTAAGTGGAGAACAATGGCACTAATGGACAATAGATTAACAAAAAAAGATGGAGCATACAAGCCATCAGTAAGGGTTATAGAAGGGGCACATTCAACTGTGCCTTTACTTATAATGGGTCTAGCCATACCATCAGCAGTCTGAATGCTTTCAGACATCGTCAGGTAAGTATAATCTTGGAACTCATCATAGGAACCTGTGACATGGCAGGATGCCCCAGAGTCAATTATCCAACCTGGTCTGTGGATAGATGCCAGGTGTCACGACCCGCACCCGGTGTAAGGGTACTAGTCGAAAACAACGCCCAGCCTACGCCGCAGAATCGGCGGTAGAACGCTGTCTAGATAATCTATCTAATATAATGAACCACCAATAATGATAAAATACTCAATCACATAACTAAGATAGAATGAGCACGAATCAGATAAAGAATAGAATAGTCACAATACAACTCATGAGTCTAAAATAATACATCAATGAGTCTGAAGAAAAACAGAAATAAGCTGGAGACAAATCCAGTACAAAAGAATACTACAAAACTATAAAGCTACAACTCCAGGGTCAACTGTCTCAGTTGGGATAAGTCCCTCTTGAGCCAGGGTCTCAGAATCTAAACCCACAATATCCTGGGGTCCATAGTAGGTAGGGTACTCCTCAGTGTCATCTGGAAAAATATTTCCAGTCAGGAAGGAGCAGAGTACAACCCTAACAGCAGTTCTCAAATAATGATAAAAACTATGTAACAGTAAATAGCTGTGGATAAACAAGATGCATAAATAGATACAAAAAATGTATAGACAATAAGGAAGTACTGGAAAGAAATACAATAATGAACAATATGCTGATGGAACAAGAATACTAATGACTAAGTGTGTGAGTACTAGCTTTAACATGTGATCGGCTTGGGAACTTGCACAAGAGTATAATGGCCTGGCTGATTATACGTGCGGTGTATGATCAACACTCACAAGGAATAAGACATGCACAAGGAGGGTATGATCATATATCTACACTAAAATACTCCCCACCCCCGACTGGTATAATAGATCCAACCACGGTACGTTATGGCACGAGATTCCCCAAGAAGAGAGCGACTCCTCCCGAAAATCGGTGTCTGTACATGTACAAGATAACCAATAAAACAATACTTGCACCATATACACCATATACCAAGGAATAACATCTCATGACGAGATCCGGATATACCAATCCGTGTAACAATAGTGTCAAGAGAACATATAAATCTACACTAGATACAACGAACATAGAGGATATCATAAATGAGAAACTATCAGAGAATGTACTCGCCTGAAGTCCAATGAACAATCTCACAAATGTCTGACTCGGTGCCTCGAAGACCTAGATATGGAATACAACATTAAAACAAGGTCCCGGAAAGAGAACAAGTCAAACTAGACAACTTCTAGGTCAATAACTCAATTCTAAGGCAAAAGTCAACTATGGTCAACTCTAAAGTCCACTAAAGTCAAACATGGTCAAACCCAAAGTCAACCTCACAAAACAACCATAAAATAATTATAAAAATAAAATACAACAATTTAGGAATCAAATTAGATTCCAAAAGAAACTCACACAAAGTATACTAATAATACAATTAATATATACCTTAAAAATATATATATACAACCCAATATTCATATAATTAAAATACTATATTATAACAATTATTATACCTCACAAAACACATATATATATACATATAAATATATACAAATACAATATATAATATATACATTAAATCTGTCAAAGCGTCACTGAAAACAGTGAGCTAAGAATATAATTTAATTAAAACGGCTAATAGTGACAGTTTCGTCTGTCACCGAAAAACTGTCGCAGAAAAAATTGAATACAATTTCTACTGCCGACTGGATCGCTGACAGTTTAAAACCGTCGTAGAAAGACTATCGCGGAAAATCCGCTCAGACCCGCCCACTGCTAATTAATGACAGATTTGTCATTAAATGCATTTAAATGCACAGAGTTACAGCGGCTGCTGTATCGGCTAATTAATGACAGTTTTACTGTCATTAATTCACTGTTACTAAAACAATCAAAATATATATATATATATATATATATATATATATATATATATATATACAATAAAATCACAATACAATATAATTAAATAACTAATAATTATATACTTATATATATACACATCTACACTTATAATTAAATATCAATTGTTACAAACTCATGTACATATTAATGTACATATTTTATATGGCTAGAAGCACACCTAAAATATATACATTAATATACAATAAGTTCATAATAATTATAAATAATACAATTACACAATCAAACACATAAATATATTTTATAAAATATTTTATGTATAAATTATATTATTTAACAAGTAGTAACATATATATTTGCATGCAAGAAAGCTACATATTATATTGTACATTATATTAGCACACACAAAATATAGATCTATGCTACAATAATTACTATAATAAATACACAAAATAAATATATAATATCCATATATATTTACTAATTATAAATGAAGAATTGAACCATAATTAATTAGATCTATGCAAAATACACACAATTGGAGAGTATCTCACCGTATCCCACTAGATCTAGGATACGCATGCGACACGAGTCCAACACACAACCAAATGCACCCCGAAGGACACAAACAAATCACAAATAATATTTATGAACAAATCAAAGTGTCAAAAGTAGATCTATGTGTCCGTGTCAAAATACGACATGTTCAAAGCCCCGTGTCGGAAGAAAACTCCCAAATGACACGTATCACCAAATAGTTGGGATACGAACCACCAGTATCCCAATATGGACACGACACTAGCCTCAAACACAAATCTCATGTCCAATTGATCTATAGGATCAATTGACACACACAACAAAATGTAAATTCGAAATTCCAACAAAATTGATACAAAAAGCACCATAACTTTCTCCATGGGTCTCCTATGAACACAAAACAAAGTCCTATGGGTAGTACATACATATAGGTTGATTTTACATGATTAAATCCTAGATTTAGAAGCTATTAAAATAGGAAAAACTGAATTATACCTATTGGGAGATGGATTCCCAATGAAACCTCCAATTGAGATGAACTTGCTTCCAAATTGTAGATCCTTGCTCCTCTTTGTAGATCCTTACTTCCTTCTTCTAGATCCTTGCTTTCTTCTTCTCTAATGGTGAATTGGGAAGAATTTGGAATGAATTTGGTAGGGAATTGGATTGGGAATGGAGGAAATTTGGTAGTGGGAAAATTCTAGATCTAGATTTGGAATGAAATGAGAGGAAAGAGAAATTCTCCCCCCCCCCCCTCATTAATAGGCCGGCCATAGCCCCTCCCCCAAGCAATTGTAAAATGTCCAATGTACCCCTTGGGGCCTCTCATGAAGAAATAATTAAGGAAGGAAGCTTCTAGTCTAATCATTTAATTAATTTAATCCATCTCCTTAACTATGGGCTTTCTAAATGGGCCAAGTCTAACTAGTTAATTCATGTTGGTCCATGGGTCCAAACTAAACTAGTTGGGTCCACTAAAATAAGTCCAAAATAATTAAATAATAACTAACAACAATTAAATAATACAACAAATAATTATTTACCATGCACAATATTTATTTAAATAGGAAATTACCAAAATACCCTTTCCTAGAAAATGTGGTAGTGACACCAGGGCATGAGCAGGTATACCTGTGCTTGTATGGGGCATAGTGGGTAATGTTACCCCCGGAGGTGGTTGGAGTTGATGCCCCAGAGATGTTAACTCGACTGTCGACGGTTCCAAGCTTAATGCTTCTCTATATCTCTAGCATTTCTCTCTCACTAGGGGTCATATCGGGTGCCTAACTCTCACTTCCCTCTTCTGCCAGGTTTGCCTTGTGTCCTCCGGAATGATTACTTCTGCCAGTAGCATAGCCTCCTCTGCCAGCCCTACCCCCTCCATGGCTGTGTCCACGGCCGCTGGACTGGCCTTTCAGGGGTTTCGTATAAAATCTGATGAAGTGTCCAGGGTCTCCATAGTTGTAGCACCCTCCCCCTCCGGAAGGGTTTGGGTTAAAAGCTGGTAGAGCTAATTTTTCCCCCCAGAGAGCTAGTGGTGCTAGGCATCAGCTTCATTCATGTCTCTTCTTGTGCCATAGCAGCTATGTCCTCCTCCAGTGATGGTAGCCTGGGTTGAGCAAGTAGAATATTCCTCCTCTGCTCAAATTCTGGGTTGTGCCCCTTCAGAAACTTTATCATCCTATGTCGCAAAACATACTCCATTAACTTCTTATAATGTTTCGCAAATACCGGTTCCACTTGCTCATCTTCTACGCCAATGGGCTCATAGTGGTCGAGATCTGATCAATACTTCTTCAGTAGAGCCGTATACTCAGAGATGTTATGATCTTCTCGGGCCACCTTATCAAGTTCATCTTGTAGTTGAAAAATCTTCATAGGGTTGCCCGACCCTGAGTACAAATCTCTCAGCTGCATACAAATGTCACCAGCACCCTCCATTGCTTCCACGTTGTCCGACACTTGGTCGGTCAATGAGTCTGTCAACCATCCAGCAACAACATTATTGACGATCTTTCACACAACAAATTTCTGTGAGTAATGATCTTCAGGTGTCTTGGTTTGGCCATTCACATAGCCCACCAAGGCTCTTGCCTTCAGAGTCCGCATCGCCTGATGCGACCACTTCAAGTAGTTGAAAGTACCATCCAACTTTATCTCTATTTTTTCTAACTTTCTCATTTTGTATGGTGAAGGATCCACATCTACGTGTGCAACTCGGGAGCTAGTCTCGGTCAGCCTCTTGTAGAAGAGATTATCCACAAAAGCTTTCATCTTTTGGGCCATCAGCTTGCCATAGATCGTCTCCATCGTCTTCTTCTTGTCCTCTTCCATCAGCAAGATCAACAAGACGGTGGCAGATTTAGATTATCTCCACCTTTGATCGCCATCTTCTCTACATCTACTGTTCCTCCTTCAGCGGCAGCTGTGTCCCTGAGAGTCACTGCTTACGTCCCGTGCACGACTTCGATCCGAGGTCGCATGGCCTGACGAGAAGGAGGAATCGAAAATTATAGTCGAGATCAGAAGTTCACACAAAAGTTTCCTCACTGATATATCTTGATCCAACAAGCAACTATATAATTAATATCCCAATTACAACTTACTGCTATAAAACAATAATCAAAAAATAAATTTTTTGGTCTTCCGTGTAATCGTAGTTGCAAATGTACATAATCGAGTTACAACTTACAGAGCGAAGACGAAGAAAAATATCGTCGGGGTCGGGGGTAGCCGGGATCGCAGCGGCAACAGCAGCAGTCGCGACAACAGCAGTAGCAGCCGCGGCGGCGGTGTAGGCCGGCGGTGCGTGGCCAGGCAGTCGTTGGGACGGCGGGGAAAGAAGGGAGGGGGGGGCGGCTGTGAGAGGGTTAGGGTTAGGGTTAGAATTTGGAGAAGGGTGAGAAAATTTGGATCTGATACCAAATAGAAACTTGATTTAATACTTGGCTAAATTTTATTGATGGATGGGACTACATATATATAAGAGAGGTTAACCCCTCTCTCAACTATTCTACTAGATGTGGGACTAAACACCCACTAATACTCTCAACAAGTGGCTGGGGGGATGGGTCTTAGGAGGTGGGGGCGGGGGTGGTGCAGCCGGGGGACCGGTGGGGGTGGCAGAAACCGAGGGGGTAGGAAGGTAGTTTCATTATTTTATTTTTTTAGGATATCAAGTTAAAAAATTCAATAGATTATGGTATCAAGTTGTCGAATAAAAAAGTTTAGAGCATAATCAAGTTGAAATTTAGCCTTATAGTAAAGAAAGGTGTGAATAAAAAGTATATTGTATAAAAGTTCGTTTAACCTAACAAGCATGAAAGGAAAAAATGGACACGACACTAAAGACTTGCTAAACGTAACTGGAAAGTAGAGAGATGCCTAAAGTGAAAACACATCTACAACCTCCCTACAGAGAAGTTACCACATTATCCAGAAAATCATCACAAACAGTAGCATAAGCAGGAGCCACCACAATGATAGCATAAGCTTAAGCATAAGCATAAGTAAAATGTGGATGTCCCCCGTTTGTTTGTCAGATGGTACCAAATTGCAGTAAAAGAGATGGATGACCTCCGGACACACCTCAAGAAATTGTTGTCACGCTTGAAGTGTGCGAAGCGGGGCCAAAGTTTAGACCGAGAGGCGCGGTAGAGGATTTGAGGAGAGATGAAGGACACATTTTCTAGTAATGTAACAGTTGGTATAAAAAGTATGTTGGAATTTTTGTCTTTGAAACTGAAAAAATAGTTCCACATTAACTACATTTCCAAGTGGATATCTCAATATAATAATTTGTTTGTGTTGAGGTATGTACATAGGATATGATGGGACACATGTGGTTATCAAGTTGACATATTTTTTTCGGAGAAAAAATGGATTAACTCGTCAAAGAAAGCATTTATGTTTTTTGTCACTCTTTTAGGAAAATTCTTTTAGAAGTTAAGTCCCAATAAGGCCTAGCGACTCAGACTTGGATGCAAAGTGACGCTTTGTTGGGACACTTTGCACTTAGCATAGGCGGCTATGCATGTATACGCTGCTGCACGGCTGCGCATACGCGCTCATGGGCTGCTGCGGTGCTGGCTTATACGCGCAGGAGCAGCTACGACTGTGCTGCTGGACATATGCGCGAATAGCGTAGTAGGCGCATGATTTCGTTGATTGTCCGTTGATTGCGAGATTTGAACAATTATGAAAAGATTGGATTATGAATTCAGATCCAATTTTTGTGGGATTTGAATTTAATCCGTTCCTACCTTTCCGTAATCTATTGGCGGCCAGGATTAGAGATCGGGTTTCCACTCTCCTCTATAAATACTCTCTTCGTGTTGCTTTGAGGACTTACTTCAAAATTGAGAGATGGAGAGAGTATCGTTCTGCTGTCGTCATTGGATTCTAGGAGTTCGTGCGATTTTCAGAAGTGAAGCAAGCGTTCTAGTAGTTCTATTCAGATATTGCTGGTTCCTGGAAGCAGATCATGTAAGAAGAATTTTGCTTTGAGCAGCGGTGATCTTCATTACCCCAGCGCGAGTTGTTCTTCTATTTTCTTCTCCTTCTCTTCTGCTAAAGTTATTTTACGTTCTATCTCAATTGCAACTGCATTTGCAAGAAAGAATTAATTTTCTGATTATTGTAATCAAGTCTGTCGGTTATAATCGAGTTATATTATAGTTGTTCTTCCTTGGAATCGAGGATATCCAAAGAAAAAACTTATGTGTGAACCTCTGATCTCACCTACAACTTCATGATCCAACAGAGGGTATTCCGAGAGGATTATATGAACCTTTGTTCCTGGCCTATGTTCTACCATCTTTGACTAAGCCTCGGGACTAATGATCTCAAAGCAAGATCCGAGTAAGATGGAGAATAACTGTGCAAGTCTTCTCGGCACAAGTTTTAATAAACTTGAGAAGTTTGACGGTGAGCACTTTAGCATCTAGAAGAGTAAGGTCAGTCTCAATCTTCAACTCGTGAACGTTGATTACGTGTTAACAGAACCTGAGCCTACTATTCTGGATGATGCTCGGAGTGTTGTTGCGGCCACTGCTTTGTAGACAAAGTAGAGGAGAGACAACAACCTCTAGAAACTTCTGATTTTGAACTCCATAGAAGGTTCTCTACTGGAGCCATACGCAAGATGGTCCAGTCAAAGGATGGTTGGGAGTCTCTAAAGAAGCACTATAAGTCGGATAAGAACAAAAACAAGATCCATGTGACAGAAAAAGTCTGAAAGATACAATTTGAGGATGACAAGACGATGTTGTCTCAAGTTAAAAATTTCTTAAGTTACGTCAAAAACTTGAGGATGCTGGCATACCATTAGTCGATGCTTTCATTGTTGGGGGTAATGTCGCCAAGCTCCCACCTAGGTGGAGCAGCTTCATTGCGGACATGCACCGTAAGAAGATAGAGGTCGATCTTGAGCACCTCCTGCACTAGATCCATATTGAAGACGAGTTGTGGGCTCAACTCAAAGTGGACATGATGTCCAAACAGATGGCTAAGCCCAACTTGGTGCATGCTGGAGACTCCAAGGGGAAGCAGAAGGCTTCTCACAAAAAGAAAAAAGACTTCAACTATCTGAAGGTGAAGTCAGCTTCGTTCAAGACAAAGTCCAAGAATGATGGGACTTGTTTCAACTGTGGCAAGAAATGCCACTACTGGAAGGACTACAGGTCCAAGTCCAAACAGACTGAGCAAGATGAGCCTAACAAGGTTGTTATGATTGTGCAAGTAGTCTCAACTAGTGTCGACACTGACCGGTGGGTGGACACTGATGCATCCTGTCATGTTTGCTCTAAGCGAGAATTGTTGACCACATGAGGTACCTCGAGAGGGTAAAGCCTCGGCTTCAGGCCATGTCACAGCAGTGTAGAATTGCACATAGGCAGGTAGTCTAATATTGTAGAATAAAAAATGGTAGACAGCTCTACAAAGTGGTCGGTGATCTCATGTTACAGTGATGTGACACCACCAAGAGATAAAAGATGTAAAGCCTCGACTATTCGATCCATGTAACAGCGGCGTAACACCGCAAGAAAATGCAAGAATTCATGTTGGGTAGTATGGCACCACAAAAAGTCTTGTGTCCTCATGCTACAGTAGTATGACACCACGATAAGGTATACCCTCGACTTTGGGCCATGTCATAGCGGTGTAGCACCGCAAGAAAGCGCAAGGCTTCATGTCAGAACTCTTTGAAAGAACTCACTAGAGTGTATGGAAAGAGATATAGGCCATCTCATGAGGGTAAACTTGTAGACACCCAATATACATACATCGAAACCAGGCGTGCACAGGACCTTTAGTGCAACCGGAAGCACATCTGAAGTCATTGTGTGAGTGGAAAGAATGACATGTATGGTACAAAATTCAAGGCTTAATCCATTCTTATATTATAGTGTTATTTGACCCGTGCAGAAAGATTCAAGTCATAAGCGACATCTATCATAATGCACGATGGACAGTAACTGTGGGGAACGCTCAACCAATATATATTGAGATATGTGAGAAATTATTGGAGTTTTTGCCTTTGGAATAGAAAACATAGTCCCACATTAGCTACACCTCCATGTGGGTATCTAAATATAATACTTTTCTTGTGTTGAGGTGTGCACATGAGGTGTGGTGGGACACATGTTGGTGCCATGTGGGGGTGTTTTTCTAAGAGAAAAAAGGATTAACTCCTCAAAGAAAGCATTTATGCTTTGTGTCTCTCTTAAAAAAATTCTCTTATGAAGTCCAAAAGGGGCTTATCGACTCGGACTCGTACTCAATGGCGCAAAGTGGCACTTTGTTGGCACATATTTTACTTAGCACATCAGTATCGACGCATGGAGCTTGGGCTCATTAGTTGCGCTCGTGTGCTCGTTTTATGCGCGAGTTGCAAGCGTTGTTACATGCGCAGGAGCAGGAGCGAACGTATGCGCGGACGTATGCACGGGCTTTAGGAAGCTATGCGCTGCTGCATGGCTACGCGTATGCATGCATGGGCTGCTGGCTTATGATCGCAGGAGCTGCGGCTGTACTGCTGGGCGCATATGCGCAGATTTTAATGATTGCGGGATTTGAACAGTTATGGAAAGATTGGGTCATTAATTCATATCTAATTTTTGTGAGATTTCAATTTAATTTGTTCCTATATTTTTGTTATTTGTTGAGGGCTAGGATTAGCTAGGGTTTCCACCCTCCTCTAATAATACCCTTTTCGTTTTCCTTTGAGAACTTATTTTGAAATTAAGAGACGGCGATAGTATCGTCATTTTGCAGCCATTGGAGTCCAGGAGTTCGTGCGATTTTTAGAAGAGGTGACGCGAGCGTTCCAGTAGTTCTATTCAAAACTTGCTAGTTGCTGGGAGCAGATCGTGTGGGACGGATCTTACTTTGAGTAACGATGATCTTCATCACCCAAGCGCGAGTTGTTCTTCTAGTTTCTTCTCCTTCTCTTCTGCTAAAGCTGTTTTACGTTATGTCTCAATTGCAACAGCGTTTGCAAGAAAGAACGAGAGTTTAATTTTTTGATTATTGTAATCAAGTCTGCAAGTTGGAATCGAGTTATATTATAGTTGTTCTTTGTTGGAATCGAAAATTGTCAGAGAGAACATTTTTTTGTGAAACTCTGATCTCGACTAGGATCTAACTGAGGGTATTCTGAAAGGATTATGCAAACATTTATTCCTTATCTCTATTCTACCATCTTTGATTAAGTCTTAGGACTAATAAAACATGATGCATTGGCCGACATATTTAATAATTTTTTGACGATCAGAGGTGTACTTGGCTGAAGGAATATCGGTGGAGGATTTCAGGCTCGTTGTATTTTGGAGATGATGATGATCAAATTCGAGGCATCTGTCTGCTTTGAAGTTATGCTCTCTCAAAATGGTTTCAGACTTAAATATGTTAATGACAAATAGAACCTTTTAATCAACTTAATGGAGCTAGTCACACTTGATTACAATATTGCTATGCAGCTATAATGGTGACCATAGTCATCTAAGGTTTGTTTTATCTAAAAAGTGTGCACAATAATAACAAGCCTCAATATAATTTGCTTTGAAACTGCAACCAAATTTTGTTTTTTTTGTTAAATCAAGAGACAAGATCTACCAAAAAAATTACATGTTACACTAGTTCTTTTTCTTTGTACTTTACAACTAACAAAACCCATATAGGAATAACCCAATAAATTAAAAAGTGCAAAACTTGGGATAAAATAAAGCAACATTCAAAATGCCTTTTAAATATATTAAAATAACCTTAGCGACACATAAATGATGTGATGGAAATCGGACAAGACCTGCAAGTATTTCGACATCGTATCTGAGAGTGTCCGCAAAGAAAACTTTATACCAACTCACCTGAGATAACCGACCCCTGTCTAACGAACACCAAGCACGGATAAATACAAGTATATGGCGGTGACTACGTCACCTGGACGAATCCTAATATTTATAACTCAGGTGAAATTACAAGATTGACGAAAACAATGTTGAACCCTTTGTCCTAATAGATTCAACTCCCTCAACACACTCGTGAAAAAAAAAGAGATTACAATTGAAATCTGTCACCACATGGGGATCCGCTTAAGCTTGGTCCCTTCGTAGCCGTCTCAAGTGTTGGAGTGAAGGACTGAAAATCACTCACCAACCCATAGCAATTTTCTTGAGCGAAAGTGATGACTTCTCGATCAGATCTCTTTCTTCCTTCTGTCTTGGATGGCGAAGTCATAAGAGCAAAGCACGGACTTTCTCTTATATTTTCTATGGACGAGCACCCCGAATCTCCAACGTGTGCTATACTTTGTGCCTCCACCCTCCTCCTATATTTATAGGATAAGAAATCATATTTTAGGTCATAATAAAATTTCCTAAATAGAAAACCTTAAAATAAGAATCATATTCCACCTAAAATAACCCAACACCAATTATGGACGTCCAAATATAGGCCAAATTAAATATTTGATAGAGATTTAAAATCTAATCAAATGTTACATTTAATATAGATGTCCAAATCATATCAAATCATATCTTTGACCATATTTGGGCTCCAAAATTTACCAAATCCAGACTGGACCCCAACAATCTCTTCCTCCAGTCTGATGAGAGGGTGTTGACCGCATGGCTTCTCAACTAGACTCCATGGCTGTCGCCCTGCGACAGAGTTTCTGCTACCCGATGCCATCGATCTACGATCCCCCCAAGCTGTCTTGCATCTTCTGTCATCTCCAGCTCCCCGACCGTCACATCGACACTAGCTGCTATGTGTAGCACCTCCTGCACCACTGGGATCCTGTCGATATCGATGACACGGTCAAGACCGAAGTCCCTAACTATTAGCCTCTCCTTGAGTCTCGACTGCCTGTCCCCGACTTCTGTCTTCCACTGAAACGTCTTAACGTTCCGATGAGCTTCTTCATCCTTGACTGGCCCAACCAAGCGGACAGTGCGATTCTCCCGAGATTCGAACTCCTGAATCTGCCTATCTTCCTATCTGAACTTGAAGCTCCCCCATACACATGCATCTTTGAGCAGAACATCACATACTGTGCATGTCATCGATGACCCACAGCTCTCCTGGAACTGTGTGAATGGAGACGCTCCCGCCTCAGATTGAGTTTGCTGCAAACCTTGATCTCCTCTCTGGCTTCGAACTGCTGAAACTAATGTCGCTCCGTAAAGCTTTGGCAAACCACCCGTCACCAAAATCAGATCGGTGAAGCAACCCCCACCTGGAGAATGACCAGTTGTCATGGGACACACATATTGACCCTCAATCTTTGGCTCATCACCATTCGTCGTTTGTATCGACGAACCAAATCCTCCACAATCCTCAAAGTATCTTGAAGCCCCTCTTCAACAAGTTCTTGACGATCAAATCCTGTCGAATATCCCTTGAGCCTCCATCCGATGTCTTTGGCCTGCCTGTACATCTTAGCGACGTGAGCCTGTACATGCCATAACACAAATATCCTCGAGCCAGTTGTTTTGTACCCTTTGTGAGTATCCAATCTTTATCCCTCTGTCAGCCTCCCTACCGAAACTAAGTTGTAGCACAAACTCGGTACATGTCGCACACCCTTGAGAACGAGCTTCTCACCAAGCTTCATGGTCAAGTACACATCACTGATGCCTACAACTACAGTTGTCCCCTTGTTGCCCATCTTCACACATCCAAACCTGCCATCGCGGTATGACATGAAGATCCGCCTATATGGAGTGGCGTAATACGACATCCCCGTGTTCATGACCCAATCACCATCATGACACATTCTATAAGGTTCCTCTGTGTCGGTTGCTGCGATGATGAGATCTCCCATAGCCGTAAGATCCTCCTGATCGTCCTTGTTGTTGGCCTTCTCAGCTTTGAGTTTCATTCAGTTTTTCTAGATATGATCTCTTTCGCCACAGTTATAGCAGCTCTTCTTGCGGTCCACAGTCGCAAGATCCCGAGAACTCTCCCTTGTCCTCGCCTGTGACTTGGGTCTTCCCTTGCCGTTAGGAATCTACCAGAGCAGACTCCTGTGACGATTCCACTTTCTTACACTGGATATCCTCGTTCAAGAAGCTTTTTTTGACTACCTCCATCGTGATAACTCCACCAGACGAGAAGTTGCTCACCGACACCACCAATGTCTCCCAGCTTTTCGGTAGAGAACTCAAAAGCAAAAATGCCGGAAGCTCATCATCAATCACCATCTTCATCGCAGACAGCTGATTGATAATACCCTGAACCTCGTTAAGATGTTGTGCCACTGGTGCACCCTCCGTGTACTTCAAGTTGACGAGTTGGCGAATCAGAAATGCCTTGTTGTCAACCGTCTTTCTTTCGTACAGCGATTACAGCTTCTCTCATAATGCTTTTGCCGAATTCTTCATGGACACATGGTGAAATACTGAGTCATCCAGCCATTGACGGATGAATCCATCAACCTTCGAATCCAGTCATTTCCAGTCTTCAACAGCTTCATCCAATGGCTTAACGATGTCGCCCTCCAACGGATCAAGCAAGTCCTTGCACCAGAGTAGATCCTCCATCATTGGCTTCCAAATTGCCCAGTTTTCCCCTGTGAGGGTGTAAACCCCCTCGACCAAATTTAGATTCACTTAGCATAGATAGAGAAATTAGGGTTATTTTAGAACCAATTAGGAATTAATTACAGTATTTTAAATTATTATGCAATGTCTTAGATCACTTAGTGCACCTTACCATTACCTCGATATTTAGAGCACTACACTGACTGTTACCCTCAAACAAAGTTCATATACTTCTCCTAGATATGCCAGTCTACTATTCTAAACTTTGTGTAACTCACAAATACTCTGTCTTAAGCCTCGTTTTAGTCGCACAAATATCGTTACAAACGTCCGTGCTAAAATTTAATTAATTCCAACCCTGCACTCTTTGTCCGTTCCAATCGAAATTGGAGACCCAACAGGAACCCATTTTGTCCAAACCAAATTATGTTATTATTCTATTTTAAGAATATTACGTCTAGGATACTTGCACTTCACTCAATTCTAACCATGTATATTTCTAATTAATTAGAAAACACGTTGCACATTAATTTTTAATTAAATTAATACGATGACCAGCATCGCCCAAAACTAGACCCACCTCCTACCCAAACTCACCCTCACACCCTCAAGACCCTTACTAAACACCACCCCTCATTTTAGTATATTACATCACCCCCATGAATGAGGTGTTTTTCTCAAACAATTTCATAATTGTGCAATTTCTTAATAGGTCTTTAGTGCAAATTGTGAAATTACATGGACTTATATGCAAATTTGGAGGGTGAGGTATCCACCTCCCATTGGAGGGGACACATGGAGAATTCTCCACCCTCCATTTCATATTAGGTCTACATTCAATGCATGTGCATGCATTGAATGTAGCCTACAACCCCTTTTACATGTTCACAATTGAAACCCAAAAACCCTAACCCTTCCCAAACTCTATTTAACCCCCCCCCCCCCCTCAACCAATTACTCCTCCAACCCACTTCCACCTTCGGCCACCACACCCCCTACTCTGACCTCCCCTCAGCCACCCCCTGCCACCGGACCACAGCCACCGCCACCCACCGCCAGCACCACCCACACCACCATCACCAACATCCCCTCCATCAACATACACACCCCCCAACTCCCCTCACCCTCACCACCGCCGCCACAGACCACCACCACCACCACCACAACTACCACCGCCCTCACCCCCTCCTCCGCCGAACTCACCATCGCCACCCCCCCTGGCCACCGCAGTCACCGCCACCAATCACCACAGCACCACCCGCACCACCCATATATATATATTACGTGTTATATTATACTATAGTATTATGTATATATGTATTATATATACTATTGTAAAAATATATATATAAGTATATATGTATTATATATACTATTATATATATCTAAGTATATATATGTTTTATGTATATATATATAATATATGTATTATATATTAAATATATGAGTATGTATATATGTATTATATATATATATATATATATATATATATATATATATATATATATATTATTTTATATATATATATATATATATATATATATATATATATATATATATATATATATATATATATATATATATAAAGTATATAAAGTATATATATAAGTATATAAGCATAATTATTATTATATAATTATGCTTATATACTTATATATATACTTTATATACTTTATATATATATATATATATATATATATATATATATATATATATATATATATATATATATATAATGTGCTAAATTATATTTATGGGTATATAAATACATATATATGTTTATGAATATTATGAATATAGATATATATGTAATTAAGTATATTATGTATATGTATATACTATATATGTAATTACTATATGTACATATGTATACTTGCATATTAAAATATTAAATTATAAATTCACGACATGTGTACGTCTTAATAGTGTGCACCTACGACGCAGTTAGTGGTCCAAGATCGCAGGACCATTCAGACGAAACTGCAGGAACAGGTTATTGGCACTCACAGCTTGAGAACGTAGGCAAGTATACCTTGCCAAATTTTTACTGTTTAAATTATAACCTGTTGTATGTTATCTTGTTGCAATTGCATATAACTGTGCACGTCCGAGATTTACTCGGGTGCCTTCGACGAATACGTCGATATGTAGTACAACTGACTTAGACTCTAGCAGACTCACCTACAATTGCGAGGGTATTCTGATATCCTTCTAGACCCTGACACTTGTGCACGCATCACGATTGAAATTCATATTGGGATGCGGGTTCGCGTACTCGACTAGCTACCGGTGCGTGTGACGTGCATCACGGTTTAGCACGAATCAGGATTATTTAGAAAAGTTATGACTTGGCATATAGCCAAGTGGTATACACGTCATGTATTCGACTTGTATATCCGCATTGGGAGGGGAAGACAATTAGTAGGCGTATGGGAATACAGACATTGGACTCTGTAGTATCCAGAGGAGCCACGGATCCAATGACTTCCTTTATTCAGATACCGCATTCTTCGGAGCGATACGGACGTATATATCTGCAGATACCTCATTCTTCGGAATGATGGATGTTACATGTTCAGATACCATGCTCTTCGGAGAATGGACGTTATGCCTACGCCTACCCATACGTACCAAGGTTGTCTTCACATTACATTCACTTAGATGGTTAACACACCCCTTTATTTATTTTATTCAAGTATTTATATATATGGCATACTTTTATGTATCTTGTTATGTCCCACTGAGGACCTGGTTCCTTTTCAGATCTAGACGAGGCATACTATCCTACGGTGTACAAACCCGGGCAGGAGACGAGGTACGCATCCGATGAGGAGCTAGAGGCATTGCCATCAGAGTCCCCCGATCTTTGGTAGACCCACCATCTGGAGCTGGAGCCTCTTTATCTTGATAGACGATGCTCTAGTCTTATTATATTTCAGCACTTTTATTTTATCTTTTGTAGTGGGTTTGTTCCCACCAGACATATCTGATTTGTACTATGATATTTCAGACTCAGCACTTATATTTCAGCACTTATTTCAATATTCCTTATTATATTGTGGATGAGATTAGACATTACCTGTTATCTCCTAGTATTTGACATGTTAGTATTTTAGGACAGCATAGCACGTCTCATTGGGTCCATTAAATTGGATAATCCCTCAGAGACTTGTCATCTGGCCAATGCCACGTGGCCTGATTCCGCATATTTTATGACTAGGGCGTGACATGGTTTTAGTGGTGGCTCATGCAGGTCCAGTTAATCGCTAGTGGTATGATAACATGCCCAGCGAGCCTGCAATAGGATAGGAATTACTAGGTCTTATCCACTTTGATTTCATCCTTGAATCTTTTTCACAAATAACTATTAAACAAATGCATCCTGCTTGATTATTTTTTGTGCTTTTCTAAATTATTCTATTTTCTTCATAAATATGGACGTACCCAGTGGACACACGACTAATGGGGTTGACCAAGCAACAGACCCCTCGCAAGATGTCAATAGGACCCTGACTACCCCGAGAGACCAGTCCCCGAGACGGATACTGGTTTATCCAACAACCCCATACCTCCACCATGGTCCTACACAGGAAGCTGCACTAGCCCAGCAAGAAGGACAGACCTCCCAGGCACTGACACAACAGGCGGATACACCTTTGCCTCCACCTCCACCCCTTCCAGCCCTGATGCCACAACTAGAGGGACATCCACAAATGTTCCAATTCTTCCAAGCCATAATGCAGGCGCAATGGCATCAGACTGAAACCTTGAGGCAAAGCTTGATGACACCTCTGGAGAGGACATCTATTCCAGCACCTGCACCTGTCCAACCAGCTGGTACTGTCCGAGGTTTTTGCCAGATGGGCCCAGAAACCTTTGCGGGCAGCGAAACTCTGGAGGAGATCTCAGATTGGGTCTCCAATACGGAGATACTGCTGTAGGGTTCACAGCTACACCCAGACCTTTGGATGACCGCGGTGAGGGCCCAACTCAAAGGCAATGCCCATCACTGGTGGGACTCCATAGAACGCGGCGTCGACAAGACCCAGACGTGGGGGCAATTCTTAGAATACTTCAATGCAAAGTATTTGCCGGCCACGGTCAGAAATGCTCTATACTCCCAGTTCCTGCACCTGGAACAAGGAAATATGACCGTAGATGCCTATGACGCAGAATTTAGTTGACTTAGTCGATTTGGTGCCGCTTTGATACCTATTGATCTGGAGAAGGCCAGGAGGTTCCATCACGGCCTTACCTTCGAGCTACAGAGGTATACCACCACACAGTCGAGGATCTCCTATGAGGAGGTTCTTTCAGAGGCAAGGATTCAGGAAGCCATTGGCAGAGGAGCAAGGCGCTCTAGCACAACCATGCCGACCAAAACCCAACCCGGAGCAGGAGGACCAATCCGTCATCCGGGAATGCAGACACAACAAAAGATAGTGCCGTATCAGCACAAGAAGCTTCCGACTTGTCACCATTGTGGCAAGAAGGAACATTTTGTCAGAGACTGCCGGAAGAAGCTTGGACTATGTATGATATATGGAGCAAGTCAACACATGGCCAGAGACTGCCCACAACGCAGAGAGACAGCACCCCAGACCGGGCAAAGGCCAGCAGCACCAGCCTAGAGGATGCTACCCTCGACTGGAGGTCGGCGTCCACCAGCACCTGGAGGATTTCAGAGGGGACCACCCTTGGCCACACAGGGGGCTCAGTTTGACCGAGTCAGACAGCAGACCGGAGGGCAGAGGCACGAACAGGCCTTTGCACAAGCAGCAGTTGCGGAAGAACCAGAAGGGAAACTATCGCAGGTACCATTTTAGTTGCATCATTACCTGCAATTATTTGATTCTGGCGCTACACTATCTTTCATATCTAGTAGTTTCATAGTCATGCATAAAATAGCTACTTCTCTATTGCCTAAGAGTTGAAAGATTCTTACCGGAGGAGGCATCGTACCGGTTACCAGCACTATTAGAACGTGCTCTGTAGTCGTGTGTAGTAGGGAGATGAGAGCACAATTTTTGGTGCTCCCAATGCCAAACTTCGACGTTGTTTTAGGCATGGACTGTTAAGCCAGTACAATGCTATACTAGATTGTCGGAGGGGTAGCATCATTTTTAGACTACCAGGTCACCCGGAGTTCGAGTACATGCGGGGCACCATCGAGCAAGGAGTAGGTCAGACATTTGGAACTTACATGGCTATGGAGACAGCTCCCCCAGCAATTGTTGCAGAATTCGAGGATGTATTTCCGGAAGAGTTGCCATGCCTACCGCCTGATAGAGAGGTAGAGTTCACTATTGAGTTAGTGCCCGGAGCAGCACCGGTATCTTCAAATGTGTACCGGTTGGCAAAGAAAGAATTGGATGAGCTGAAGCTACAGCTAGAAGAATTACAGATCAAGGGGTTTGTTCATCCTAGTACATTACCCTGGGGAGCACCAGTGTTGTTTGTACCAAAGAAGGATAGAACATTCCGTATGTGCATTGATTACAGAGCCCTTAATACTTTGACAATAAAAAACAAGTACCCCCTGCCGCGAATTGATGATCTGTTCGACCAACTGACAGGAGCGGTGGTGTTCTCAAAGATAGATTTGAGATCAGGTTATCATCAAGTAAAAGTGCGGAGAGAAGATATTCCAAAGACCGCATTCAGGACTCGTTATGGTCACTACGAATTCTTGGTGATGCCTTTTGGACTGACAAATGCACCTGCCGTATTTATGAACCTGATAAACAGAGTCTTCCACCAGTATCTGGACCAGTTCGTGGTAGTCTTCATCGATGACATCTTGGTGTATTTAAAGACCCACGAGGAGCACGAAGAACACTTGAGACTGGTGTTAGAGACACTAAGGCGTGAGAGTCTTTATGCAAAGCTGAGCAAGTACAAGTTTTTCCTAGATCATGTCGCTTTCCTTGGGCACGTTATCACAGGAGATAGTATTTCGGTAGACCCAGTGAAGATTTCGTCAGTAGAGACGTGGCCGACCCCTACCAACGTCTCAGAGGTGAGGAGTTTTCTAGGACTTGCTGGATATTACCGGAGGTTCGTAGTAAACTTTGCAAGGATCGGAGAGCCGATGACCCGCTTGACCCGCAAGGAATAGGAGTTTATCTGGTCAGAGGAGTATCAGATAGCATTCGATGAGCCGAAAAAGCGTCTGACTACGGCTCCTATCTTTACCATACCTTCCGTATCCGGAGGATTCGTAATATATAGCGATGCATCCAGAAAAGGATTAGGTTGCGTCTTGATGCAACATGGGAAGGTTGTAGCCTATGCCTCTAGGCAACTGAGGACCCATGAGAAAAACTACCCGACTCACGACCTGGAGCTTGCCACAGTCATCTTTGCCTTAAAACTTTGAAGACACTATCTATACGGAGAAGGAGTGGAGATATTCACTGACCACAAGAGCCTGAAGTACGTCTACACTCAGAAGGACCTGAACCTGAGACAAAGATGCTGGCTCGAGGTGATAACAGACTTCGAGATCGATCTACAGTACTATCCGGGAAAGGCCAATGTAGTAGCTGACGCTCTAAGCAAGAGACCCATGGCATTCTTTCTGATCACCCAACAAGATCTATTGAGAGATCTAGAGCAGTTGGGTATAAAGGTCATTATGCCAGGAGCTGACGGCAAATTATCAAGTTACAAGTTGCAATCAACATTGGTCGAGAGGATCAAAGCTGCCCTGCCAACAGATGTCAGATTCCAGAAACTTCGACAAAGGATCGAGGCCGGAATACAGACAGGATTGGGCATACACGAGGACGGGACTTTAAGATGTGGAGATCGTCTTTATATCCCGAATGGAGAACTTCATCAAGAACTGATGTCAGAAGCACACAGCTCAACATACTCTATTCATCCAGGAGGCACGAAGATGTACAGAGACCTGAGGCAGTACTATTGGTGGCATGGAATGAAGAGGGAGATAGCCCGCTTTGTGGCAAAATGCCTGGTGTGTTAGCAAGTCAAGGCTGAACATCAGAGGTCCGCAGGTCTACTTCAACCACTCCCAATACCTGAGTGGAAATGGGAGCACATCACTATGGACTTCGTTACGGGATTTCCAAGGAGTCCTAGTGGCCGTAATACGGTATGGGTGATCGTAGATCGACTCACCAAGGTTGCCCACTTTTTACCCTTCAGAGTTGGGCAATTTACAGAAGTCTTAGCAGATATGTATATGAAAGAGATCGTGCGACTGCATGGAGTGCCAGTCAGTATAGTGTCTGACAGGGATACGAGGTTCACATCTTACTTTTGGCAGACTATACAAGAGAGTCTTGGTACCCGCCTAAAGTTTAGCACATCGTATCACCTGCAGACAGATGGACAGTCCGAGCGCACCATTCAGACACTAGAAGATATGTTGAGGGCATGCATGCTTGATTTTAGTGGATCATGGAAAGACTATTTGCATTTGTTTAAGTTTTCCAACAACAATAGCTATCAAGCGAGCATTCAGATGGCTCCCTATGAAGCATTATATGGTCAGAAATTTTGTTCCATAGTATGTTGGAGCGATATAGGCGAAAGGCAGATTATAGGCCAGAATTGGTTGTTCGTACAGTGGAGAAGGTAAAGAAGATCCAAGGGCACCTGTGAGCAGCGCAGGACAGACAAAAGCACTGGGCAAACGTACATCGATGACCTCTAGAATTCCAAGTTGGAGAACATGTGTTTCTAAAGATCTCGCCTACCCGAGGGACTATCAGGTTTGGAGGCAGAGGAAAACTGAGTCCGACGTACATCAGACCATTCGATGTGTTGGAACGCATCGGAGAAGTTGCTTACAAACTAGCCTTACCACAAACATTAGAAGGAGTGCATGACATCTTCCACGTATCTCAATTGAGGAGGTACATTCCAGATCCGAGTCATGTGCTTGACCACTCGGAGATCACTGTCGGGCCGAGTTTTTCGTACCAGGAGGAGCCTGTAGAGATCCTAGACAGAAGCGAGAAGGTGTCGTAGCGAGGTCAGATTATCCCTCTAGTTCGTATTGCATGGAGGCATCATACACCAGGTGAGTCGACCTGGGAACGAGAGCAGGATATTCGACAACGTTTCCCCCATCTATTCGAAGGCCTGGGTATGTCTTAATATTTCAAATCAATCAATAGTTTTCACTATATGTCTGTTTTAATTTCGAGGACGAAATGCTCTAAGGAGGGTAGATTGTAAACCCCCTCGACCAAATTTAGGTTCACTTAGCAT